>QGDG01000066.1:0-187141 GCA_003268315.1 Stemphylium lycopersici
TAGTTGGTGGGGTGGTCAAAACTCGAACATGGCCAAAACGCGCACGGACAGGATATTGCCTCTTATTCTTGTCTTCCTTTCCTGATTCCAGTACTCCCAACTCGATAGCGAGGGGGCAAGATACTGCCCACCACCATGGCGACTGCAATGAACGACGATAAGCTCGCGTCTGAGCACCAGCACGCTGAAAATGTCGCGGAGAAGATATCGCATTCCTCGGGATCAGGTGAGGTCGAAGCACAAAATATAGATACAGAACTCGAGGAGAGGGAAGCAGCGCGCGTGTTGAAGAAAGTCGACATGAGACTCGTGCCTATGCTTTCCCTGCTTTACCTGGTCGCGTTCATCGATCGAAGTAACAGTACGTATCATCGCCATGATGTCGGCAATCTCAAAATGGAAGACTAACGCACGACAGTTGGAAACGCAAAGATTGCTGGTATGACGGATGAGCTCAAGATGAACGGCTCGCAATACAACACCGCCGTCACTCTCTTCTTCGTTCCATACACCATCCTCGAAGTTCCCAGCAATATTGTCCTCAAAATGATGCGCCCAAGTCATTGGATGGCGATTCTAATGTTTTGTTGGGGTCTGGTCATGACATTGATGGGCTTGACATCCAGCTACGGTGGTCTGCTTGCGGGAAGGTTTTTCTTGGGTGTTACTGAGGTAGGCAGAAAACAAAGCACCAAACTCAGCAAAAACAAGCTAAATCTCATTGCCAGTCTGGCTTCTTCCCTGCCGCCACTTTCTTGCTCACGCTCTGGTACCGTCGTTATGAAGTCCAGCGCCGTATGGCCGTCTTCTACGTAGCCGCCTCGCTCGCTGGTGCATTCAGCGGTCTTCTCGCCTACGGTATCGAGCAGCTCGATGGCCGCTCTGGGCTCTCTGGGTAAGTTTATTCCTAGCCTCCCCCCTCCAAACATACAATTCCAAGCTAACGTTCATCGCTCCCCACCCAGCTGGCAATGGATTTTCCTAATCGAAGGCCTAATCCCCGTCGCCCTCGCCCTCATAATCTGGAAGATCCTGCCCGACAGCCCCGAAACGGCAAAATTTCTGACACAACCAGAGCGCGATCTGCTCGTTTCGCGTCTTGCCAACGACTCCGGGTCAGGCCAGGGGCAAACGACCAACGCGGACAAGATCGGTAAAGAGCAGATTCTAGCCGGACTTTCAGACTGGAAGATCTGGGCTGCTACAGTTGTTTTCTGGGGCAACACGGTAGGCGTCTACGGTTTCACCGCCACCGTGCCCTCAGTCATCCAGGGTCTAGGCTACACCAGCGCAAACGCCCAACTGCTCACCATCCCAATCTACGTCTTCGCCGCCATTCTCACCCTGATTTTTGCGTGGGCATCGGATCTCACGCGCAAGCGCTCCCCGTACATCATCGCCGGATACTCAATCGCAGTTGCAGGCTTCGTCGCTCAGTTGGCCATCCCCAAGCCCAAGTACCCAGGCATCACGTATGGCTTCCTCTTCCCCGTCGCAGGCGGCCTGTATTGCCCCTTCACCTGCCTCGTCTCGTGGATCGGAAACTCGCTTGCGCCCTCGTCCAAGCGCGCGGTTGGCATGGCGCTGCTTATTTCCGTGGGTAACATGGGCGGTATCATGGGTAGCAATGTGTACCTTGCGCGCGAAGCACCAAAGTACACGACGGGCTTCTCGGCCAGTTTGGCCATGTGCTGCGTTGCTATTCTTATGACTTTTGTGCTTAGGTGGGCGTATGCGAGGGAGAATCGCAAGAGAGATGCGCTTATTGCTGAGCATGGCGAGGACGCGATTCGGGCGAGGTATAGTGAGGAGGAGCTGTTACTCATGGGTGATAAGAGCCCGTTTTACAGGTACACTTTGTAGAGGATGTTGGGATTGGGCTGTGGTACTTTTTCGGCCCATGTTTGTAAGCTTATAATGACGAATAATAAGCTTTTGACTGAGATTATGCCTAGTGCACTATGCATATAACTTTTCGAATCTCTGCCGGTTTCATTCATCAGTGGTAAGTCAGTCGTGTCATCTGCAGCAATTACTGAACCATTTCATCAAACAAACATCCGTGTGTATGCTAACCTTGCTACAGTGTACAGCCTTAAGAGGCAGCGATCCGTGTGGATGGTATAGATTACGCATATGCAAACTATCTTGGCATTCATAGCTAAACGAAAAAATTGCTAAATCCTATTGACCAAACTGACGCCCCTGACGATCATGGTTCAAGTGACCAGCCTGTAAGCTTCATCACGATACTCCAACCTAGGCTTTCGCTTTCTCTAGATCTGCAAGGCCTGCCGGCTCCCCGTCTTCCTCCCTATCCCATTCGCATCCCTGCACATTCACGCCCCTGCAAGGTATACACGCACTACCATCGCCGAAACTAAGACACTCGTCCACGCCTAACCCTCTCACCCGACACCTCTTACAAACAAGCAGCTTCTTCCCCTTCTTGAGCTGGATCCTCCAACTCTCGTCGTCTATCATGCGGTAATCAATACCATTGAAGCGCCAGAAGTCTTCGCTGTTGTACATGATTTCTTCGACGGGAAGTTCTTCGCCGTGCATGTAGGGTGGGATGAAAGATCTACCACTAGGGAAATTTTCGCGTGAGACGAGAAAGTGGGCCGGGGGGCTAAAGGATTTTAGCATCGATGCAATCTTGTAGGTTGCCGCACGGTCGAAGAAGAGTGCACTCAGGAGGTGAGATTGCTCGGTCGGATCTGCAATCTCGAAAAGCCGGAAGAAGGAGTGGTCGGAGAACTTTAGGTGTAGAATGAAGCCTTCCGCCAGAGACCGCGGCAGACATTCGTTCACAAGGGAGAGTAGCGAGCGAAACGCGATGTCGGATAGAGAGCGCAAGTCATGACCGGCGTGGATGGAGATGGCCGAGTCGAGCATCTTGAGAGATTTCAGGGCTGGCGGGAAGCCGTTCGTGCGGAGATAGTAGTAAAGGTGTGACTCAAAGCCTAGCTCAAGGTGCTCAAGGCTCACAAGTGAGCGGAGTTTTGCAGCGCCTTCTGGGTCCGTATCGCGCGGGGTGAGATAGTTGACGTGGCCTCCACAGTGCTGCAAGCGTTGCAAAGAGTCTGCTTGTCTCTGCAGCGCTGTAAGAAACAATGCCGAGGATGTGCGATGTTCCGGCACCATGGATGGCTCACAGCCGTCAAAGGTGTGTAATCGTTCGCCAATGGATAGCTCCTTCAAGGCTTTTGGTAGCTTTAGAATGGAATCTAAGAACCGAACACCGACATTACACTCAATGAGTGTCAAAGACTGAAGTGGCGTAGACTTGGTCTCTTCTTCGGAAACCTCGAATTCGCCTCCAGATCTGGTATCAAAGTCCAGGCATGACAGGTTGATGCTACGTAGTGTTGGATGTCTAAACATGGCCACTCCGCGGCCTAGGGTGAACTTGTTATTTCCCGAGCCATGTGCATGTAGTGTCACTATTGCTAGTTAGCTGGTTTCGTTTCATGTCGAACATTGGACTTACGCGACTGCAACGCCGGCAATGCCATTTGCATATCCAACCGCGGATAAACGGAGCTAGCCAGTAAGTTTGTGTAGTCGATCCTTGAGTATCCATCGAAATAGATAGTTCCGTTTTGCCATTCCGAGTTGTTTGGACAAGGGCTCTCAATATGCAGATGCCGCAGCCTACTCATCAAGCCCATGAAGTGATTCAAGTCTTCTATACCGTCCCGATGCTCGTCATGGTATCGAATGGCGAGGTCCTGGATAAAGTCGGCTCGCTGGTCTCGGCTATCAAGCGCTGCAGCAATCCTGCGCGCATGCTCGCCTTTGAGCACTTCAAGATCGCGCCAGATGTACGGCTCAACGAGACCCTGGAACCTTGTGCAGGTCGCTGCAAGACTACATAATGCATGCCGAGCGTCGATATGGTCGATGATGTTGAGAAGAAGTTCATCGACAAGACGTAAAAGTCCGCCCTCGGCAGGACCAAGCATGGTCACACCAGGCTCGTGACGCGCTTTCCTAAAGGTATACCCTGAATGGCGCGTCTTGCGTTTTTTGGCTCCGGCAAAGGATATACTTGGCATTCAGCGACTTCCAAGTTGCGGTATTGGGTGCGGTGTTGAAACTCAAGAACTGTGAGTGGGTGATTGTGGACCTATGGCTGTCGGTACCCGGTAATCCTGCGGCCAAGGAGACCCTCGTGATGATGTCAGACGCGAACTAGGCCTGTTTGGGATCGCAGCGCCACGTGAAAATATCCGTGCACTAACGCGGGGATTGCTTTGCTCGACATTCACGCAAGACAAGTGCGTAGTGAATACAAGTATTATGATTAATATGTAATACAGAAGAATCTATGGTCATTCACATGTTCCTACATCAAGCCAATCTAACACAGCGAAGTGCCCGACCTGACCTCAACCCCATGAATCCGTGATGCCGTCTGCAAGACATCTCTCAAGTGGTGTACAGGTACCTTGGGTTCTCCTCACCCATCTCAGCAATTTCCTCCTCAGTCTTACCCTCAATTCTCCAGTTCTCCTGGCCCGAAAGCTTTCTTTTGTTCTTCATGCGGAAGTACAAGTGTAGTGCAATATAGATCGCAATACCCAACGCCAGCAGTCCAATAGTGGCACCATATCCAGGCTTGTATTCGGGTGCCGTATCGGAAGCGTATAGGAATGGTGCTGCTATACCAGAACAGTTTCCAATAGTGATCTGCATACCACTGGCAAAGGCTCGCTTTCCGTATCGAGGGTTGTTGACACCGATCCATGAAAAGGCGATACCGGTTGCAACCCACAGTCCTAGAGCTACGACGAAACAACCAGCAAAACTGAGGCCAAGGCCTTTATCTGCAATGAGGAAGATGTAGCCGATCATGCTCACGGTGAGCCCGGTGATACAGAAGAGGCCTCTCTGCTGCGTCTTGTCGCTGTAGTATGCTCCGATAACATAGGACAAGAACCCGGCAACGTATACAGGGATTGTCAGGGCTTGAACTGTTTGACGGGACCATCCACCTCCCAGTCCGTTGATGATGGTCGGGAGGAACACGGAGAAGCTATAAAGCATGCCGAGTCCGACGAACTGAGCGATAGCGTAGGCGTAAACCTTCCAGTCTTTCACACCCTTCATGACATCTTCCTTACTGAACTCCTGCCCAGATACCGTCTGCCCAGTTTCCTTCATTCGTAGTGCAAGCAAAACTCTCCGGTCTTCTGGAGTCAAGCACTTGGCAGTTTCTGGGGAGTTTGGCAGGACGAAGGGTACAGCGATGGCGGTCAGGATAGTCGGGATTCCGTTGATGAGAATGACTGAAAGGTGTGAGGTCAGCAAGTGGCGAAGATATTATCCGCAGCAATAGCTTACTCCATCTCCATCCCCGCCATCCGGCGTAACCATCCATTTCACCAATAGCGTAGGCTACAAGTCCCTATGGACTGTTAGAGAAGGTCGCTTGAGAGAAACACAGCAGTGGATACTAACGCCCAATCCACCAGCTATGGCAGAAGTGCCATAGAAAGCCGCTTGTCTCAGTGACACGTTCCTCCTGTTGTAGAACATGGAGAGATAGAGTATGACGCCGGGGAATAATCCCGCTTCAAACATTCCGAGGAGAAGCCTGCAAGCGAGGAGGCTGGCGTAGTTGTTTACGAAAGCCGAGAAAGTGGCTACAAGTCCCCAAAGAAACATAAGGCCACCGAGGTACCGGGCCGGTTTCATCCCTGAGCGTTAGAAGGAAAGATCAGTAGGCATTTCACGCGCAAGCTATGCATGTGACTCACTCTTGATTACCATGTTACTAGGCGTCTCGAAGATCTAGAGGAAGTTTAGCTTGTGCAAGTAACACCCTGTTTAGTGTTTGACTTACGACGTAGGTAACAAACAAGATGGAGACTGCTAGTTGAAACTTGTTGCTTTCTGGATCAATATCAAGGTCGGCCTCCATACCATAAAGTTTGGCATTTCCAATGTTGACTATTTATCGTTAGAGAAGTACTCCTACTGGCTAAGCTGTACATGCCTCGATCCATGAAGTTCATCAAGTAGATCCAGCAGATCATGGGAACGATGCGAATGTCTAGCTTTCGCAGCACTCTCGCTTCTGTTGCAGCATCTACTTCAATGGCGGATGCAGAACGCTCGATATCCTCAACTGTCATGGGCGGGGTTGGCGAAGTATCGGAGCCTTTTTCGTCTTTGTACTCCGGTGCGTTAAGCACCGGGCCTTCAACATGTGTATTCATTCTTCGAATACAGCAAGCGAGACTTGGCTAGGCAGTAGAAAGAACGAAAAATGTACCAGCAAACAGGTAAAGATGCGACGATCGCCGGTGCCAAACCTGGTGAGCTGGACCCAGTCTTGAACTTATAATCCGAGCACCTGGGGCAAGCGTATGTCCAGCCCCGTGGGGAGAATTAGACGTGCCAGAGTCTTGGTATCCGTAGAAGCGCCGTTGACTTGGCTAAGACTGCAAGCCTAAGCATGCTCAGCATTCTCATATCTGAAATGCCGGTAGCCGTTCTCCCGCCGTGGCGTGCTTGGAGGTTCAATGTAATGGCATTTCCAAGCTTCCTTCAATCTTGTGTGGCTGGATAACGGACGGATCATGCACCATAGATATGCGACCAAGATCTGCAGACCCTTGGGATCCTAAACCAAGTTTGGGGAAGCCAAAGGTAGATCGATGCTACCTAACCAGATCCCTCGCAGGAAAGATAACTCCACCACCCGATAATGTGTTCTTGTTATTCTGCAAACCAACACGAAGAGTTTGTTGAGACTCGCAGTCAGATTGCCGTTATTAGATCAAGATTCCGTGCTCGTCAAGGTTCCCCTTGAGGCATGCAAGGAAAAGTGCTTCCCAAGGAACACTCTTTGCTTTGATAAATGGAAATGGCCCTCGTCTCCCGGGGAACGAGCCATAATTGGAAATGAGTGTCATGTCCACATATAGTCCCCGTGTTCATTTTCCCCATGGGCGCGAGTGCTGTGGTTGTTAGTCCAAGACGCCAAATCCTTGTCCTACATCTCCGACCTTGGCACAAGGCATTCACGAAGGACCGCTCTCTCCCTCCCCCCCTTTCAAACTTTGGCTGCATATTAAAATGAATACATTTTAGCGGGGAATTATTCTTTTTGGAGTGATCTCTATGCGAGAGGCACAATCTGCTTTCAATAAAGCGGAAGACAGTTGGTGATAATTCAAGACGGTGCGACAGCCTCGCCAATAGCTCACCGTGGGCCCTGCCCAGCCGGATCAGTCGGTATATGTTATGCTCCGCACCTGATATGGCAGACACTGATTTGTGGGCGTAAAGTTGAAACGCTGTAGTGGCGCTGCGCCTCATGCGGACTCCCTGAGGCTTGGTAGTACCATATGCTCCTGCATTCTTGGAGCGGAGCGTGGCTGTCGTAATAGACGGACAAAAGGAAGCATGGAAGGGCCAAGTGGCAGATCGCGGCTGGTTATCTTGGTAAATGCGTAGCGAGGGGGCCCTACGATAATGATAGTTGGAGATGGAAGATGTTGATACTGTTGAGGAGCAAGGTGGGTGGATAAAGCAAGTACCCATGGCTTCCCTGACAGCGTTGCTTAGTCACTACATCTCTAAATTTACCATGGAAGAGCACGCAACGACTTATGAAATGTCGAAACTCAACGTTTCATGCTCAGCTGTCAGGACCAGAATCTTGGATTGCGGGACCGTTCGACCGAAGCCCACCACGTGGGAATCCTTACCGGCCATGTTTCCGCCGCCAACACAACCGCACGAGCAGTGACGAATTACAATGAAAGCGGCAAGGTCTACACCTTGGCCATCAAGTCCAAACGTCACACTGACACGGATGTCCATGTTCCTGCACTCAACCATGTCTAGAACATGAATGCAGTACAGGCTAGTATATTCTTGATCAGAAGGTATACAGTTGATGCCCGGGCCACAAGCAGGGTCACGAAGCTGGTAACGGGTAGCTCTTAGTCAAAACGCCCATTCTTTAGACTGTCAGATAACAATGCAAAAGATCCAATTTCCTATCCCCACCACTCAAGATTGCAACGGCGGCCATTTCCCATCCCGGCTCTTCGTATCGATGACCACGACACACATTGTGCTGGGACGCAGTTCAAGCTGAGCACAAAGGAAAAAGGATGCTTTTCCCCGCCAGAACAGCTTCACGTCATGCAGTAAGCAAGAACATGTGGAGAGCTCGTTCTACGTCGCGGAACCCATTCCGCGGGCATTTCGGCGAGATCTTGGGAACCAGCGGGGAAGGGTAACCAGTCTCAGCTAGTTGACAAAAACTGCAACTGTAAGCCAAAACAAGAGCCTTTCAAGACGAAGTGTGTGCAAAGCAGTATGACACAAGATGCTAGGACGTGGAGAACTTGTAGCGTATGGTATTCGAAAGACGTTATCATAATGCCCCATTTCCAACCCGCCCAGCTTCATTCCAATCCGACCCTTTTGAGCGACGCCAATCCATCCAACTATATAGAGCTCGACTACCAGACGTGATCGCCCATACTTGCGAGACAATTCGGAATGTGTTGCAGTTTATGCAGCTGTTTAGATGTTGGCCTGGATGGCGGCCTCGAGGGCCTTGGGGTTTGCGCCGACAACCTCGGCGACCTTGTCACCACCCTTGAACAGGAGGAATGTGGGCATGGCGCGGATGCCGAGTTCCTGAGCGACATCAGGGACCTCGTCGACGTCGAGCTTGTAGAAGCGTGCCTTGTCGTATGTGTCGGAGAACCTGGCACGGCGTTAGATGCGCGATCTCTTTCTGGGCACACGACAAAAACTTACTTGACGACCTGGGGAGCAATCACTTTACAAGGGCCACACCATGTCGCAAAGCAGTCAAGGACCATGAGGGTCTCCTTGTCGCACATGGCCTCGTCGAATGCCGCCTTGCTACGATTCAATTCGCGTTAGCCGCGCTCATGCAATGTGACGTCGCCCGTGTCTCGGTAGAGACGACCGGTATGAGACTTACGTCTGGAGGTTGTGTACGCCCTGCTTGTCACTCATTTTGGCGGTGTTGGAGAAGAAACGTTGGGTGAAGAGAGGTCGGTAGAGGTTTGCGGTGGATGTGGGGTTGATGGAAGCTGTTTGTAGACGCGCAGATGTAAGCAGTGTTCTGGTAACTCTGAACGACGAAGGCGCAAACATAGTATATGTAGGGTAGGAGTGCGACGAGAAGGGAAAGGCGATTTCAAATGTTTCGGCTGATGGAACGAACTGGCCGCCGTTGCCGATTGCAATTCTGATGCGCTTATTTTTCGGCAAAGCCGTCAGAGTCCCTGCACAAACCCAAGAATCGTAGTGATGCCGATCGCAGCGATGAAGAGGCAACCAAGAATAGGAGAGGACCACTTACAATGCAGAGTATATGCGAGGATTTGTGATGGTTGGTGGAGTAGAGCTTCTCGCTGTTTCTTAGGGATGGCGTTAGGCGCGATGATCAAGACGATTACTGTACACAGGGCGGCGGAGGGGCTGCAGTGATAGATGACGTGCTTGCCCGACCGCCCGATTTGCCCCACCAGGGTCCTGCCCTCTTCCTTGGGCAATGCGGCAACAAGGCCCGGTCGAAGAGCAGTACGCCTCGACATATACCCACGACCGCTTCCGACTTTGCGTTCATTGCGCGAAACCACCTGCCTTGGTCAAATGCATCACGATTAATACATTTGTCAAGTTGCTACATCAACTTCGTGCACGATCATGCAAGGAATAGTGAACATGTAATGATTGATGTGCAAAAGCCATCAGTACAACTTGGTTACAATTACAGTCTCCTCAAAAAAGAAAAACAGCGGTTGACACAGCGCCTTCATGACGCCTGGTCAATCATGTCGGCCAAATGACCGTCTTTTCAGCCCCTTCCCGTGTGTGAATAGTACAAAAGTTGGCCGTCCTAAACGACCAAGGCCCCAAAGCCCGTTTCTACATGCTGCCAATGTTCCAAAAACGTTTTCCAACCAGAATCATAATCCGAAAGGAGGGTATCACAAAAGCCGACCCAAGCGGCTTGTGGTATCACACGCCGAAAAAGAACCCTGAAACAAAATCCCAACGCCACGCTATGCAAAGACCAGTCCAAATCCACGCAGAGGTCCAATAGGGAGTACCTGTCCCTTCATGAGGGTCGCCGATCAGGAACCACATGCAGCCAGGCCAATCAATAGAGATGGGAAACGATAAAGGAAATAGGAAGGAGTGACTGGAGTGAGTAGGAGACGTCTAAGGAAATGTGAAATGAGCGACTTGGTGAGTGGGTTGACAAAAGGAAAACAAAATGAATGGCGTGGCGTGGCATGCATGCGAGTCCCTAGATCGGATGAGGTCTCACAAATTAGCTACTCTACTCCTGTCCGGGCATCCTGTCGTGCGTGCTGTCGTGCACAAGCGTGCTCGACCGCTTGTGGATATCCAAGAGCCTCGCCGACCCAGCGCTGAGGTGCCTTACGTGACCCTTGCCAAGATCCACGCTTTTCGCACGTTGCAGCGAGGCTGGCTCGGAATCCGATGTGGGCGATGTAGGCGAATCTTGATCGGGAGACGCCGGCACCAACTCGGCAGCCCTTGAACTTCTATCCCCAGTGTCATCGGTGAACATGGTGAGCAGACCTTCAGTAGACTTGACGCGGGGGCGGCGGTGAATTATAGTAGGTTGACGGCCGACGCTGCTTTGAACCACCTGTCCTGCCTCGCCGGGTGGCAGGGGCACAGGAGTTGGCTCGACTTCCTCGTCAGACTCGGCAGCGGTATCGAGCGCCATCAAAGTGCTGCTGGCTTTGCGACCCCGCTCGTCGCTCGCATAAGGGGAGCGGCCTCTCTGGTCAGGTAGGGGTGTAAGCCTTTTGAAGTACTCGTCGTCGGCCATTCCGAGCTCCTCGTAAGAAGCATGAAAGTCATCGTTGCGGTGCGTTGCCGAAGAGGTAAGACTAGAGCGCATTTGAGATCGGTTGGATGCTCGTTTGGGCGGTCTTCCGGAAAGCCACGATGCCTCAGAGTCGACTGACGCGAGTGATTGCGACATGACGTTCATCGGCGCACCTGGGCTCACAGGCGAGTCGGATCGGTCTCCAGGGAAAGAGCCGACACGCAAGTCGGACGGAGTATGGCCTCTTCGGCGAGCAGCAATAATACTCGTCGAGGGCACTTCTGGTGACTGTACACGAGAATCCGGAGGTGATACAGGGAATTCGGGGAGATCTTCCCTGAATTTGGACATTGTTCGCCGCGGCAGGCTGGAAGGCCTCTGAATCTCGATTGGTTGTGTAGGAGGGCCGGTTCCGACTAGATGAGCCGGAAGGGGCTGGCGAGACATGGATTCCCGCGACGTGTTGGAGAAGGACATCTCTGATGGTGTCGGTCGTGTTTGGTCTTGCGAGTTCCGCTTTCCTCTTCGGAAAAGAGAAGCAAAGACGCCCATGCGCCTGCCTTCTGAGCTGGGTCGACGAGTGAAGGAACCTGGCTTGGATGTTGCAAAGGTATCCACCGTCTCGACAGGATGTAATGATCCACTCCTCGTAGGGTCTTGCATTTGCTCGGCGGAATCTACGAGGGTGTCATGGGCAATCTTCTCCGATATAAGCTCCGGCAATATGGAGGCATTCGAAACGCCGCGTGTATGCATCTGAGCAGAGGCACTGCCCCGCGAGTAGCGGATAGCCCGGGCATCGGATACGACGGCTTCTTCGGTAGGGCTCTCTAGCGGAGTGGGTAGCTGGCCGTTGTCCTGTGTACGAGGTGTGACAGGCAGCTCCAATCGCTGCGGCTGGGGCGGCGTGGAGGGGCGGACGTCCTCCATGGGCACGGGTGTGTCTCGTTCGATGCCGAGGCCAACCATTCCTGTGCCTTCCTTACTGGGAGTTGCAGGTGTGCCTCGGACTTCATTAGTAGTTTGCTTCTGTGCACGTCGTTCCAGTCTTCGCTGTAGACGCTCTTGCTCGGCCTTGGCCTTCTTCTCTCTCTTCTTCTTGTCTCGTTCTAGGATATCGCGGAGTGCTCTGGCATCGAGGTCGTCGGCAAGGTCAGCGATGCGGCTTGTCCGCTTGCTAGCCATCTCGTCTTCGCTGCTGATGGGCCGTCGTTCTCGGCGTGTGGACTTCTCGCTGTACGTGTTTGGCGACATGCGGTCGCTGGCGTGGTAGTTGGAGCCGACAGACACACGGATGGTCGGGCGGGGTGAGAACATGTCGAGTGCACTCACTCGGAATGCACGATTCTCTGAGCCTCCCGACATGGACGAGTGGACGGAGCCGGCGAGTGGCAGCGAGACGTTGGAGGTAGGACGCTCGAAGCGGTTGTTCATGGCGCCCTTGACCTTCTTGCTGTCTCGGCGCAGCATGCCTCCAGAGCTGGCGGCCGGTCTTTTTTGGGGCATGGGAAGGGACATGGCGCGGATTTCCTCTTCACGGACGAGGTCATGTTCTCTCCGCCTTCTGCTCGACTTGCGACGGACCAGGGAAGAGTCTGTGGGCGGATCCCTGCGCATTGACTGAGGTCGCTGCAGCTTCCCCCGGTCTTTTGCTGACGGCGGCAGGCTGGAGTGTGAGTGCGAGTGGAAGTTGTAGGAGATGCCGGTGTGTTCCTGGGTTATGGGACGGAGGTGGGGGCTGTGTTGCAGCCGGTACTGGTAGGGCAGTGCGGTGATGTCTTCGGTGCTCGACTGGGGCCAGGCGTCCTTTGCCAGCGAGGGTTCGGGGACCGTCTTTTCGACGTCACGCATCGAGGCTTGGGTGGAGCGCGAACTACCCCTTCTGCGGCGCTGGCGTTGACTAGGCCCTCGTCGCGGGCCATTGCTGCTCTGAGTCGCGCTGGCTTGATGGCCTGCGACAGGCGGCTTCCTGTCTGTAACCGCAGCGGGTCCACCGTCTTTCAATTTAGCGGCGTTCCTGCGTCTCCGCCCAAACAGCCACATGGAGCTTCGGGCGCCAGAGCGACGGCGACGGTGTATATTAATAGGCTTCGGGGTAGGGTGTGCAGTCGCGGCCGGCACGTTGGACCGCGTGAACGCGACGGAGCGTGTTTTGCGGGATAGCGAAAAGGTGGGTGCTATCTGGAAATGGAGTCGCTGCACGGTCGGTTGGGCTGCATATTGCGCGGGCTGCAGTGGGCGGGTGGCACTAAACGGCGGCGGGCGGGAGGTGCCAGGAGCGACTGCGTGTGGATTGCAGTGGCCGTTGCAGCGTACGCGGGCAGGTTGGGTGCGAGTGAAGGGACTGGATGGAGCGGGAAAGAAGGGGACGGCTGAGAGGGCGCGGCTGGTGAATGCCTGCAAAAGCGTGTGTGATGTAAAAGAGGATCCGCCTGCTCGTAACAGGCTTGAGGAGGCTTGGATGGGCTCGACCCTCGCTGATGTAGATCCCCACCCACGAGGACACACCAAAAATATACCCTTCTTTTTTGTCTCGGGGAATTGCTCGTCCCTTGTCGGTGCGCAGAGGGCGCCGATACGGGAGTGGGACTGGGGCTGCTTTTATTGCATCGCCTCTTGCTTCTGCCGCCATGCTCCTGCGTCTGCTGAACCAAGGACACGACAGCGTAGGTGTGACGGCGGCCAGCTCCCAGCACTGGAACGCCAGAACATCTCGTCCCAGATTGTCGCGTCGATCTCTCGCTGACGGCGGCCAACGAACGGTGGCGAGGGGCCTGGATAGCCTCTGCTCCCATCCCCCCCCCTGCCGTCAAGACCTGCCCTGGCTCGCTAGCGGCTGCGAGACACGGACGCCACCCACCGGTCATCCGGCACACATGGGCTGGGCTTCGCTCATCAATCCTGCTGCCAATCAAGCCCTCAGCCCGGCCAGGTACCGTCCAGATCAATCTCTCGACCACACCTCTCCTGAGCCCGTCGGATGGCTGCCTTCGCACGCCACGCCGGCAGCTGGGGCAGCTGGGGCAGCTGGGGCAAAAAAAAAACCCCCCACGGCCAACACGCTGCTGTCACCGTCATGGCCAGACACGCATGCCGACAACTCACTGCCTCTTTTCACTCAACGCCCGTCCGGTGCATTGCAACGTGCGCTGCGGGAAGTATCGAAATTCTGCGGGACACGTCGGCCTTGCAGGGCAACGATGCGATTCACTAGCCAGGTCTGCGGCCATAATCCGTATCCCCCTCCAATCACATGGCCGCCCTCGAATCCTTTCTGCAGCCTTCCCAGCCAGAGAGAGCATCGACAGCAACGTTGTGCCTTCCTCCACTCAGGTACCCGTGTCTCAACCATGCGCCTTTCCTATTTGTCGCTATGTGGGGGTTCCTTATCATGCTCGCTGGAGAGCAGCCGTGGCCGTTCGGGGCAAACGGCTGCGCGCCGACTCGGTACTTTTTGTGCCCAAATCTGCCCAAAACCACAAGCCTTCCTGGGGCTGTGAAACGACGTGAGCGTGGCATGATGCCGTTTCAGATGCACCATGTTGTGTTTTATCATGTATGACCTAACTCGTGCTTCACCTGCAGCCCGCTGGAGCAACTAAAACTTGGATTCCGTCTTCCGCCTTCTAGGCGGTCCGCAGTTGACTCATTGCCAACACGGAGGCACACAGGGAACACCAAGCGTCACACCTACGTCTTTTTTGCACCGCTTATCGAATTCCGCCATGTGTGCGGGATACTCGACGCAATCGAGTCCAAGGTCAGATGCTAGTTAGTGTGCGTCCAGATCTAGCACTATTGAGAGATCGACCCCTAACGACAAGACTAAACTTACCTGCCACATGGTTCCTCCAAGTCAACCGAACTGCTCGACGGCGAAACGCACCATTCAGCGTCGACTGTTGTACCACTCGCGTCCGCTTACATTCCCCAGTTTGCATCTCACATGGAGAAAGTTTGAGACATCTCCGACACAAGCCCACAGCAGACGCAGGGAACGCAACGGATCCCCAGTACCAAGAAATAAGTTCGTTCCACCTGCTCAGTCTGACCCAGATGCGAAATGTGGCCAGTCCAATTCGTGCTCCAACGCGGACATGCTTACCACCGTTCAAGCTTGACATACAACTACAACTACAATTACAACAGCATCGCAATATTGATTTGTATCGAGGAAGTGTCCTGATAGTTGCTCCAAGTCGTAAGCTGCATCTTTGAGGGCTAAAAGGGACCTTTTCCATGATGCATTTTGTCTCCCGGGCTACCGATGACTACAATCATCAGATGAGCATTGGGGTGCTAAACGCATCTCCACGCTCGTAGCACTCATTGTTTTCTTCTTCTCGAAGCATCATCATATCTCGTCTTATCACGGCGTCATTTTGCATCTTGGGTATCAACACCAATCTTTGTTGACGCTCGCCGTCTTCGCAGAATGCTGTGATACCAAGGTACAACGTCGAAAGTTTCATCGCCCTCGCAGCCGCTGCATGACTGAAAGTAAGTAGGCGGCATATCGCCTACGAAACCTTCCTAACAACCGCAGAACACGTCCAGCCGGCAATGGTAGGAACCATTATTCATAGAACGGGTTGGTCATTGCATACATGAGTTTGAGGGACATGGTGCCCATGAATCTGATGTTGGTGCAACGCCCGCTGCAACCACAAATCAACGGTAGGACTGAGGCAGGTAGTAAAGACGTGCTCTAGAGTGAGTGAGATGACTGTTGGCCGCCTCAAGGGGGCGGTGGGCCATTTGCGCCATGTGACTTTCGAAGCAAAGTAACATCTCCAAAATCTCAGAGGCATGGGAGAAGCGAGAGAAGCGCAAGTTGCGGAAAGACTCGATGCCTATCGTCAACCTCTAGCAATGGATGAGCTGTCGAAGTGGATTCGTGCGCTGTTACGCGTTCCCCTATCGGGAAAGGGCCGGATCGCTCCTGCCTTGCCAACAAAGCGCTCCACCCTGTAAACAAACACCACCCACCACATGTCCACCACCACCCCGCGATCGTGACAAGCGAAACCTAGCCCTCTACGACGAGAACGTGAATAGCCAACTCGCATCGCCCAAAACACCAGCATGTCTTACAACGGGCGCATGAGCATGGCGCGCACCACTTCGCACAATCAGCGCGCACCCCCAGCGAACGAGCACGACGCTTTTATGACCTTGGTATGCAGGCAGATGCCCTCGGTCTTGGTGCAATGCTAACAGACAAAGCCCGACAATGAGATCGCAGGTTGCATATCCGACATCGGAATCCAGTTCACCGTCTCGGACCTACAGAAGCCGAACCCCCAAATTATCCAGAAGGTCTTCGAATGGCTGGCCGAGCTGCTTATGAACACAACGCGCGAAGTCGTTGCGCCGGCTATGCGCGCCGCTGCCGAGGACATGTGCGGAGGAGACGCCGAGAGACTGTACACCAGTGACACAAGAGACTTGATGGCCTTCTTCGTCATCCTGAGGAAGCTGTTGCGCGAAGTGAGTGCCTTTGGCTAGCGCTTGCTGGGATTCTATACTAACCCCTTCAGTGTGGAATCCAAGATTTCACCTTCAACGACCTGTACAAGCCTACCCATGGTCGCCTCGTAAAGATCTTCTCCTACATGATCAACTTTATCCGCTTCCGCGAGTCCCAAACCGAAATCATCGACGAGCACTTCAACAAGGCCGAGCGTACCAAACTCCGGATCGAACAGCTATACGACGACAAACAAGCAAAAGAAATGCAATTGGCCGATCTTGAGCGCAACCGCGCGGCAACCCAGCGGCTGATGCAAGAGAAGGAAAAGCGCAACAACGAGCTAAAGACGCGGCTGTTGGAATTGAAGAGGGGACAAGAGGCGGTAGCGGAGAAACTCGAGCGCGCGAAAGCCGAGCAGGACAGGCTGAAGAAGCTGCTCCAGCAAAAGGTCGAAAACAAGGAGAACGTGCAGCGGGAGGTGCACAAGTTGAAGCCGTATACTCAGCAAAGCCCGACTGCTTTGGAAGACTCGCTGCGCGACCTCAGCGATCGACTTACCGGCGACAAGACGCAAATCGATATGCTGGACCGCCGAGCTCGTGCCCTCCAAACCTCCACCGACTCATTCGCCGTTGTCGCAACAGACGTCACTTCGTGTACGAGATTGCTCACTGATGTGCAAGCGGATCTCTCCAGAGAGGAGGAGGAACTAGCAAAAGCCTCAAGACACCGAGATGCCCTGGCAGACAGGAGCAACAACGTGCGCGACGTTGAACGACAAGAACGCCTATTGCAAAAGCAACTGGGCAATATCAATGCCCGTACAGACAAGCTCAAGACCAAGGGCGACGAAGAAGCGGAGCGCGCCCGTAAGCGCATGGAAGAGCTCAGGGACACGCATTCCAAGCTCACGGAAGAGCGGGGTGAGAAAGGACGGGAGATGGAGAGGCGCAGGGTCCGCATCGAGCAGACGGAAAAGAAGATGGCTGAGCTCAAAGACAACATCGAAAACGAGGTGCACTCTGCTCATGATGAGTATCTAAAGATGGAGAGCCATATCAAGCTCTACATCACGGAGATGGAGCAAAGCATATAATCTTCCTTTGGTCGCTAGCGTGTTGGTAGATTTGGTTGGGCTGGGCGTTTGGGAGTGTTTTGCTTCTTCTCAGATACCAGATGATTTGGATTTGCTAGGGTGTGATACCACGTAGTTTTGTCTCGATCGCAACTGCTCTTTGATTCTCGCGCTTTGGAATTGAAGTTTGCCAGCACTGTAGTCTTTTGCTTTCTGTCCTGAACGTCAGCCTTCTTGCCTTTTTGGGGCACGAAGCCAGTTGGCCAAGCGGGCTCCCATCCGCAAATGCTCTGATTGTTGTGTATTACAATGTCTCTTGCTCTCACCGCCTAGTGTGCAGCCGACCAAAAGGAAAGACAGCGCACACATGGGTCCAACCGTGCAGCCGAGGTCGGGACGTGCAGTGAAGGCAAGCGACCCACTAGGTAGGCATCGGAATGTTAGTGCAACGTCCAAAGCAGCCCGGAAGCAGTACATACTTGCAGAGGCAGGCCTGCGCATTGGACCGCCAGCTGTCCACAAGACGTACATATCTTCCAACGTTCTACCACAGGAATAGCAAACAGGGGACGACCCGTTCCGTGCTACATTGCCCATGTGGACCCTTTGCGTAACCGAAGACAAAACAGCTGGCAATTCCTCTGAGGGAGTCACATGCAAGGGTGTCGCACTTCAGCTTGTGATGGTGCTTACGCATGTTCATCCGTTGCCTTGAACGGGCTCCCTGAAGAAATGGGATGAAAATTTGCAGGAAGCCATTGCTACAGGTCTTGCAATTGCTTTTTTTCCTCCTCCTCCTCCTCCTCCTCCTCTCTCTAAAAGTTGTAAGAAAGTTAAAACAGGACTGCAATCGTCAAGGGTTGCAACGCAAGGTGGAATGCCCAGACGGGGGCTATTCCGCATGATGATCGCCTAAGAGCTGTTCGTGATTCGTTGCCATATCTATCGCAACATACATTGGCACGCACACGACTGGTAGGACCGGACGGCCCAGAACCTAGATATTGATTGCGTCTTGGTAAGGTGTGTGGCAAGTCCATAGCAAGATCAGCGTCGAGCATGCGTAACGAAAGAGTGAGGTGGGTCGCATCGCATCTCAATCGCGTAGACTCATTGCATGTCACGAGAGACAAGCATCAATTCTGGAGCCTTGGATGAATTTCTCCAGGTTTGTGGAGAGAAGGTAAACTGAGAGCGGAAAAAAGAACATTACTCCGCTTTACGTGCATCGCAGCAAAGTCATCTCGTTGGTCGCCCAACCCCACATGAGCAAAGCCGGCCTAGCGGCGCTACAGACCCGATCCCGGCCCTGTCGCTTTCATCATCGCTCTGCGCAGCAGATTTTTGTCCTTGACTCACCTTGCAAGCAAATCCCCAGCCTTCAAATACCGCTCCTTGCCCGCGAAACCTCCTGCACTCTCAACCCTACTTCAATTGCCCAATATGTGTCCTCCTACCGAAGAAACACCCGCTACCAACGGCCACAGCAATGGCACCAACGGTGCGCCCATCAACAAGGAAGGCTTCACCGGTGTCCAGACCAAGCAGAACCCTCACCCAACGCACAAGAGCCCATATCAGCCTGTTGGCGACTTCTTGTCAAACGTTGGCCGATTCAAGATCATCGGTACGTCACTATGCCAATCTTCACCGCTATCGGATGCGCACGCGACGATGCTTGAAGTTTTACCATCCAGCGCCAAAAGAACAATGCTGACATTACGTGTGCAGAGAGCACATTAAGAGAAGGCGAGCAATTCGCCAATGCCTACTTCGACCTTGAGGCCAAGATCAAGATCGCTCGTGCCCTTGACAACTTTGGTGTTGACTGTATGAATTTTCTCCGCCGCACGCGGCCTGCAGACTTCGTAGGCTGACAGAAATCTAGACATTGAAGTTACCAGTCCTGCTGCTTCCGAGCAATCAAGAAGGGACTGCGAGGCTCTTTGCAAGCTAGGAGTACGTTTCAAAATATTTTGGGGGCGATGACGCATTCTGACAAATTTCCTAGTTGAAAGCCAAGATTCTCACCCACGTACGATGCCACATGGACGATGCCAGAATCGCTGTCGAGACTGGTGTTGACGGTCTCGATGTCGTTATCGGAACCTCTGCCTACCTTCGCGAGCACAGCCACGGCAAGGACATGACATACATCAAGAACACGGCGCTGGAGGTCATCGAGTTCGTCAAGAGCAAGGGCAAGGAGATCCGTTTCAGCTCTGAGGACTCGTTCCGATCAGACTTGGTGGATCTTCTCTCCATCTACAGCGCCGTCGACAAGGTTGGTGTTGACCGTGTTGGTATCGCCGACACTGTTGGTTGCGCGTCTCCCCGTCAAGTCTATGACTTGGTACGAACTCTCCGTGGTGTCGTCTCCTGCGACATTGAGACACATTTCCACAACGATTCTGGCTGCGCCATTGCAAACGCTTTCTGCGCGCTAGAGGCAGGTGCCACCCACATCGACACCTCGGTGCTCGGTATTGGTGAGCGCAACGGCATCACTCCTCTCGGAGGCTTGATGGCGCGTATGATCGTCGCCGACCGCGAATATGTCACCAGCAAGTACAACATCAAGGCGCTCAAGGAAGTTGAGGACCTGGTCGCCGATCTCGTAGAGGTCAACATCCCATTCAATGTAAGTTGTTCTGTGTAGAGCGAGCTGTTTGAACGGAACACTGACTTGCGCCTAGAACTACATCACCGGATTCTGCGCTTTCACCCACAAGGCTGGTATCCACGCCAAGGCCATCCTCAACAACCCCTCGACCTACGAGATTATCAACCCTCAAGACTTCGGCATGTCGCGATACGTGCACTTTGCCAGCAGGCTTACTGGATGGAACGCGATCAAGAGCCGTGCCGAGCAGCTTGGCCTCAAGATGACGGATGCGCAATACAAGGAGTGCACGGCCAAGATCAAGGCCATTGCAGACATCCGCAAGATTGCTCTGGACGACACCGACTCGATCATCCGTACTTACCACAACAACCTCCACGCCACGGAGGAAGTGCCACTCCTGCCCGGTATGACTGAGGAGGAGAAGGCCAAGTTTGCCCAGGCTGAGGCAGAACTCAACGGTATGCACGAAAAGAGGGAGCTCGATGCCACAGCCGATGCTCAGGCTGAAGTGCCCGTTGCTAAGAAGAACAAGACCGCTACGGTTGCATAAGCGCAAGCCGTTTTGTATATATGGGGTCTCTGGAGTTGATAGCATTTTTTCTTCTTCCCTTTTTTTTTTGTGTGTATCGGGGGGGTGTCTTTTTGAGCAAGTTTGCATATCTTCCGGCTACGGAAAAGTTACTGAGTTTTTGATACCGACAAGCCTATAGGCTTCTGGCAAGATAAATAGCATTGATGAGCAACGATCAAAATTTAGACAACAAGACAAAAGCGCTTGCCTAGCTTGAGTTCAGCTTAACAGCCTTGCACCGTGTTCTCGCCACAGCTGCAGTGACCACTTGGATAGTAGCTAATTACCCGTCACAATGGGGTCAGACAACGGTGGCGGCGCCGCACAGTGGAAGATGGACACGTGAGTCTGGACCCTGATTGACAGGGGCGCGCATTATTCGTTATCCCCCGACCGCCCCTCTTCCAACCCTCAGAAACTGACCGCTGCGCTTCAATTCCCCTGTTGTTCGTTGCCCTTTGTTCGCAAACATGAGTACTGTCGAGACGGTCACCCAGCAGCCAGAAATTACGGCTGAGAATGTCCTGCGTCTGTTTCCCGAAGTAAATACTGCGCTCATCGGAGGGGCGCACAACTCGGCCACCAGCGACAATGCGCTGCAAGGCTACGACGAGGAGCAGATTCGGTTGATGGACGAGGTGTGCATCGTCTTGGACAACAATGACATTCCCATTGGTAGCGCGACTAAGAAACTATGTAAGTGGCTGGGTTGCGGCAGGGCGTTGGACAGTACTGACAAGGACAGGCCATCTGATGGAGAACATCGACCGCGGCCTCCTCCACCGTGCCTTTTCTGTATTCCTCTTTGATTCCCAGAACCGTCTGCTCCTTCAGCAACGCGCGACCGAGAAGATTACCTTCCCCGACATGTGGACAAACACTTGCTGTTCGCACCCGCTCGGTATACCTGGAGAGACTGGCGTCGGGCTGGAGGAGTCGGTACAGGGTGTGCGTCGCGCAGCGGTGCGCAAGCTCAACCATGAGCTTGGCATCAAGCCCGAGCAGGTTCCCATGGACGACTTCAAGTTCCTCACGCGGATACACTACAAGTCGCCTAGTGACGGCAAGTGGGGCGAGCACGAGAGTAAGTCTCCGGTCGGCGGTGACACCAAGACCATAGCGCATGCGTGAGTGCTCACAACCATCTAGTTGACTACATTCTGTTCATCAAGGCCGACGTCGACCTCGACGTGAACCCCAATGAAGTTCGGGACTCGCGGTGGGTGTCCCAGGAGGACCTCAAGACCATGTTCCAGGACAAGTCGCTCAAGTTCACACCATGGTTCAAACTCATCTGCGAGAGCATGCTGTTCGAATGGTGGAACCACCTCGATTCCGGCCTGGACAAGTACATGGGCGAGACGGAGATTCGGCGTATGTGAGGTGGGATAACCGTACTTCCGGCGACATGAAAAAGCATTGAAGTGAGCATACCTATCCTTCCGAGCCCACTCGATTATCTCGAACGTAGCGTCTCGGGCTAGACCACACCCGCTTCCGGAGTGAGGCGACACATGCATGCAGGCCCGGCCTCCATAGATACCACCTTTGCGATTTAATCCAGTCATCGATCGTTTGATCATCCCCACGCCGACTACTTGTTCGGCTTTATCGTGCGTACATCCTCGTCTGCACCTTTCCTATCGTCGTGTTCTGGTGACGTTTCGCAACAGTTGGTCTTAGCAGCCCCGCAAGTCGCATATCTTGACTTGATAAACTAATCGGAGAGTTGGTCAGAGACAATCCTACCGCGGATGAATTCCGAAAGTTTGTCCTATCGCCTATCGGTACTGTCTGGAAGCGCATTTCTGGATCCCTAATGCTGGTGAAACCCTTGCGCTTACCGCACTGAGGAGGTACAGCCGAGGTCAGCGCTATCCTTCGTCCTCACCCCACAGTTCCTCACCCAGTACGCGACGCGATACCGTTTGCCTCCAACACTTGGCCGCCAACTGCGGCTAATAGGCAATCCATGGAGAACCATGCCGCCGAATGGTTAGCAATCAAGCCACCAGGCAACATGTGCGTTGAGCCGCATCGGCCCGACACGCAGCTGAAGGTCACAAGACGAATGATAACGAGGGATGCTCAACAATTGGGCGGGTGGTCCATAGATAGATCCCGCTTCGGCATACGTGAAGCATGACCTCCACCTCCACCCGGAGACGCTTGGTGTGCCGATCGGGCAGGGTGTCCACGGAAGTATATCAACATGCTGGTACCCCCTTCTTTGTCCCTCTCATAAAGAGACACTACGCTACCGTCACTCGTCATCTTACACAAAGCATACCCTGGTAGCTACTGCACCCCCACGATACACGCATTCCGCTGCAGCCGACCGGGCTCACGATACGCTGCTCCTGCCGCTCGACATCAGCCAAGCATCGTACAGCTGTGCTGTCACTAGTCTTGTGACGGGTTCCCAACGAGTAAAAAGCAACCTCCAACCCTTCGGCGCCCCAAACATCAGCACCCATCAATCCCACGCCCACGAGGTCTGTACTTTAATCAAGCACGCATACCATCGAAGCCGAGAGATTGTACCCGTCTGGCCTTCTATCATTCTCAAGACCGCACTCAAAAGGGAGCTCATCTAGCCTCACCCATTGATGTCGGTTGATCTACGTCAAGCCTTTACTTCCTTACGCTACCCATCTCGAGTCGATACAGTCTCGAGATCGCAGCTCTCTAGAGTCCATACGGGAGACTTAAATCGTCCCGCTAATACATAAGCGTTGATCAATACGTCGAGAAAAGGTATACCAATTGGCAGGCAATCGACGGTCACGGCTCCTGCTCAGCCCACGACGACCCATGTGCCGCAACCAGACTAATCACCATCTAGTAGCGTTGTTTGAGCTCAAGGTCTCTTTTTAGATTCACCGCGGTTCAAGTGACTAACCAAACCCTCGACGACCCTGGTAGCAAGCCCTGCGGGGAACACTTCACGCTGGCGTATTCCACGACTGTCCCTATTATCAAACGAAGCGGCAGATCCCACCTGAATACTAGTAGAAGCTTACCATCGAAACCGCAATCATGGCGAAGACCTTCTCTCCCGTCACGCCTATCAGCTGTAATTTTACAGTGGAATCAAAATCCTCAAACTTGAAGTCTGCTAACCTTAGGGTCAATGACGTCCCAGCTAGCTTCAAGATTGTGAAGCAGAAGCCTGCGGCTACTGTCTTGCCTCCACTTACCGACGGCGTTCGTGTCGTTACGGCTGCGGAGTACAAGCAAGCGGCTGCTTGCCTGGCTGAGGCTTTTGGCCAAGACGACGTTGCAAGATACTTTGTCGACGTACCTGACCGTGCACACTGGACTGAAGAGCAAAAGTGGACGCTGCATGTCGAGATCCTCGAATACGTGACGTATGCTCACATCCTCAAGGGACTGGTGACTACGGTCGGAGACTTTGAAGCAGTGGCACTGTGGTAAGTATCCATGTTGTTGCTGCACCAGTACCAAGACTAAAACATGCCAGGATGCCACCCGGCCAGAACATGGACGACTACCTGACCATCTTCCGATCGGGCATGTGGCGTCTAAATTTCCGTCTCTCCTCCGAAGGCAAACGCCGCTTCTTCGACGAATTCATGCCCCTTCTCCACGACACTATGCACACGACGCTTGGCGAGCGCGAACTCGAAGCCTGGTACCTGGTATACCTCGGTACAAAGCCTAGCGGTCGTGGAAAGGGTCACGCTCGCAAGCTCATTGAGCATGTGACGAAGCTGGCCGACGGCGAGGGCAGGCCGTGCTACTTGGAGTCGAGCAACGTGGCTAACCCCCCGATTTACAGAAAGTTTGGCTTTGAAGAGACAAGGAGGATCAACCTGCAGAGGGGTGGAAGGAACATTCCGTTGGATATTATGGTGAGAGAGCCGATGATGAAAGAAGAGAAGAAGAGCGGTTAGTGAGACGATAGCGCTCGGTTGATGGAGAAGGAAAAGCACTGATTCAACATTGGTGTTTCGAGGGAAGTTGGTGGTATTTGCGGCGTCCTTCAACAGGATCAGCCAAGGATTTGCGTGTTTTCTTATTTGTTAGATACACACTCTCTTTACCATGAACTTGCGAAAAAAAAATGTAACACGTGTTTGCGAGATATGTGAAGCTCTTAGCTGCACTGCAATCTATGAGGTTGTGGGAAGTAAGCCGAAATCGTTGTACGTGGTATTATGTAGGAATGTCGAACCACACTCCCTACAACGGTTTGAACGCGACGCGTTTCACCCGTTTTCGATAGGCTCACGAGGTGTAGAGTGAAGCCGAAAGTCGGGGCGAGATGAGATTAACTGGCATACGGCTGTCGCTGATGCGGATCGCAATACTTACCACGTGCTGCAAAGGCATAGAGCTTATCATGGAGCAACGAAGATCAGCAAGACTGTTCGAGGACAGAGATTAGTGGTGGAGCTGGGTAGTGGCAGTGCAGGCTTCACGACAAATTGCGGTGTCATGAAACGCGCATTGCCGACGGCATCGCTGGCCAGTTGCCAAACTCGCGCGCCTTCATCTCCCTCCTGATCCGTTTGAGCCGACGTGTTTTCACTCTTACAGTTCCATCCCCTCTCGTTCTCGTACCAATCCCTCTCCTCTGTTCGCTGAGCCTTACGCTCGCTTATCGCATCGTTACCTCAGGATTTCGCATTGTCTCGTGATCGTTTATCCAGCTTCACCTGGACCCGCGCAATCGATAAAAAAGTGGTGTCTCCCCACTCGGTCCGCATCCGCAACGCTACCTAACGCACCCCGCAAGCCTCGCCCTGCGACGCGTTGAGGCCCTGCCAAAGTCATCGTGCAGCCTGCCAGCACACCGCAGCAGGAAGACTTTGCTGGACCCTGCAATCCCACACCACGTACCACCCACCGCCCGCGCCCTCTCAACTCACGCCCTCTCTCTCTCTCTCTCTCTCTCTCTCTCTCTCTCTCTCTCTCTCTCCCTCTCTCTTTCTTCCCTTCTCCCTCGCCGCCTCTGCTGTTTACCATGGTTGCCCAACGCCGATACTCTGTCACGGGCCAAACACCGCCTGATGACGCGGAAGCTTTGAAAGCGCGCTCTCCCAAACTCCAGCCTCTCGATACCAGTGTGCAAACGCCGCCTTGCGGGTACTGTGACGGCGGGGCGGAGCTGGGCGCCAACACTGAGGATAGCGGAGCCGGACGGCGGAGAGGGAGGAAGATGGGCCCAAATGGCACCATTGTACGCACCTCGAGCAAACGATCCGCTACCCAGCTGCCTTCGCCCAGCTCGCCGTCTCACCAGTTGCTACCCAAGATTCCGAGATACAGATTGGGGCATGATGAGGATATGCAGGCTGATGTCTACTCGGGCTCGGATTCGGATTCGGATGGTACGGATGTGCTGGGCGACGGCAGCGAGCTGGAAGACGACCATGGCATAGCGAGCCAGGCTACGTCTGTTCCCTCGACGCCAGAGTATTCGCACGAGTGTGGTGCCTTGACTCCACCCGATGCCACGCGCCTCGAAGGACTGCAGCTGTATGCTGAAGAAAGACCAGATGACGAGCACATGGATGACTACGCACTTTCACCCTCACACTCGCGAAACAACAGTCTCAACCGCACTCAGTTTGACGGATCCAGCGAATTACAGGTGGATTGGGCTGCACACATTGCCTTGCATCAAGTGAAGCCGAACACAACCTACATCGAAGACATCCACCAAACCTCTACTGAAATCACCCACACACTTCCCGTCCATGTTACCGATGACCCGCTCACCTTCATCACCCTCCCGCCCGAAATCCGCCACCAAATCTACCGCAACTGCGAAAACCTCGTCGTCGACAAGCCCCTCGTATACTGCATCTCCACGTTCAACGGCGAAATGCAGCACCCCCTCGCCTCCGTATCCCGCCTCGTTCGCTCCGAAGCACTCGCGATATTCTATAGCTATAACCTCTGGGTCATAAAGGTCGAGTTCAGGATGATGTACGAAGCCTTCCAAGACTGGATCATCCGGCTCGGCGACGGCGCAGGGCTGCTACGGCTGATCAGCTTCTCCGTCCGCGGCTCGCTATTCAAGCCAAAGAAGAGCCACACGCAGAGTGTCATGATCCACGGCCATCTTGTACAGCTTGCGCCGGGCATCATTGGCCCTGCGGGCACACGAGAGGAATTATACTGTCCACCAGACGGCGACGCAAGTTTCAAAATCGACCTCAGCGAAAAGCACACTGGTGGGCGAGTCCAGCTAGTGCGGAATGATGGCACGAGAGAGGCTGGCGAGAGGGCAAGACAGCATTTGAGCAAGATGGTCGAGGGCCTCTGGGAGAAAAGGCGGGCCGGCACACTCAACGGCCAAGATTGGATCACCATGGTGGACAACTTCATCTCCTTTATCGGAGGTTGGTGATGGTGATGCTGACGATGATGATGACGATACCGAGATGGTGTACATCTCTGAAAACTATCCCCGTCTTCATGTTATTCATGTTTGAGCATTTTTCAAAATGAGTTGCGGGCGTATTTCCCCCTCTGGGTCGGAGAAAACAAGGCACTTGAGTCTTTCTGTCGTAAGCGTAATGATGGAGATGGATTTAAAGCGGAGGTAATGCGCGTATCTAGTAGCTGCCATTTTTTTTTTTGGTTGAGAGGCAGATGATTCGATATAATATATACCCCTGTTTTCACGTTCAACTACATGTCACTACAGCCATACCATCATGTTTGCTACATAGCCAATTCCTCCGCCTCATCATGTTTAATACCACCGGTAAAGACAGTACGTATGCGGGAGATGAGTCTAGCTTTGCCAAGACATTCAACCCTCGCCCCGGAAGACGGATAGTCAGATGGGAAAGAACAGCCCATGTTGCGGAAATCTGACGATCCCGGAGTCCCGGACTTTCTCCTTTTCCCGCTCGCTCGTGCGCGTTCTTACGCTGCCTGGCACGTGCGAGCAACATTATCAAACCAACAACAAAAGGCCATCAGAATGCACTTCGTTACTTGAAACTTTTCTGAATTAGAAACAGCCACTGTCTTTTTTTTCTTCATCTCTTTTTCGGAAACCCGACTTTCTTTCTTTGTTTCTCTTTTTGGTTTCGATTGACACTTCTTTCGGCAACAATGCGTATCCTACTCAGTCTAGGCGCGGTGCTCGGCATCCTAACGAGCCTAATGTACACGCTCGACTCGTCCCTCCCAAACTTCTACATCTTCACCCCGTCCACGCTACACAGCCTCAGTCTGGCCGCGATAGAGCAGCACGGCAACGACACGGCGGCCGTCGTCCAGCACATAGTCGACGACCTGGTGCTCCACCACGGCACCGCCATCAACGTAGACGAAGAATGGATCTTTAATAACGCCGGAGGCGCCATGGGCGCCATGTACATTCTCCACGCCTCAATCACAGAGTATCTGATTGTGTTTGGGACGGCGATTGGGACCGAGGGACATACCGGGCGTCATACGGCGGACGATTACTTTCATATTCTCAAGGGGGAGCAGATTGCGTATGCGCCGGGTAAAGGGGTTTATGAGGCTGAGAGGTGAGTGTGTTTAGTCTTGTTTTCTGCCTTTGTTGCTGTCAAGACTTGATTGCTGACGTTTGGTAATCTCTGCTAGGTATCCTCAGGGTAGCGTGCATCATCTGCGTCGCGGCGATGTAAAGCAGTATAAGATGGAGAGTGGTTGCTTTGCGCTTGAATATGCGAGGGGTTGGATTCCGCCCATGTTGGCGTTTGGGTATGCTGACAGTAAGTTTTTTTCTTCTCGCATTTTCTTTCCCCCCCAGACGAAGGCTAATATGCATGTAGCTTTTTCGAGCACTTTGGACTTTCCTACCATGTGGCGTACGACGTATGTCACGGGGCGTGAGATGATTGCCAATTTGCTCAAGGGGAAGTTGTAAGGATGTTGGGGTTGTCGTGGGGGCAATAGCAGTTGAGAGGGAGAGAGAGAGAGAGAGAGAGGGAAGAAGAAAATGCAATAGGAGGAAAACAACATAATCCACTATCAGCTCGAGTTTCTGTCATGATGTTATTGGTACTGCAACAGTAATGATAAGTTCGTAGGAGATCGGAAAGTGTGCATGTGGTTGTCGGTGCAAGTGAAATAGTGAAACTAAAGAGATGTGAGTATTCCAGGCGGAACCAAGGCGTGTACACACGAAGGCTCTGATACGAGGACGTGTACTCTATCGACATGCATCGAATAGCGTTACGTGTGTACTTGACCAGTGAAACGATGAACCATCCTCCCGTGAGCACATCTCACACATGCGATTGACGAGGCTAGTATCACCCAGCAACCAAAGGCCGTACAACCAGAATGCAAACACCAGGATACACCGTACTCATGATCCTGTCTCCTCATGTACACGATCGCAATCCCGCAGTCACGTTACATCATACTCAACTCCACAGCCCACAAACCCCGCATGCATTGCAGAAAACGATAAACTTCCTTGGCCAAAGCAACACCAAAAGAACCGCATCATAGAAAAGCCCGTAGTTCAGACCTTGGCGCGCTTTTCAGATTGCGATCCCAACACCAAGTAACCTAGCACCTCACTCGCGAAGACGGATGAAAAATGCCGGAGTAGTGCGGGGAGTAACATCGACAACAGGGCTCGTAACCAACTGCCGCTACCATCTTCTCCATGCCGTCACCTCTTCAGACTACGCCGTTGCGCCAGTGGTGAACTTGCACGGTCATGCTCTACAAACCCAGCCGTCGCATCCGAGTTTGCCATTTTGCCATGGCCACGCACCTGCACCGAGTACGCTGACCTCAGGGTTACGGGATGGGACGGATGACTAGATGGTGTCTTTGCCAAGATGTGTTGCTGCAAAAAGGAGCATTTCTGTGGATGGATTACTTGCCGACCGTACACCGTGTTCGGGAATGACTATTTTAAGCTGCAGAGAGCTAGGGAAGGGATGAAATGGGTAGCTGAAGGATAAGGTAATTGCACTAGTCATGTCAAGCCAGAAAATTTGGATACCAAGATGTCTATCAAACAAAAGATCTCCTAGACGTTAAAAAAAATCCACAACTTCTCCATGTCGCAGATCAAAACTACGTCAAGGCTTGGGGGTTCGGGGGAGAATTTAGGGTTCGGGGGAGGTTGGGTGGCTGTGGCTGTGTAAGTTGTGTGTGGTGTGACGGGGGAGGCTGGCTCTGGGCCCCTCTGGCGGCTCAAGTAGAGTGCTGGAAAACGGGCTGGGCAATACAAATAAGCATTTGCCAGTCCGGCTTAGGGGTCATCGGGCTAATCTGCACGTAGCTGAGCAGGACAAAATAGGCAAAAAGGTGGACGGGCAGCGCGGATGCAGGTGATTATCGAATTTTCGGATGGCGTATTATCCAAACGCTGTGCGTCGCGGGCTGTGGGCTTGCCTATGGGAGAGGCTTACCGCGCGGCCTTTTCTTGTTTACGACAAAAGTCACAAAGGCACCCATTTTCTGAACGACAGTACAGGACACGGATCCCAACTGTGCGGGCATGCCTCGTGCGTCCAAAGTCAAAAAAAAATTGGCGAAACAAGACTTGTAAGCGCGGCGACGTGCTGCGGGCGGATCGTGGCGCCTCGGATTGGCAGCATTGCAGATCTGAGGCAGGGCCAAGGCGCAAGCAATCCGTCTTTGGAAACACCACAGAGCTGACGCGTTTTTTTCCTCAGCGCAACGCGCAACGCAAGAAGATGATGTGCACAGTGTGTGGTGGAGGGCCCACTGCAAGGCGTCTCGCAACTGGGAAGTGGGTAGTGGAGGGTGTTTCGGGGTGTTGCAGCACTCGGCGCATGGCTTGTCGTGATGTCATGTGAGAGAGAATAGAGGCAGAACCAGCTTGTTAGAGGGGAGGCGCGTCCGAGAGGCTCCGCCGCCATTCAACTATAGAGATCGCTCGGACCGGCGCCACCTTTTTCGCTCAATTGGTGACGCATGTCGATGCAAGTCTTGATCCTTTTGAACTCTTTCGTCACTGAGCCCTGTTCCAGAACAAGCGCCAGTCGTGTCCCCGTCCAACCATCATCGACGCTTGCTGCATGCCCTGCTTTACCATACTCTCTCCGTTTTCCCTGTGATAACCTCCCGTCTTTCCCCCCTACACGCGCGTTTTCTATTCTCTCTTGATTCCTACATCTTGTAACTTTCACCTTGTTCTTTCAAGGTACATTGCATTCGTTTACCAGCATTGAGACGTTGGGGTCGCTAAAATCAGTGAACCATGTTCCGCTCGTTATCGGCAACCAGTCTGGTAGCGATACTCTCATTTCCCGCCGCGCGCCTTGCCCTCGCCCAGTCCATATCCATATCGCCAGACAACGAGGCACCCGATGGTGCCTCCGACTACTTGGACCCCTCGTTCGCCGGCTTCGGCATCGAGCCCTCGAACCTCTTCTCTTTCACTGGCGGCGACAATGCGAACCAGTTCTCGGTAAAGCTGCTACAGAACCTTGCAGACTACTCGGGCAGTCCCCCGCATATTCGGTTGGGAGGAAATACGCAGGATTATATGATCTTCAATGCGAGCAATGAGCGCTATGCGTGGACGTCGAATAAGAACTCCCAGGCCCAGGGCGCAATCGCTGCTGATTCTATGATTATCGGACCCAACTACTTCACTGCGCTGGACCGATTCCCCGAGGACACACCTGTGACTTTTGGACTGAACATGGCGTACTTGGAAGACGACTGGGAGACCCATATTACCGACATGGCGCAGGCTGCCGTGGATGGCATGAATAGGGTCAAGCTGTATTCGTTCGAGGTTGGCAACGAGCCTGACTTGTGGCTGGAGAACCAGTTCCGCTCTGGCACATGGGACGGAAAGACATACACAGATCAATGGCTCGACCGCTGCGAGGTTGTCTACGATCGCGTGCTCAAGGGTGCCAATCTACCGTCGTCCTTTTTTGAGGCTCCTGCGACGGCTTCAACAATTGGAACAACGTTCGAAATTGCTATGCTTGTCGACGATGGCATTATGGAGGGCAGGAACGGCGACAACTTTTTGGCTACTTGGAATCAGCACGATTACTACTACTGTATGTTGTTGCCATCTCAAAATGATCCCCATTCTAACGGCCCGCAGTCATTGGGGTCACACCCACTCCCCTCACTCTTAACGACCTTATGAACCTCGACTCTACAAACTCACAATTCAAATACTGGGAGAAGCAAGTCGGAATCGCCCTGAAGACCGGTCTTCCCTATGTCCTGCGAGAGATGAGCTCCGTAGGTCCCATTGGTATGCCAGGTGTCAGTGACGTCTTCGGGGCCTCGCTCTGGACCCTAAACTTCTTCCTTTACACCGCCTCCATCGGCATCTCATCCGTCCAAATGCACATGACGGACAACTCCAATGCCAGTGCCTGGCAGCCCATCCCTATGTACGGCCATGACACGACCTTTGTGCGTCCGCAATACTATGCCCACGCCGCCGTGGCCCAGATCATCGGCAACGGCAACGGAACCACACAGATCGCCGCCCTGACAACCACCGACGTCGGCGCCGCCTATAGCGGTCGCATCCGCGCCTACAGCGGCTATGCCAACGACAAGCTGCAATCCGTTACTATGATCAACGCCAAGGAGACCAACTCTTCCGTCTCCGACAAAGGCAGTTTCACTTTCAACCTCAACCTCGGCTCCGATAACGCTAACAAAGACGTCTACATCTCCTACCTCACGGCTGATGGCGCTGACTCCCAGACCGGTGTCACGTGGAACGGTATGACCTACGACGATATCACTGGCGAGGCCTCCGTCGTCGACAGCACTGTTACCATGACTACTACCGATGGCTCTGGCAAGCTTTCTGTTCCTGTGAGGGATAGCCAGGCTGCTGTCGCCAATATTGGGTTCCAGCTTGGTTCTACCGCTGTCCTCAAGCCTGATGGCACACAGTCTAAGAAGAGTAGTGCTGCTTCGAGGCCGATGAGCGGGGCTAGTGTCGCGGCTCTTAGTGGGTTTGTGGCTATGTTGATTTCACTGGTTGCGGTTGTGTAATCTGGGGGTTGATTCCGTTTTTGACACGTTTTCCTTGTTTTCCTTTTGTCCTCACAATATCTGCATCATGGACCTTGCATATGCATTATGACTGGCGTTTATATCACCAGGGAAAGCAACTTTGTCTTGCTATCGGCATCTCTTTTCTCTTTGGTGGGTGGGAGGCTCGGTCTCATTTTCGTTTTAGCCTCCTTGCTGGATTGGGCATCTTGGAATAATAGGATAGATGGGTGTAATGAAGGGCGCCTGGTGTGTGTATATATATACAGGGAATCTTTGTCTTATCATCATCATCATCATCATGATGTCCTGGTACTAAGAGACACTACTGATCAAGTTCATATGCTGGAGCCGTTCTGTTGTGCGTGAACATGGTCCAAGGCATCACCGCGACTAGGAAGAATATCGATTGAATCTTCGCTACAAGACCACTGCCGGCTGCCCATGTTCAGGCATTCCCCTAAGCTTTGTGCCGGGTTTTTGCTCAAGTTACACTATGCCAAACTCCTCCCATGGTTATAAACACTGACCAAACTCTTCGCATCTTGCGCTTCCTTCAAGACACGCGCTTCCACAGCGTTGGTAGCGTTGCTCGCCGTGTGCAATAATCATAAGACACCCCAAAAAGCCCATCTCAGAATCAGAAACGCTTGGTTCTACCCGTAATTCCCATGCAAGGGGTGAATATAATGGTAGGGTGTCAAAGTCAAAAGTGCTTTGGGGAGGGAGTGTCCCAGTGGACGTAGCAGTACGGACGACTACGGTCTTCATACTCGAGGGATTCTAACGAAAAGTAGTGCTGCGCATCTAGATTTTCAACGCGTATTGGAGACATCACAAGTCCAGGTAGGCTGCCGTGCGACCGAGTTGTCCATGGGTAATCCGCCGAGCTTTATACGCTCAGCCAGGACCAAGTTGGGTGGTCCATTTGAGGATGTCGAGGAAATTTTTTCCCGTATATCTTGCACCATAGTAGTTCCTTGATCAAGTGTTCTTTCCAGAGGCCATACATGTTGGTCCAGCGCGTCCGTCGCGCAAAGTCAGTAATCAGGCCTGTGATTGCGGCCAGTCTGCCTGTGCCACTTCATCTCCCCGCACGCGAAGCATAGCCCACATGACTACCACGTGACGGAGACATCTCAGTGGAGCTCTCAATACAAAAAACGTCCGGAATTGTTGCTACGATTGGTGACTGGCTGTAAGTAGTCGCTGGGTTTGATGGTGTCAATGTCCGCGGTTGACTACGCAGAGTGAAGTTGGTCGCGATGGTAATGACGTCACGCGTGATGCTCCCCCAAGAAATTTTGAGCCCCATGCACGCTGCCAAACGCATGTGTGCCGGATTACCGGAATTTCAGTACGGCGCAGCCCGAAGGCGCTCCCATTTGATGGGCAAAAACCTGCATCGTCCCTAGCTGCACGACACGCGCGCTATGGGCCTCGATGACGAAAGATGTGCAGCACGCTCGCCGGATTGTTTGGGAAGCAGGTGTCATGACCAGGAGCCTGTAAATACTATCCTCTGGCATGGTCCCGCTTTGCTCAACATCCTGTCGCGTTTTTTTCTTAAATTCCCATCATCGCCAACATGCGATTTCGCGATAAGAACCATGAGCAATACGAGGGTGATGATGAGAAACCACCGGAGGAGGTGGGGCTTCGCGATCGCCTTGCGCACTTCACATGGTATGATTACGCCCAACCGCTTTTGGGCAACGAGCTGACGGTTCTACAGGCCATGGTTCGCGTGCACGATGTCTACAGGCGCTCTCGCCGTTGTCCTAGGGAACACGCCGAATACATTTACCGGCCTGCAGACGATCGGAAAGGTCGTCTTCATCTTCGATCTTGTCCTCTTCACCATCTTCAATATCTGCATGCTCACGCGGTTCATTCTGATCCCTCGCAAGATTCTCGGGTCGCTACACCATCCAGTCGAAGGCCTGTTTTTTGGCACCTACTGGGTGTCCGTCTCATTGATTCTGAACTGCACATATACTTATGGCAACTCGTCGACTGGGGCGTGGCTGACAAAGGCGCTCGAAGTCACGTATTGGATGTACTGCGCTGCATCCTTCCTTACCGGCATCATCCAGTATTCGCTGTTCTTCCGTCTGGAGCGCCTCAACGTTGGCGACGCTGTGCCAGCATGGATCTTCCCCATATACCCTTTGCTTGTAGTAGGACCGCTGGCCGGCACCATACTACCTGCCCAACCCCCGGATGCGAGCTGGAAGATCTTCGTTAGCGCCATCATGTTCAAGGGACTTGCATGGGCTGTTTCATTTCTGTTATACGGTCTCTACATGCAGCGCTTGATGACCAGTGCCTTGCCCTCTCCCACTACCCGGCCGGGTATGTACGTCTCGGTCGGACCAGCAGGTAAGCCCACGATCCCCGCGAGTCGTCTATTCTCGTACCCGTATTGACAGCCGCAGGATACACTGCCGCTGGGCTCCTCTCTCTCGCGAACCAAGCGCCGACCCAAGTCCCCCCGAACTACTTCACAAACATATCAGTCCCAGACGGGGAGATCGTGCGCATAATTGGCATTGCGTCAGGGCTCTTCATCATCCTGTTTGCCTACTGGTTCTTCTTCGTGACAACCATTGCTGTCATAGTAGGGTCACGTAGGATGTCCTTCTCGCTTAACTGGTGGGCGTTCATCTTCCCCAACGCAGGCCTCACGCTTGCAACCATTCAGGCAGGAAAGGTGCTGAAGAGCGATGCCATAAACGGTGTCGCAAGCGCACTGACAATTCTACTCGTCATCATGTGGTTCTTCACGGCATTCTTCTGCATCCGCGCTGTCGTCCTTGGAGAAGTTTTGTGGCCTGGAAAGGACGAAGACAAGACAATGACGAGGTTGGCCTGGGGATGGAAGGGTAACAGGGGAAACCCAGAGGCCCGTAAGATTAGACCATAATGTGTAATGCGGAGGGATACGTGCATGATGCTAGCGAGGCGTACAGTTACTACACCGTTAATACTATGTTGATACCCAACGCTCAACCGAGCGACTTGTAATGTGCCAACACATCCGTCTTCGTTGCGCTCGATCAAAAGCAAGCACAACAGTACTCAGCGTGCTAGTTAACAGAGCAAATAAGATGTCCTCGATCCAAGGGAAATATGTGGACTGTGGGGAATGGTCTGTTGTGGCCTTTTGTGGTCTCTCGGGGTCTGGGGTGCATTGGCGCGTCCTGGCTTCGTTTGCCGGGCTTGGTCCAGCTGTCGCTCGACCTCGCGTCGAGAAAGTGGCGTACGGCGGAATGCTTGGATCCAAGATTTTCCGCTCCCTCCCCAACCCTCCTTCACGGATAACCCTTCCGTGCTCTCGTATTCCCAAGATAGACTTCTCACAACCGATCTATTTTGACCCCACGCGAGCGCTTGCTGAAGCTACGCGGGTACGACCCCTCGCACGGGAGGCCATGGACCAAAGGTTACGCACTCGGGTCACGCGTCGCAAGTCATCGTAAGCTATTGTCTGACAGCATCCGCATGAGTCGTATTATGATTCTGGCGATTCTCACGGTACTCGGACGGACAGACAACCTTTCGGTCGCTAGCCCCCCCCCCCCCCCCAAAAAAAAATTGCCACGCAACCGATATCTATCAACAGAACCGCAAAGAAACTCTCGGTCTGTTTCTCGGCAACGCCCAGGATTGCCCAGCTGCAGGCAAGGTAACAGGGAACCCCGCTCACCGTCATCGTGAAGTGAAAGTCGCATCGACCATTGCGAAATGCCTATTACTTATTCCCACCCAGCATTAGCAATCCACCCGTCTATGTATAATCACAATAGCGTTGACTCTCCCCGGGGTTATGCAAGCTCCGAGGAGCGTCGACCGCGCGGCCGTAACTCTAAACGACGTCTTCCGGGTACATTGATCACGAACTCTGTTAAACGCCGATCCCCGAAACCCTATCCCCCTCACATCGTACACACACAGTAATTGCTTATCCTCCCCCTCCACCAGGCTCCTCAACACCATGGGTCGTAAAAGCCGCCGCCGCCTAGACTTGCCCGACGATAACGACAGATCTAGACCGCGCGGGCATTGCGACTTGGGCCGGCGCTAAAAGAGCGAGGTAAGCCCTCGTCTACGGCGCTGCTTGGCTGGGCTGGCGGGAGAGAGGGGTGAGGGGCCCGACCTTTCGTCACATACGCACGCATGAACCACTTATCACCGCTGTCCGGACACAACGATGCGGCACACTCCAGCTGAATCGGGGAGACTTGCCACGCGTTGTGCATGTCGGCAGGACGAATTAGCGAGTTGGGCTGACACGGCGGAGATAGTGTCGCGCTACCCTTGCAGCGTTTAGGGCGCATGGTTGGTTGCGGGACGCACAGGTGGGTAGTGCGGTGCTTGGATTGTCGGGGATAGGGTTTTGGGTTGGTGGGCTGCATGGGTGGAGCTTGGGGGGGTGGTGCAAGTGGGATCGTTGCATGAGCTTTGGGGCCTATTTTTTGCGAGGTGGTCTGAGACGACGAGTATATAGATAGGTGGCCATCCCCGTGTTGAGGAGGACAAAAAACGTAACATCGCAGATTACCTGTATCAGACTCACTACTCTTACTACATTGTATCTATCACCACGACCACCACTACTACTACTACACCCACACCTCGAACATCCACCAACATCCACCAAACAAACAACAACATGTCTTCCCCGGCTACCCAATACGTCTACGTCCCCAACCTCGTTGGTGGACAGATGCTCCGCCTTCCCATTGAAGACATCTCATCCGACGATGAAATCACAACCACCCAGCAACCCATTGCCAGCCCAACCCTCTCATCACGATACACCCGCGACTCGTCTCCCTCCCCCAGCGTCGAAAGCGTTGAATCAGAGGAGTGATGACCTCATCGGTTCTCGTGGCAGAAAACAAAGAATCCGGGGGGGGATGTGCACCAAAAGATGAGACGAGTATGACGATATGAGAGACGGAGAAAGAGCCAGAGCTTTTGTTGCACAGTCTGGCCGTTGGCACCGCGCAGCTGCAGCTGCAGCCCGAAAAGCAAGGCGGGACCTGACTAGCAGCGCGGAGCAGAGGGAAGGGGGCACTGAACAACGCCAAGGCCCTCTGGTCGCCCAATGCGCCCCGACACGGAGGAATGATGTCATATCCTTTCCCTTGCTACCTTGCAACTTCCTTTCCAACCCACGTATCTACACCGGCACGAAAAAAAAATTGCGACATTTGCCAACCCCAAGGGATCCAGAATGACGATTCCCAATCGGTCCGTTTTTGCAGAGCCGCATACAAGCCCACGTCACGTTTGTGTGATAAGGGGGGCATGGGGATCGGCTGTGGAGAGAATCACGGAAAGACAAGTTGGAGGATTTTTTTTGTTCTAGTTCTTTTTTCTTTTTTCGTCTTGGCTCGCACGTAGGGAAGCCGATAGGAAGCTTAGTTTGGATGGGGAAAAAAGTGCCGATCTTTGCATCGTATGGGCAAGGGAGCACGCGAGTTGCCCTTGGCGGGGTGTTGGGGTGGTGTGTGTGGGGGTGCTTCCCTCCACCTGTTGCTGATTCAGGCTCTCTCATCCTTTCTTCGGATATAACACGGATCGATCGGTTCAGACCTGAGTAATTTTAATTTATAATGTCGTCGTGGTGTAACTTGATTTGTCTTCCATTCTATGGTGTGTGTGTGTTTGTGCGTGTGTATATGTATATGTGTGTGTTGTCTGTTGGGTGACGATGTGGTTTGTGCTTGTGTCCTTGTGACCACCGCGACTTGGTACTTGCGGTGTGATACCGTGCATTGTCCATAATGTCGTGCTTGCTCCGGTCAGTCGTGTATGGAAGGATGTGCACATGACGATGTGCGGAACAAAAGCAAAAGTGTCGTGAATCGACAAACTCGCCATTGTGCATGCGAGGTGTGTCATGTATGCTAGTGGTTATGCAGGCACGGAAGATCGGAGTATTGCGGACACGGTGGTCTCTTCGATATGGTGCGTCTGTTGCTATGTATGTTCCTTGCCTTGTGAGGATTCCCATTATCAACCATGATCTCGTTCCATGGTTTCAATCTGGTCGTGGTCGTGGAACTGGTAGGCGTGAGTCACTGTGCGTGACTAGACCTCCTCTTTTTCCTTCCATAGGTCATCGTGCTTTAGTCGTAACACTCACCATGTCATGATATCCACGAGAGTCATATTCGAGTCATCAACACAGCCAGCGCACATATTTGAGTCTAAAGACTTCAGACGCCGGTTTCAAAGGCCGCATAATTGGGAGACATCGAGCTTGTAGATCGAAATGTTCAAGCAAATGGCTAGTCGAGTGACGCATATTTCCGACGATAAGCAAGACCCTATGCAGAAGTGCTAGATGATTAAAAGCAATATGCGAAACCGGAACTGCAGGGATGAGTGACTGTTTATCGTTGTCGACTGTTGATTGTACAGGCATACGTCCGTACATCGAATGGATGTGTAAAGCCCAGCCGCTACCTCACCATAAAGATACGCGGCATTCCGCAACAATGCAGGTCCTTATCCAGTGACTGGAGGCCAAAGAAACTATTTTACCCAGCTTTCGTACTAGCAGATAGGTGCGAATGAGATGCATCATGCGAATGGAGTGCTGATCAAGTTGTAGCTCCAAGAAACGCAACAGTCCATCTTCGGAGATCTAGGTGGGCCTAAAGCCAACTCTTTGTAGTATCGGTTCTTTCTCTTTCAGTTGAAGTACAGTATCCACCGCTTCTGGAAGATTTGCTGCCATGGCTGCGTCGGACGCTAGTAAAATGGTGATGGCCGTCTTTGTAGAGGAAGTCGGGAGATTGTCGTTTTCTATCGCCGGAAATGCCCTCTGCATCGATACAACTTTCTGAAGCATAGGTTGGAAATAGGTAGCCTTGCTTGTATTGTGTACATCACAAAACGGCTTCTTGGAGAAAAGAGGGTGCGAGAGGTCGACGACCCGATGGTTTGGTGCATGGACCGACCCTGAAAGCCGTCATCGGTGATGAGCCCCGCGCCTGCCCTGTCACTTGGAACGTTATATTCTGGCCAACTGACAAACATTATACGGCGTGTACCATCTTTCCGTGGTCAAATCTCATATAGCTTGCAGGTTTTGCAACGTTGCACCCTCGACGGTTCCTAAGATCCTCTCATGCTTTCGTCGAGTTTTGGGTCGACGCAAGCCCAAACTTATCGCCTTCACTTGTAGCGATGATAACCCTTCAAAAAATGCTAGCATAAGAGCTCGCGATACATTGACCCGAAACCCGGTACATAGGCATATCCCAAGCTACTTCCGGAATAGAGCTGTTATACACCACAAGGCTGATGTCGGGATGTGGGCCAGATAAAACAGACACCAGCCGAAGTGGAGGAGCAGATGTTCGGGTCAAGTCGATTCCCATACAGACGTCGAATACCGATCTTTCGGGTTAAGGTTACTGAGAGCCGATGACGCTAGGCTACACAGGTCAAGTGGCGCAAAACCCGGGGCATAGTCTGGGGTAATTCTGGGGTGGACGTTCAATTTTTCAAGCCACAAGTCACGAGTGTCTGTTACAAGGCCTTGAAAATTTCCAAAAATCAATCTATTATATGAGCTTGGCTCTCGGGTTTAATTAGGAAAAGCACCCCCACATCTCCCTCCACTCGCCGTCGCAAAACCCAGAGGACTATGGTGAAATCTCAGGCAGAGCGGCGACGAAGGTAACAAGAATACCAGCTAACAGATGATCTATAAGAGACGGCGGCTGTAGGCTGTTGAACTTCTGTACAAACTGCAGACAATTCATCATCCATCATGGTTGGCTTCAACATCCTCGCAGCATCCCTCGCCTTCTCCAGCCTCGCTGCTAGTAGCCCGACTGAGCGACGACAAAAACGTTACGTCAACTGGAAGACCTTCAATGCGAACGGAGTCAATCTTGGGGGTTGGCTCGCCCAAGAAGCCGTCATTGATCCAACGTGGTGGTCTCAAAATTGCGCCGGCACAACCGACGAATGGACTTGCTGTGCCAAGCTTGGTTCCCAGTGTGGCCCTGTCCTCGAACGCCGTTACGCAACCTTCATCAAGCCTGCTGATGTCGACAAATTGGCCACTGCTGGCGTAAATGTCTTGCGAATCCCCACGACCTATGCTGCATGGGTCAAAGTCCCTGGGAGTAACTTCTATAGCGGCAATCAGGTCCAATTCTTCAAGAACATCGCAACCTATGCCATTACAAAATATGGAATGCATGTCATTCTCGACATTCACTCCCTTCCTGGTGGTCTGAACGGCATGGGCTTCGGCGAAGGCGAAGGCCGTTTTGGCTGGTTCAACAATGCGACAAACCTTGACTACTCTCTACGCGCCGTCGATGCTGCACTATCCTTCATCCAGTCCTCAGGCAGCCCAGAGTCATACACATTAGAGCCAATGAACGAACCTGTTGACAATCGCGACATAACCACATTTGGGACCCCAGCCGCGCTAACAGATAGCGGCGTTGCTTGGGTGCAAAAGTACATGGATGCGGTCATCGCAAAAGCAGCCAAAGTGAACGAGAAGATTCCCATCATGTTCCAAGGGAGCTTCAAAGGCGAGGCATTCTGGGCGCCCAAGTTCTCAGCGTCAGCCAATCTCGCCTTCGACGTGCACCACTACTACTTCGCTGGCCGTCCCACCGATTCCGACACCGTGAGCGCAGACATCTGCTCCGATGCTAAGTCGTCGCCGGGTGATGGTAAGTTTCCTGTCTTCATTGGCGAATGGTCCATCGAAACTGCGTCCGACAACAAATTCGCGAACCGCAAGAAGAATTTGAATACCGGATTATACGCCTTCGCCAAGTACACGAGGGGAAGCGCATACTGGACTGCGAAGTTCTATGGCAATGTGCCTGTGGCTGGGCAGGGTGTTCAAGGGGACTATTGGAACTATTCTGACTTCATTGACATGGGTATCCTCAAGCCTAGTGAGGGTGCGCAGTACTGTGTTTGAAGGACTGTTTAGCTGGGCGCAGTAGGTGATGGTTCTGCACGACAAGCTCTAGTCATATACCATGCGTTTGCCCAAGAATTTCACGAAGTTGAATTGACTCCCATCATTCAATCATGGTAGCAGTGTGAATGAATCGGAACGAACGAAAGCACTGAACCCATACACGTACATGTAGCAGGGTGACATCCCAGCAATAACTACCAGCGAGTGATCCGCATTGTGCAGCTGAAAGCCTGCCTACCACTGAATTTCCTGCCTGTTCAGCTAAAACTCCAACTTGATCTACACATCCAATCGTCGAACCCATTCAACACCCACCCTCACCATGACAATCATCCTCGCCATCCCCCTCTACTACCAAACCCGTTCCTACCCAACCTACCCCTCTCCACCCCTGCCTACAACAACAGCAAAATACATCGCACTGCCACCTTCAAGCGATCCCTCCATAGCAACCCGGAACCACGTCATCGCCAAAGACACCATAGCATGGGGCTGGCGCGTCCACGACATGGACCCCGCCTTGCCCAAGAACGCAAAGTGGCTAGCCAAGTACTCAGAAGCAGCGGATAAAGCGTCATGGGACGACGATATATGGCTGATATGGCAAAGGGAGCACGGGATCAGGATAGCGGAAGCTGATGCGAAGAGGAAGGGTGGGAGAAGGAGAGGTAGTCGCGGTGTTGGTGTTGGTGAAGAAGCTGTTGCAGAGGAAGAAAACGATACGGGCAAATTGGGTGGAGTGGCTCACGGGGTGAAGAGATTGGGAGAATGGACTAGGAAACATTCTGAGCCGGCGATTGAGAGGGAATTGCGGGAGTTGGAGGAGAGGAAGAACGAGCTGAAGAAGGAAGAACGACGGAGGAGGACGGCGAGGGATGGGATACAAGTGCATGTTTCTGAGTTTGAGCTACCAAGGGAGTTTACGGAGAGGCTTGGGGGTGGTGGTGTGGGTGAGGGAGGTGATGCGCTGGGGTTGACACGGCATTCGTGGTTGTCTAGAGTGTAAGGACATGCGTTTACTTTGATTATCGGGATTTCAATTCGTTGATATCACCGCGTTAATCTCCCTCCAATTTTCCATTCTCAGTACACTCTCTCCTATGCATATCACTCTTCTCCTCGCCCCCCCTGCTTCTCCATCTCCTCCTGCTTCCCCTTCTCCCACCTAACCCTCTTCGTTTCCTCGACCCCCCTCGTCAAATCCCGATGCCTAACCCTAACATCCCATCGCCCCTCCCCTTTCCCATCTTCCTGTTCCTCCCACCTCACCTTCCCCAGCCGCTCCGCAAACGCCACACTGCGATGATGCCCACTCCCACACAGACACCCCACCCGTAAAACCGCCACTTCATCCTCTCGACTAGCCCTTACATCTTTAACTTCCATAAGCCGCCGAATATCGCTTTCAGCCTGCGCAAAAAGGTCGCTGAAGGAAGACCGCCGCATGAGTTCTTCTTGCAGCGCGGGATCGAGTCCTGTGCGCGTTTTGCGGGCGAGGGGTGAGGGGTTTGTGGTTAGGCGACAGTCGTATTCGAGGTCTGGTGTTGGTGAAGGTGGGGTGAGGCGGTCATATGATGTTATTTCAAGGGTTGGTCGTTGGCTTGGTTGAGGTTGCGATGATGGATTTGTGCCATTGTTGTTGTCGGTGGTGGGTTGTTTGGAAGTGGATAATTCGTCTTCTGTGGGAGGAACGAGCCGGATATCTTTTACTTTTGAGACTAGTTCTGATAAGATTGCCATCGCGCATACGGAGACTCTGGAAATCGGCGCTGGTGTGGTGAGGTGAGTTTTGGGTGTTTTTGGTCGCTAGTGGATCTTGATGTGTCCATGAATTATTAAAGAACCACCCTTATTGTTTTGTCAATCGTCGCTTTTGTCATCGCCTTTGCTTGGTGTACATTCTGTTTTCGTGACGATGCTGGTTTAAATAACAAGTCGCGTGCCTATGCCGGTTATATCAAGGTCGACGAAATTTCATTGGTGTATGACGTCGGGGCCCCATGCAAAATGCGTCATCACATTTGAACATCGAATGTTGCACGATCAACAAACACTTTGCCATGGAGCATCTTTTTATACATGAAAATGAATCTCTAGTTCGATAACGCTGTTCCCAATACTTGGGAGCAATGGCCCTTGTGTGCCTTTCGAGCCTACGATTGACTTGTTCCACACACCTTGACCTTGTAGCCCGCAGTACGTATTCATCACAACAAGGCACCCTCTACATAGATCTTCGTACACTTTCCGGTGGAGGGCCCTATATAGCGAGTGAAACCGAAGAACTCGTGCTCCGTCTCCTGTGTCTTTCCATCTGCCTGAGCTCGCGCCTCAGGAGCTTTGCCATCCCCACGTAGCTTCTTCATAGCAGAGACAATGACAGTATCCAAGTCAGAAGCCGAGTTTGACTGAAATTCGGCGGTAGATTTGTCTAGTTGTAGATTGGTGAACTACTCGTTGAGTGCGCCGGTAAACTGGGATATGTCGGATGGTGTTAACTGTCGTTGGGACCTGTGAGGTGACCGCAAGAGGCACTCAACTTGGAACGGAAAACTCGGGGTTGCAACCGCGAAAAAGATACCTGTCGAGGGTGATGCCGCAGCGAGTTCAGGGTGCCCTGTTACTTCCACTTTACAGTCTTGGTAGTATGCATCGGCCGGGACCGTAACTTTGATCGGTACAGTCATGGTACGGGTTTGAGGTGCCTTGGGGGAGCGCCCGGTGGTGACACTGCTGGCCCTGATTCCCTCTGGGGAATTTACGGCGGTGTCACTATCGAACCTGATTTTCTTTGGCGAGCACACGCCTGTAACACTGTACTGGCAGTCTGTATCCTCCCTCTGATAAACATCCTAGTGGCGCCTGTTAGTCTTCCGACCTTCCTTGGAAACAAAGAGGAGATAAAAGCCGTCAAAGTGACGACTAGGAACCATCTTTTCTATAGTTCGATTTGCTCCATCCAATATCTCTCTAGCTGAACCTGTCTCTTTTCGGTCAAGCATCGCATTTCCTCTCCTCGTCTTCCCTCATCGCCTCACAGAAGGCGTCGTGAAAGGGTCTTGATTCGCAATCCCATCCAAAAGCTTCCAGGTATTTCAAGTAGATTCTGCTCACTGCTTTAATACTGGTTCTGAAAAGGCCACATTGATGAAGTAGCTGTAGTTATCCAGCGCTGGAAGGTTTGAGAGCAAGTGGGCCCAATCGTTGGTAAATTGAACATCTCAAGGACTTTCAAAGTGGCATCCTGGAATGTAAAAGGGAAAACAAGCAAGTGTAAGCTTTACCACCAACTCGATGATAATAGTCATGAGGAGAATGAGATCATATCATGAGCAGTGCCAATTTATTGCTTCATTATTGCGTATGGCCAGGCCAAACACGAGAAATATCCATCAATCTGACGCCAAAGCCTGCTTATGTATCGGAGCCCATCCCATAAAGATATCTATCCTCAATGCTCCCACACACTCACGGCCCACCCAAATACACCGAGCTCCCTCACATCCCCCCTCTCTGCCCTCCAGCCATCGCACTCTCCATCCGGCTCCTCTTCCCCTCCGCCATTAAACTCCCCATATTCCTAACCCTTACTTCAGCCATATATTCCATCTGCGCCGCACTGGCTGACTTCATCCTACTCCCACTCTCCTTGAACCCAAACGTCGCGTGTACGGCGAAACCCATGCAGACAGCAAGCCCAGAACCGAGAATAATGAGCAGAACGATGACGGGCTTCGGGAGGATGTATTCGGAGTTTTCGCGCTTGGTGAGGGGTATAGCGGTTGCGAGGGCGGAGAGGGCGAGGATGAGGAGGGGGGCTGAGATGGGATGGGGCATGGTTGGTGGCGGGTTATTGGCTTGGATAGACGGTCCTGATGTGGTATGATAGTTCGTGATGGAGGTTTGTGAAGCGCCGGTGCTCTTGTTAGGTCCCCTGAAATCGAAATGCGGCGCTCGGGTATGTGTGATTTGGCAGTTGGCTTGGTTATGCGAACGCCAATAGAGAGGAGTGTTCACTCCGAAGATAGTCTGAAGACAGGATAGATAAAATCGTAATGATGTTCAACCTCCGTACGACATCAACAAGAGTCTTCAATACGGTGCAGAACTTCAAGGCGGAAAAAGATGAGCAGAGCTGACGAAGAGACAAAGGAGAAATACCAGCAGGCACCGCTCCTAAAATGCGAACCACAGCGTCCTACAAAAATACATCGTCTCCACCTGCATTTCGCCTTACCTGCATGACCCTGATCCACCGTTGCCGTTATCCTGTGTGTGCACGGATCACAACTTCGTACATTACCTTTTCTGACATAGCGTCTCGCTGAATGACGGATGCGATTGGTTGTCGGGCTCCACCTCTGGTTGACTTGGCGCACTCGCTTAGCCTCATTTATCCGCTTTTCACGTGATAATGCGAGCAGACCAATAGGAAGGCGTGAACCTGTTTTGAGGCATTCTTGATGAGGTATCGGGCTGATGACTTGAGGCGTGTGGACCGGCGTAATGGAGGCCTGAGCATGGTTTGGCTGCAAGATACCGGTCAATATTGACGGCCCTGTACTTCCATGCTAGGACATGGCAGGCTGTGTAGCTATTGATTGACCGACCAGGAGCGGAGGGCTTATCGATTTGTTTCAAGACTTTAAGCCTTCCTGAAATCTTAATGCCTGGGTGTTCTTATTGCTCACTCACCAGCGACTGATATGGGCCTCAGAGACGGATCCGGAAAGTTCTTGCGCAGCCATACCTAGCTCCTATGATATCTCCAGTTGAGCTGCTAAAGATTTGTCCCAGGGAGGCAACCTGGCTATCCTCTGGCGTAGGGCAGCGTTTTCCTGAACAGGTATGTTCTACCGGAAGAAGAGACCAGTCTGACCTTAAAACCCCAACCTATTCACACACTTCCGCCCCACCCTCCCGCGGAATTGCTGCGTTTCGGGGTCCTTTCGAGGTTGGAATGACGCGAGATCTCGCGTCGGTATGATGGTCACATGGGCAGATGGCACAATTACCACTATCGTGGTTGGTTGCTGGAATGCCTCTACTGTGGTTCGGCAGAGCGCATCAGCGAACCTGGTAATCGAAATTCGATAAGCGTGGAAAGGCGAGAGTGAGATCTACTCGTGCCTCGCAAATACCCGCGGCAATAGCGAAACTTCATCAATTTTTGTTGGAGGTAATAAAGCGCATCTGCTACCACGATGAGCGGCCGGCAAGAAACGACAGCACGAACGTACCAGGGGCCTTCCAGTACGATCACTGCCGGGTTTCGCATACGCCGCAAGCCGAACCCGCTTTTAGAGGATCCAGATATCGAAGAAGACATCATTTACTGGATCACGCCGGGAGGCAGCATCACCAACGACCAGCTAGACGTTTGCGCGAAGAATTTCTCTTCACACTATGGCTTTCGGAGTGGGAGGTCAGGCCGTCTACATGAAGCTAGTGACAGTGGTATGTTCGTCCATCGGACATGATTTGTGATACTGTGGGCTGAACGGGCATGCTGACCTTCAAAGATCGGAGGATACGGGTGAGTCGCGAAAGGCTGAGATGCCACTGTCTGCCGAGTGCGGCAAACAACATCCTTGTAACCGTCATTACAAAAGATCTTGAACAGATTGGCCACTGCATTGTGAATCAGTGGAATCATCGCGACGGCCGGGTGTGGTGGATTTCCCAATTGCTGGTGATCGAAGGTCGTCGTAATCAGAAGCGGGCTACACGGGTAAGAGAGAACGTGTGCACCAGGAGCTATAGCCAATGACTGACATGTAGTAGATGCTGCAAGCCTTGGCTCTGCACTACGATATCGGCAAGCTGCCAGATCGGAAAGATCTTGTAGGAATAGCTTCTTCGAACCCTTACTCCATTTGCACTGCACTTCGCGTGTTCGGACGCGGGATTGAGGTGTTGCCTTCGAAGCCAGACTGGAAGAGTCGGAACGGCTACCCTCACGCTCCGCTGCGAAACTCGAGATGTGGCCCCGTACTGCGAGACGCCCCGATCGATTACATCCGTGATGCCACCTTGGTCCCAGATTCCTTGGTCGCAAACACAAACTTCTTCATCGATCACAAGGCGCCCGATAAAGCTCTGGAAAGGGTCGTACATGCTATGAACCAGCTGGTTCCAGAGCCTTGGGAATGGCCATTCGGGGTATTGGAAGAAGGTTGCGAGTATGTGTGTCTCCTGGAATATCGATATGACCCCGAGTACAGGCTGCAGCAGCTATCTCGCGGCAGGACCGGTATTCTGAATGAGAGCTCTTCAGATGGTGGTATGGGGAGCCCAGCAAGTAGCTCACCTGCCTGTCAAAGCACACCCGGATCTGCACGACCCTCGAGCTCCATTCCATATGGCGAGATAGATCAGGGTCTGATCGATATGCCAGAGAGCTGCCTACCTGACCCGTCATTTAGAAAATCGATGCCCGCATCCATCATTGGCAACAAACGGAAGCGCATTCTTGAAGCAAAGGAGCTCTATCACAGACACGGGCTCATGCTCCCCATGATCATGGATGCGAAAACGATTCCGGACAGCCTTAGGAATGCCTACCGAGATTTAGAATATCCACTACCGCATTCCATGACAAGTTGGCTTGGCTTCAAGCGATATGCGTACCAACTCTTCGACGATGATGTTAGTGTGTTGCATAGAACGTTGATCTTGCAGGCGATCCATTTCCAGGATTTGCTCGAACAGCGCGAAAAATGGAAGAAGATTGAGAAGAAAGACGAAGCCAAAGCGGAGAAAGCGCGAAAGAAAGAAACACAAAGGCTGTCGGGGGTTGGCGTGAGTAGACAAAGACCAAAAGGACCAAGTGCCACGAATGACGCGCTCGGGATCGAACCATGTACGCCCCTCTCAGAGCCGCGTACATTGTCCAAATTGTCCCTCGTGAGTCCGCTTAGATGGGCGGCATTGGTGAGAATACAGGAGAGGACACACTCAAAACGCGGTACCAGGCCTTCTGGGCCAGCGGCGGGGACGTCCGAGCAGCAGCCAGCGACACCTAAACAAACCCCACCGCCAGTTATGGTAGACCAAGTCTGTCCCCAGTCGCCGACGGAAAGATCCCCATGCGAAGATCTGAATCGCGTCTTTGACGATGCATCTTCACCAGCAACACCCTCGCCGGCTCGGCTCGATCTGCAATATTCGCCTCCCGTCAGTCCCACCGCGGACTCAATGACGCAGCGTTCCAAGACACGTAGTCCTGATCTCTTCTTCTCCGATGACGAATCCGATGATGATATCTGGTTCAGTAGCTCCGGAAGAAAGTATCCTATCAACAGCGGGAAGGTGCTCGATCGCACTTCGGGAAAGAGAGGAAGACAGTCTGCTAGAGCTGGGGCTGGAGCTCTGAATAACAAAGGATTACAAGCAAAGATCAAGGTCAGTGGCAGCTGGGTGAATGTAGAAAATGTGATCGCAGTTGCCGAAATTGTTGGCGCCTCGAGGGTGGAGTCGTGACGCGTCTCTATTGGTTAGCGCCTTTTCTCCCATTCCTCCACGACAAAAAACAACTCTCAATTCATCACCTTTCACTCATACTCAAGTTGTATAACCATGAAAAAATCTTCCATTCTATCGATATATTACAAAGGCTTAGTCTGGCGAGCCAGTCGCCCGAAATTGGTACGAGTGATCGCAGACTACCCCACCACAGGAACGCATTCGTTCATACTACACTGACAATGAAATCTAGCATCTAAACTAGCTTTTGAGTTGTATCAGGCTACATTTACAAAGCCCAGGCAGCGGCGGCGAAGACAACGGACAGTCCCATGGCCATGGCGTTGGTCATGGAAACCGAGATAAAAGCTCCGGCACCGGTGCTCTCCGGGGGCGCTGCGTTGCTGGCGGTTGGCTGAGCACCAGTGGATCCGGTCCCGTTGATTCCAGTGGAAGTAGAGTTGCTGCCAGTGCCGATGGTCGAGTTGCTGCCAGACGAAGCGCCGTGGGAAGAACCGCCAGTAGAAGTGCTGTTGTGCTTGGAGTCGGAGTCGGAGCCGGAGTCGGAGTCAGAGTCAGAGTCGGCGGAAGGCAGCTCCTTCTTCTCCTTGGGGCAGCTGAGGTCGAAGCGAGGGGTGGTGGACAAGTCCTCGGTGATGGCGAACTTGACCTTGTTGGCCGGGTTGGCATCACGGAGAGTGTACCAGAAGACGTTCCTCTTGCCGAAGAGTGCGCAGCCAACATCCTTCCAGTAGGTCTCAGCGTTGTCGACTGTGGCCTTAGCAGCGCCAAAGTCGGGACCCTTGTATGCCCAGCCGGTCTCGGTGATCCACAACTCCTTGTCTCCCGCGGCGGCCTCGGCCTTCTCGATACCGCTGGCGAGAAGCTTGCCAGCCTCCTGGATGCCGTTGGCACGCTCGGACTCGTAGAATGGGAAAGCGTTGACAGCGAGGAAGTCGATCTCGTCAATGACGGCCTTGTTGGAGGTGTTGACCCAGGCGTCGGCGGTGTCGACGTGAGTAATCCTCACGCCACTCAGAGGGGTGTCTGCAAGACGCTTACGCGCGTCCTTGATGAACTTGACGATCGTCTCGGCGTCATTACCAACGCCGGACTTGTTCTTAATACCAACCTCAGACACACGGTAGAGGTCCTCGCTACCGATGGACAGGCCGATGACGAGGTCAGTAAGCTTGGTGCCATATTTCTCGACAGCCGCAGTCAGAGCGTTGAGCTCGCTGTCGATGTTGTCGGTGCCGGATGCCCAGATACCGAGGAGCAGCTTGGTGTTGGTTGCGATAGCCGCAGGGAAAGCAGCAATGGGTGTGTCTTTGGTCTCCCACTGGATGTTGGAGTAGAGACGGATGGCATTGAATTTGCCAGGGGCGCCGTTCAAGTTCTGTGCGGTCTTGAACTCCTTCTCAAAGTCCGCCTGAGTCTTGGCAACTCCGGTATCCGTGGACGCGCCGGAGTTGAAACCCAGAATCATGGAGTCCTGCGCAGCGGCGCTGCCGATGGTGGCCGCCGCGACGGCGAGCGCAGCTGTGAAACGCATGTTTAGTAAAATATCTCGAAAGAGTGACTGTAGTTGAAAATGGCAAGTTGTATAGAGAGTGTGAGAAAGAGGTAAGGAAGCAAAGTAGGAAAACGATTGAAGCAACAAGAGGGAGAGGCGGCTGAAGGGCAGCCCCCGTTAGTTTTATGCAATCGCGAGCTGGCGATCCTTCCACGAGCGGATCACCCCGTAATTGCTGTCTCAGGGGCCCAGACGCGGATGATTGGTCCGCGTGGCGTATTTTAGTAACACCGGCGTTCGCCTGCGTCTTAGCGCCAATAGCCCATCGTCCGCTTTCTCTCCTGTTTCGCGAGCACAGCCACTCACTGCTCGTGTCCGAAACAGCGTGTAGACGGTCTCGTTTCAGGCTTCAATGTTGGGGGCTTGACGTGCGGATATCGTTACATCATGGAATAATCGCGCCCGTTATGAATTACTGTCAATGAAGCCTCTCAAGCGCGTTGGCGCTCCTGTACGTCAGATGCGTCACCGGTCCTACTCCGGTAAGCCGATTGTATGACGCAACAGACGGGCTCGCCAACTGTTACAACGCCCAAAGCGCATGCGAAAACCAGGGCTCAAACCATGCCCAAGCGCTCGAGAAGAAAGAATGTAAAATGCCACCGGAACGACCGATTTAGCAATTTTGCCCGAGGGGGTCAGAGCACGAACATTGAACACTACGAGAAGACACGGACACGACTATTTTTGATACGTCAACATTGCACTACTGTCAGACCTATTTGGCATACAGCGGCGGCCCCTCTCCTCTCTCGTATCTCGGCACCGGGTCTCGATCCTCTACATCCGCTTCTCCCCCTCTCCCCGCATCGATCAAGACAGGTCCAACATCGACCCATAGATACACCCTTTTGGTACCCGTCAACGCGCACCTCTCTACGCGTCCCATTCTGCCTTCGTCTTTCCCAATCGCGCTACTCAGCGCATGCACAAGATGGTCCTTCATAGCCATCTCGAAAGGATGATATTCTAGAATAACTTGATCTGCATAGATGATGTCCGGGTTCGACCATGCCGGCAAGACAGCATTTGGATAGTAGCGAATAGCAGTGAGAAAGCGAATTTTCTGTGCTACCAGCATGGGTGCTGAAGGTGCCATGGAAGCCTTCTTAGTACGTATGTCGCGCATATCTTCTTGGGGGTCAGCGGCGTCCTTGGAGTCCAGGAGTAAACTGAGTCTTTCGCAACCACACTCACCACAATCGACCATGGCATCAAGGAAATCCTGGACCAAGTCCCCTGCCCTCTTTATCCGGGCATTCAGGTTTCCAAATCCACTGTCTGCTTCCTCCTGCGTGTCTGGTCCTTCTTGCTCTCCTTCCGTGTTCATTGTTCCTGTGTCTCTTCTCCGTCTCTTCCTCTCGACTATCTCACTCGCCCATATCGCCATCAATTTCGTTCTCCGACTGCCGTCCCGTTCTTTGCGATTTGAGTGCCCGATCTTCTCTCTTAGTTGTACTTCAGCAATGTACAGCGAGTTTGAGGCATGGTGGTCGACGCGAAACCCCCAGGAGGCGAAGTCGCGCGCAATAAACGGAATAGTCGTCAAGAATGGGCGGGGGTGCTGCGGTGTATGTATCAAATAGACTTTTGCACCTCGATTTTCGATTGTCGTTGGCATATTTCCTTTGTACCGGTTCACTCAGAAAGTAGCTTTTTCCAGCGTCGATGTTTGCGAAACAACAAAAAAGGAGCAAGAGGGAGGCCGATCAACGTTTTCAACCCGCTCTGTATAGGCAAAGACAACGCGGGGCGCAAAGCGAATTAGAAAGTAAGAATTCAAAAAAATTCAGAAATTCGCAACAAAGCCTTTGACATAAGAACCCTTCCCATTCCCTTCCATGACGCCATATATGTCCGATCCAATCTCTCTCACACACACACCCATCTGCAACAACAACACGCGCCCACAGCTGCCATCATGCCAGCACACACCCCCTTCTGCTCGGACCACACTGTGAAGTCAGGGACAGAGACGGCGTTTCAGCACAGCGCTGAAAGCTCACCGACAGCGCACACATGCCCTCTCGAAATACACGGTACCGAGTAGTAAAAATGGTAGTTGTGGCTTCAGCCCCTTCAGCTTCTTCAGCTCCATACTGAAAGTCACCTGTACTGCAGCATGGCGTTCCATCTACACGATCTAGGACTTGTAGCGTCTTCTAAAACAGCGGTAACGGGATACGTTCCGCGCGCGCCGCAAACGAGCAGCAGCCCTATCCCAGAAACCAGGCCACAACACATGCTTACCCGGCCCAACAGCCTGACAACCTGACCGTATTCCCAAACCCAACACCACGAGTCACATCCCATGAATAAAGTTATCCGTTGGGCGCTTCCTCCCCGTTGACACATCCACATCCAAGTCCTGAGTCCCAAAGCCAAAGCCATAGCCATAGCCAAAGCCCAAGCTCTGTCTCTCTCACTCTCTCTCTCTCACGCACACACCTTCTAGACTCACACTAACCCAATTACCCAACGTTTAAACTTCAATCACGACGCAACGCTAAACTTTCAGCTTCCCATTTAACCAGTCAGCCTCCTAAGTCCTAGTCCCAACCTAGACACGCCAGACGTCAGCCCTAACGTCTTAACAACGCGCGCTAGAAACCCAGAGCGGTGGGAAAGTATCGCTTCCGGCTGTCCCGGATTTGGGGCTGTCTTTGGTTTGTTTACTGGATTGGGGACGAGGGGGGCGCGCTGCGATGCGTTGCGCCGCTAGGCGGTCAGCTGGGCCAGCCTCAGAGTCTTTGTGGCTGGTGGCTGATTGTGTGTAGCGACTGGCGTGTTTGGAGAAAAGAGGTTACGCGCGCCACGGTGCTCTGGGGCTGAGAAGACGGTGGAAGGAAGAGTGCGGGGTAGTCTAGCGTTTTTTATAGTATTAGCGGGTTATGTAGGTGGTAGTAAGGTAGGTAAATGGGAGGGGAAGGGGGCTGAGAAGTTGATGAGATGATAGGTCAATGGAAAGTGTCTGTAGTAGGAAGCACGTGTAGAATCAGGAGAACGAGTTGCATTTGAAATCAAAAACTGTGGTATCTCGCAAGGCAAGCTAAAACTGCAGGAAAAGAACAAAAAATGAGCGTTTGGTATCTTTTTAACAAAACCCCGTACAAACACACACATATGCACCCTTTCTCCCCGTATGTCGCCAGAAAAGATATCGCCCGGAAACATTACGCCATTCCACCTTGGCTCCCTTCCTTTCCCATTTCTCCTCCCCCGTCTTAGTTATGTACACATGCATATGTCAACAACGCCTTGCCCCCCCCCCCCGTTTCTACTCCCCTACAAATCCGCACTTTTGGGGTTGACCAGGTAAATGTCAGGCACCTTGGGTACCTGGGGGCTCTTCTGAAGCGCCAGCTTGATTGCGTCCCGCGTCTTCGGGCCGTCTTTGTTGTCGCCACCTCCGCCAGTGAGTCTCCTCATTCCGCTTCTGAAACGACTCCTCGTGTCCTGCGCTACAGGCTTGATGATGTTTTCAAGGTTGAAGGTGCCACCCTTATCGGTGCTGCTGGACCGGCCTGTAGCGTACTCGTCGTCGGAGAAGGTCTCACTTTGCTCGTCCAGAGTCGTCGACGATAGGGAAGGCGATATACGCTGGGGTTGGTTTGGTGCGGATGGCGAAGTGACCGAGCGGGCGTGGAGACCTGGACGTGAGGGGTTGCTTGTTGGAGGCATAGGTGGGTTGGATGAGCCGGCGGAGGAGCTGAATGCACCGGGTGTCATCACACCAGGATCTCTGGCTGGCGACAACTTCACATCCGATATGAAGCCTGATTGAAATGACGTCACAGACGCGTTGCGCGTGAGCGACTTGTGGAGAATGGGCGCTGTCTGCTGGTCGTATAGATTCTCGCGCATGTCGTGAGCGTATGGTCCATTCGCATAACGTCCAGAAGAAGAAAAATTGGGCAGATCGGTCAGCGTCTCGGCATCGTCATCATCTTCGAAGAAGTCGTCGAGGCTGTCTAGTTTCATGACTAGTTCACCAATGTGGCTATCACCACGTGTATCTTCAGAGGTCATGGTCGCTGTTCGGTGATAGTCGGACAGCGGACTAAAAGGGAACTCCTCCTGTCGGAATTCCACTTTGGGCGTCTCTGTGCTCGAGGCGTGTAGGTCATCAAAGTTGCCGCAGGTATAGAAAACGGCATGCACATTGGCTCTCGTCAGTTGCGAATGTAGAGCGGGCATCGGGATCGACCATCCACTTTCTTCGGGAATCCCGTAAAGCGACTGCGTCTTCTCAAATTGCTTTTTGTACCCTCTGGTAGAATGTGAGCCTGCCATGCTCATACGGATATGCTGTTTGTCGAACGGTGTGAGCGTGCTGGTCATATTGAGATTGATGACAAAGTCGAGAACCCTCAAAGCCTGCGGACAGTACGCGCTCTGCAATAGTCGTAGGAGTGGTGAGAAGAGGTCAGAACCCTTCGATGCCATTTCCGGTTTGCGCATGTCTATTTCAGGAATCAGGAGGCAAAGTGCCTCCATGGTGTTGATCTTCATCCAGTCGATTTTGTTCATCAGCAAACCCAGTAGGAAAACTAGGCTGCCAAATTCGTTCTCGGGAGAAAATGATGAGCGTATCGCAGACATGGCTTGTGCGAGGAAATCCTTCTCGTGGCGATATCTCTTCATCGCAAATGCGGTCAAGGCTTCTGCAAGCGCAGTGTACTGATAATGCTGCTCAGCGACCTGCGCAAGCACTTCAGCAGTAGCTCTTGTGCTCGAGTCCTGCACTGCAGGGTCGAAAGAATGTAGAAACTTCGGCAGGTTTGCGAGGATGGTGTACATTAGGCGGTTGTCATCACCCACAATGCGGCTCGGAGGCAAGACTACCAGCCTCTCCAGAATCCGCAGAGACCGGTCTAGGCATAGGCTTGATCGGATACCCTTGTACGTCAGCTGGGCCAGGCCCTCGAATCTCCCTTCCCATTTTTCAGGACAGCTCTGCTCCAAGATTCTCAATACATCCTCATCACCTAGGTCGAGCTTGTCCAGGAACCTGTCGAGCATAAGTAAGCTCTCCATGAACTCGCCTTCGTGTATCGTGTCCAAACATGCGCACGTCGTCCAGAATAGTTGCGGGTATTGAATGAGGTCCTCCGGCGCCAGCGCTTCGATAATAGCTCGTAACGTGGTGAGAATCTCCATAGAGAAGGTCTGTATGTCGCTCTCTTCATCAGAGATCGTGTTCGAAAGTCTTGCGAGCATATCCGATAGCATCTGTTGATCCAACGAGCTCAGGATACAGCGGAAGAGTTGGAATGATCGACATGCGATATGTCTGACCGGGCAGGACGTAGCCCAGTTGAGAGCCACTCTTCCCCATGCCTCTCTCAGTCCAGGATAGGCAAAAGAGAAGAACTTCATCACCTCTCCCGACACATATTCCATGGGCTCAGGGACCTTTGTGATAGAGTCTGCTGTGTCTTTGCCGTTCTTGTCGTCGTAGCTCCATACTACCTTGCTATCATGCTGTCGAATGCCCTCGACAAAATCTTCAATAGATCTCTTGTCAATGCCTGGGGTGTCGTCCTCGATCTTGGAAATGACGAGCTCGTGGATCAGATGCACCAGCATCTCGCGAGCTTGATCTTGCACAACAGATGTGTAGTGATCCCAGAGCACCAGGACCACCTGCAAAAGCAGAGGAATGTGCTCTTTCGCAACTTCAACTGGAGATACCATCAGGTCTACCAGCATGATTAGGCAAACTTGACCCAAAGCGAAGCCGGACTATCGGAGTTAGCTTCATCTAACTGTAAGAATTTGAAAATAAAAAATAAAAAAATACATACCTGTTTGTTGCTACTGGGCAGCACTTTGGTGAGATCAGCCAAGTAGGGGAGATTTACAGCATCCGGTGGCGGCGGCATAGGTTCACGCTTCTCACTGACCATAGACCTAGGATTGATCTGAAGCAGCAAAAATTCGACTACCTTCAGTCCCGCAGGTGTGCTCGATAGGTGCACGACGATCTGTTTGGAGTAGTCGACATAGTTTTGCTCTCGTCTATCCAAGCACAGATTGATGATAAAATTCAGAATTAGCTGCACATTTCCGCCATAAGGCCCAGTTGCCAGTGCTTGCCAGAGTGCTTGAATCTCATTGTGCAGTACGTTGCCCGAAGTAAATGTGATTTCGAAAAGATTGACGAGCAGCATGTAAGAATTCGCTGTTGGCCCTCCATCCGGATTTACTTGGAGCTCGACCGATTGTACCCACGGAAGCATAGCGGCGACCATGTTACGCTTGTGGTCAGGCTGAAGGTCTTTGAAGTAATATGAGAACTGTGAGAAGACCAGGAATGCGAGCTCAGCATGTTGTTTGGCGAGCCTGCGTGATGTCTCAAATTGTGCAAGCTTGTAGACGGCGACTGTCTTGTCCGAGATACTGATGTCGAGGTCCTGGAGTTTGGAATTCTTTCCTTCGCGTGCCTCTAGTGTTCGCAATAGTCGGGCAGACTTCATCCGTATCTCGCTCCTTTCGTGTCCAAGCGTGTAGAGACCTGCACTGAGCACCTTCCAGAAGGGCAGGGTGTAGTCTTCATGTTGCGTGAGAACCTGCGTGACTACTTCGAAGTAACTTTCAAGAGCTTTACCGGAAGCTGCTAGATAACACATCTCAATTGCTTTATCCAGTAAGAACGGATGTTCGCGGTTGTGGAGGATGAGGTTCAGTAGCGCCCGTCGGCCGATAGCATGCGTGCGATCGCTAGGGGTTTCGAAGATGCTCTGGATCCAAGAGAGTATGCGCATAACATCGAACTGGAGCAAGACCTTGCTATCCGTCGTAATGCTGACAGGCCCACCACACAATGCGGCCATGGCACTCAGGGCTGCGGTTCGAAGATCGCGTTTTTCAATCTCAAGCGCCGCTGTCGCACTGCCTTTGTTGCCGGTATCCATTTCCCGGTCAAGCATGGAGCGGCGCATTTGCTCCTCACGTTGTCGCACCTGGTGTTGATTGGCGGAGTAGCCGCACCAGTCTTCCATTAGTGTAAATGCAGCTTTACGAGCTTGGAATGGCATCCAGTGCAAGGGATCCGCAGTCTTGTTGATTCCCTCAAAAAGGACCTCCACCAGGCCGCAGTAGTGTGTGCGTAACTTCTGATATCGCGCTTCGAGCTGAACTTCCGTATCGCTGAGGAAGATCCGGAGATCTTTGGTATAGTTCATCAAGTTGTTGATGATCCACTCATCGTTGTGAGCCTCAGGTAGTTTCAGAAAGTGCTGAGATGTTAGCTTGTAGACATGAGTAATCTCGGTTCGGAGATGATCTGTTCGATAATTCATGGGTCGCGGACTACTAATGGTTCGGTTGTGGTTGCCCAACCGCATCTTGGCTTCTTCTGAGCACGCCGCTACGATTCCTTGGAGTGATTCCAGCAATGTGCGGTAAAGATTGAGATTGACGGATCCAAGGCCTATAACTGCCGCGTCTCGTATCGCAACATTTTCCACTGACAAGAAGGGCAGGACTTTAGAGAACAGCTCGGTAGCGGTGTGAAGCTTGTTTGTGCTCGTCTGTGAAGACTTGGAACTCTTGCGCGAATGGTGTCCTTGTGTAGCTGAGGCGGCCGTTGGGCCCAAACTGGTCAACGTTGTAAATGCAAAGATGAGGTAGAGTTTCCACTGCTCAACCACGATCTCTGGTGATGTAGAAGCGAGGCGACCACTGAGTTTGCTGTTTGCAGGTTCATGTGGTGAATACGGCGTTGAGCGCTGCCCTTCGCCCAAGGAAGACAGGGTGCGATACATCTGAGAAAGCCTTGCGCAAACAATGTCCCGAGTGAGCGTCACAGCAAAGGGACAAACCTCAAAGCTAATGCGGACTAGGTTTGGGAAGATCTTGAACCACAATGTAGAGTCATAGGGCACGTCGCTGCCACAGAGCTCTACAAGTGTGCTTTGCACGTTGCTTTTGCGCATGCCGCGTTGTAGGCGACTCCGCTCAGCCAAAGACAATGTGTCGTCGCTGATGTCTAGGACTCGCTGCGGGCTACCTTCCATCACTCGAATGATTCGGGTGTTCGAGCCGCCCAGAGCTGTATCGAATTCGGTGATTAGGCGAAGTACGGTTACGGCGTAAGATCGGACACGACGGGAAGGAGAGCATAGAAAGAAGAGGCCATGTGATTCCACTTCGTCCACATGGGCCCAGACGGATGAAAGGTCGAGCTGAGCAGCGCGGTTTCCAGAGCTTTCATCCGGTGTATCTAATGCTGCTTTGCGTGTCTTCCGCTTGATTTCTTCGATCCAAATCTGGAGGAGCTCGACGTAAAGCTTCAACGTATTCTCAATATGCCCAGGTCCAAGCATACCGCCATCGGACATTGTCGCATAGCGATCGTCAAAGTTGAAGATGAATCGAGCGAAACCGATGGTGACTTGTTGCGCATGAGACTGCCGTGCTATTGACTTTAGCGACTGGGCTGATGATACTGCGATAGTCCCTTGGACGTGGGCCGTTCCAGTGCATAGGAGATTGACAAGAGAATTGAAAGGTATGTGCGGGGACAAGCAGCGAGGCAAAGCCTGCACAGCGACATGGAGCAGATCGTAGAAGCCTTGTCGAGGATCCGTAGTCGTAAGGAACTCTTCACGACGACCAAAGCCGAATGCTTCCGCCATGGGTGTCTTCGGTGTTTGGATAGAGAACTTTTCATCCAAAACGGCCTGTCCACCGAATGCATTGTCGCAGATGATGGTAATTTCTCCTAAGATCTTGCAGAAACGCACGTAGTGTTCCTTGGCCACTTCACTGAAGCCACTGAAATTTACAGGACGTGAAAGACGTTCTTCCTTGAGCAGGCTGGACTTGATCGGAAGAGGCTGCAGAGGCCGCGGGCTGGTAGGTAGAGCAGGTAGCTCATTCGAGACCGCGTGGGGGTCGTAGTCAAATGTCAGTGGGAAAGGTGGTTGCTCTGTGTTCTCCAGATCTGCCATGATGGCAAGGAATGAGCGGATTCCAATGACCATACGCTCAGGCTCAAGGTTCTCAACGCGTAGTTCTCGACCTGACATGAACATATCCGAGTTGAGCAGTGGAAATATGACTGTCTTGAAGCAGAGGTCTTGGTACTTGTAGCCAATGATACGCGTGAGTTGAATCAAAGGTTCTGCTATGACAGGCTCAGTCGAAAGATAGGATCGTCTCCCGGGCTGGAACACCATCCGTATAATCTCATCCAGACGGCGCACAGCAACATTAGGGGCCTCGCTGCCTCGCCGATATATGTAGGTCCACACCAGCCGACAGATGCCTCGAAGAGCGATGGGTCTAGTAGCGCGCTCCTTAAGCCTGGGCTGGGTAGACAAGGCCAAGGCGAGCCACTGTGAAAGGAAGACATCGGTAGGGGATGCACACAGAACGGCAGCCATAAGTGGAAATGCTTCATGCCAGTGTTTGGGTTTACCGAGTAGTATGGCAGCGCGTTGTTTCATGGTCTCTATCACGGTTTTCCATTTAGGTGTGTTTAGCTCGACAGTAGCTTTGGAGGCAATGCGGAGTAAAAGCTCCCTTAAGACTTGGCAGTAAGCATACTTGACTGGCTGGCCATGGGCACTAGTAAAGAGCTTGGCCATGGAAAGCATAAAATCGCATGTCCGGTCCCAGGTGTCTTCAGGGTAAGACTCGACCTTCATGTGTCTCAATGCGCGGATTAGCAAGGCTCCTTTGGCTTCATGATCCCTGTTGTTTTGATTCTTCATGGCCAAGTGGCTGTCGATTATTTTCAAATCGGCGACGAATCTCTCTTGAACCTGTTCAAAGATGAGGCTGCTTAATACACCGAGCAGCTGGCTGTAGATGGTCCAGTTAGCAAGGTTGAGAGGTGACATGTCCACCAGGTCAGGGTCAACGGTACTGAGTTGGTTGTAGAATAAGCCCAGAAGACGATCGGCCATTTCGAATGTGAGATTTTGGAGGTCAGTCTGGGTCATGATCTCAATCAAGACACGACACAGGATGTAGGTCGACACGGTAGAGCGCTGCTCAGCCTGTGTTACTGTGTGCTGCAGGGCAACAATGTGTTCAGCCGGGGATGCTACCGAGGTCGCAGACTGGCTCTCTTGATGCTGTGTTGACTCGGTATTTCGACGGGACAGGGCGGGGTGAGGATGCGGTATTGGGCTGGCCTGGCGTGCCTGTAAACATTAGTGTGGTCCCAGTTTGGGGGGGAGGGGCAAATGGTGCCTACATTGAGAAGATGGGTGCGCTGCTTGGAAGCCTCCTCGCTCTTGGCCTTGCGCCATAGCATTATGGTGTCTATGAGGGGCTTGGGCTTCTGGCGCGCAATATGTCCCAAGGCGGCTATGAGCTGGTCGAAGGTGGGGTCTATACCAGGACCGCAAACACCTTCTACCTTGGCCTCGGGCTGCCCTCTGTCCGTCATGCACTGGTTGATCTTCTGCTCGGCCTGGCTGATGAAGGAGTTGAAGAGATGGTGCAGCGCATATTCGCCGACCGTCTTGAGCTCGTGGGGATGCTGAGGGTGGCGCGACTGGGAGCGGTGGTGGTTGTGGCCTTTCCGCGAAGACCGCGAACTGGGAGCCCGCTCTGGCTTGCGCTGAGGGATACAAGCGTCGGCGGGCATGGCTTGGGGCGGAGGACTGCCGTAGACGTTTCCCGTGCCCGGGCCCGGCTGCATGCCGTTGGCGGCAAAGGCGTCGGCTATGGATTCCTGCGACATGACAGCTCCATCGAGGGTTGCACCGGCGGCGGCAGCGATGACTTGCGGGCTCAGCGGACTGGTGGCCGGGGAGTTGACGAAGCTGGTGTTCCTCGAGTGCTGGATGCCGTGCACGATGGAGGTATTGCGGTTGTGGGCGTAGGAGCCTGACGGCTTGCGTTCGAGATTGGCCAGGGTGCGGTCGGGGCTCGAGTTGCTACTTGCGCCTTTTCCAACGGCGGGCGTCTGCGACCGAGGCGTGATGGTTCGCGAAGAGGCCGTCAGCGCCCTACCGCGCGTCTGGCTGGGCTCGCGGGAGGCCGACGAGGGGTTCTCTATATGGTGCGACACATTCCCGGCAGCTGGTCGAGCTTGCAAGAGAGGGAGAGCAGCTGCATCGAGGGCACACACACAGGGGTCAGCACAAAACTGGAGCAGCGCGGCGGGGGAGTCTCGACGTCCACATACGGCCCAATATGGCACAGCAGAGGACCGGCACCGTCGAGCCCCAAGCCGCGTGGGGAGTGTGTTTCACGGCACCTCGCACGGCTTGGGGGACGACTGCGGCCTCACAGGGGAGGAGCTACTTACACATGCCGCGGGCTTCTCGTGCAGCATCTTCCGCGTCTGTCGGAGAATTTTGCAGCCCGTCTAATATGGCTTGGGAACAATGCCGCGGCGATGGGAGGGTCGCGCAGGCCGTTAGTGATGTCCTTGGAGGTGGATGAAATGGGTAGACCCTTGCCCTGTGCCTGACGACTAGCCCGATTGGTGCCAGCGATCATCCATGGCGCCCCGGCACCGTCGCGGCTCTGGAGATCGATCCGAGATTGTGTATTCCCACGTGGTGAACTAACCTTGGAACCAGCCCTGGATCTCTTGGAAGCATTTGGAAAAGCCTTTCACGGACCTGTCGTCGCGTGTGCACATGTCAACAGCCTGGCCCCAGAGCTGGAGGTGAGATGCGACGGGATCCTTCGATACCGACAGGTGGTCATGTGAACGGCCCTCCGCACTCCTCGGAGGCATGCCTAAGCCTGAGGCTGATACGACACAGCTACCGACGCTCCAGCGGTTGGAGGCGCTACTCAAGCATATTCAAGCAATTAACTTCACTGGAAAAGATGCGTGCATGCAAAGGTTCGTTTTTCTTACACCACTAGACATGGTGGCTGCTCGTTCTGGGTAGTAGTGGCATTGAGCACGGGGAGTATCAACAAGCATGAACCTCCATGTCAACAAGCCCGACCGTCGGTCGCTGCGCTTCCACAGCCGGTAGCGGAGAGGCTATCACAACAGACCGCAATTCCCACTACCCCTCCTCAGACGGACACAAGGGCCCTGAAAAAGACGGGCACGCTTGTGATGCTGACACGTGAAGCCTCCCGGTGCATGTTGACGCATCCGTGGATGTAGATCAGTTAATAACCGTCGACACACTTGCCCAGCAGCGGACGAACATGGCCTCCGCTACAAGACGATTTTTGAAGGCTAAACCCATATTCCTACCCAGTGCCCAGTGTCTCAATCAATCCTCAACTCGTCCGACTCCGCCTTGGCAAGAGTGCAGCCACATGCTTGCTGGCGTGTGTCGGGGGTGTCCTGTTGTCTGCCAGAGTCGTGCAGGCAACGCATGCAGCACCTACCTCTCAACACTAACATCATTCATGATTAGCCTCCATCAGCTGGCTCGTACGAGCCCCGGAGCAACACAACAATCTGCCCCCCCCCCCGCAAGTGCCGAAGTCGTCTACCTGGGCATCTTGGTAGCATCGCATGGCGGAGGGGCAGCGAAAGCCGGGTAATTCAGGGTCCGCGGGCACCGGCTCTCGCTGCTGGTAGCGGAACTAGAGCGGAATCTATCGGCTCCGACTCGGTGTGAAGGCGCCAGTCTGTGACGGCACCATTTAACCCTCAGCATCGCAGCGTCAGATGCTGATTAAAAGTCGGGCGTGGACCCTTGGGACCCTTGGAGAAGAATCAGATAATTAGTCGTGCTGTCGTCACGCATTGGGCATTTGCATCCGTCACATCGTCGCTCGCTCACATTGGAACACGCTCGGCCGCTAGCGCAACCGATGCTCCTCCGCTGCGTCGCCGCATACCACAAGAATTACCGTCTCGCTTGTCCCCTTCCGGACGGCGACTAGATACCGTGTCCATGTCAGCGCAGCCCCTCCGTCTTCCTCTGACTCTGCTAACGCCTCCTTCAGCACCATGGCTCAACTCGATACCCTGGACATCATCGTGCTGGCCGCCCTGCTGGTCGGCACCGTGGCCTATTTCACAAAAGGCACATACTGGGGCGTCTATGGAGACCCTTACGGCACTTCGCTGGCCACGGCCAATGGCACTGCAAAGGCGGGCAAGTCGCGCAACATCATAGAGAAGATGGAGGAGACGGACAAGAACTGCGTTGTCTTCTACGGCAGCCAGACGGGCACCGCCGAAGACTATGCCTCCCGTATCTCCAAGGAGGGTCATTCGCGCTTCGGCCTCAACACCATGGTTGCCGATCTGGAGGAGTACGATTTCGACAACCTCGACACTTTCCCCGAAGACAAGCTCGCCGTCTTCGTCCTGGCCACGTATGGCGAGGGCGAGCCCACTGATAACGCCGTCGAGTTCTACGAGTTCCTCGGCTCCGAAGACGTCTCCTTCTCTGAGGGTGGCAGCGCCGACGACAAGCCCCTCAGCAAGATGAAGTACGTCGCATTCGGTCTCGGAAACAACACCTACGAACACTACAACTCCATGGTCCGCAACGTTGACAAGTACTTGACCAAGCTTGGTGCTACCCGACTGGGTGCTGCTGGTGAGGGTGACGATGGTGCTGGCACAATGGAAGAGGACTTCCTCGCCTGGAAGGAGCCCATGTGGGCTGCTGTCGCCGAGAAGATGGGCCTGGAAGAGCGTGAAGCCATGTACGAGCCTGTTTTCGAGGTCAACGAGAGGCCAGATCTCTCCGCAGACGACGACACCGTTTTCCTAGGCGAACCCAACAAGAACCACCTTGAGGGAAACCAAAAGGGTCCCTTCAACGCCAACAACCCCTTCATTGCCCCCATTGTCGAATCCGCCGAGCTTTTCAACTCTCCCAACCGAAACTGCCTACACATGGAAATCAGCATCGCCGGTTCCAACCTGACGTATACCACTGGTGATCACATTGCCATCTGGCCCAACAACGCTGGCAAAGAAGTCGATCGGCTGTTCAAGGTTCTGGGCAAGGAGGATAAGCGCCACACGGTCATTGCTGTCAGAGGTCTCGACCCCACCGCCAAGGTTCCCTTCCCGTCGCCAACCACTTACGACGCTGCCATCCGCTTCCACGTTGAGATCAACGCCGCTGTGTCCCGTCAACTTGTCTCCGTCATTGCTCAGTTTGCGCCCAATGACGACGTCAAGGCTGAGATTATCAAGCTTGGTAGCGACAAGGACTACTTCAGGGAGCAAGTTACCGACCGTAACCTCAACCTTGGCCAACTTCTCGAAATCACCGGCAACGGCGTCACTTGGGACAAGATCCCCTTCTCTTTCCTGTTCGAAACCATGGTCAAGATTCAGCCTCGTTACTACTCCATCTCCTCGTCATCAATGGTCCAGAAGGACAAGATTTCCATTACTGCCATTGTTGAGTCCATCGAAAAGCCTGGCGCGCCATACGCTCTCAAGGGTGTCACTACCAACTACCTCTTGGCCCTGAAGCAGAAGCAACACGGAGATGCCAACCCCGATCCTCACGGTTTGAACTATGCCATCACCGGTCCTCGCAACAAGTACGACGGCATTCACGTCCCGGTGCACGTCCGTCACTCCAACTTCAAGCTCCCTTCAGACCCGTCAAAGCCTATCATCATGGTGGGTCCTGGTACTGGTGTCGCACCCTTCCGTGGCTTCATCCAAGAGCGAGCTGCACAAGCCAAAGCTGGCCAAAACGTTGGCAAGACCGTCTTGTTCTTTGGATGCAGGAAGCAGTCTGAGGATTTTATGTATGCCGACGAATGGAAGGTAGGTTAACTTGGATGTGAAGAAGCAAAACTGTTGCTAACAAAAGATCCAGCAATATCAAGAAGACTTGGGCGACAAGTTCGAAATGCACACCGCCTTTTCTCGAGACGGCCCCAAGAAGGTCTACGTCCAAAACAAGCTTGAAGAGAACGGCGAAGAAGTCAACAGGCTGCTCGAGCAGAAGGCCTTCTTCTACGTCTGCGGTGATGCCGCACACATGGCCCGCGAAGTAAACACCCTGCTTGGCAAGATCATTTCCAAATACCGCGATGTGTCAGAAACAAAGGGCGAGGAGATTGTCAAAGCCATGAGGGCGTCGAATCAGTACCAGGAAGACGTCTGGTCATGAGGAACCAGATACGCAGGAAGAGGAGTCTGGGAACACGATTCTTGAACATGCATTTACATGGGTAGATCTGGAATGAGCGATGGCGTTTGATATAACGACAGCATTTTGTCTTGGGCCATACTAGGTTCCATTTCTCGCGCATGAAGTCCATGTACGGTGATTTGGACGCTCACCACTTTCCATAGCCCGCGATGCAAATAGGCTTTTTGATAGATTAAGGCGTCTGCGCCCTGTTGTTTGGCTCCGGCTCTGATGATGTCACGCTATATCAGAATAATATTGTTGAGCTCTGCACAGTCTAATGTTGTGATGCCCTGCCGTGAGATGCAAAACGTCCGCTAGTCCTGGTCTTGATATTTGATTGGCCAGGGCCATGCGGTGACTGCCCTTGAGGTCGCTTCACCTAAACCTCATCTCTTCCGCAAACTTCACCCCTACGCGTACATAGAGACCGAGTCGAAATTAGATGGTCATTGTGTCCATTATGGGGCTCATGGCTGCGCCGCGATAATATTCACCACGCTCTTGTGATCACAAGCACCAGAGGCGGCCCCCAATACCTTACATTGCTTGCCAGGGTTGTCGCGTGGCAAGCTCTAATTGCTCAAGAGTGCAGTCATATATGGCTATATAGAGCACCGCCATCGCGTCTACGATAAGACATTGCACAACAGTCCCGGTTAAGCGTCTTTTTCTGGATCTACCGCGCTTCGCATCGCATCTTCAGAGACTTCACGGTAAAATCAACGTGAGCCAGTCACTCATCGCCACAACCTGAGCATGTGTGGGGCGACCACACTACGCCCCAAGTGAACGCAGTGTTTCAAGACGCCATGGACCCTTGCGAGGCTCTTACAGGATAGGGTTTGACGTCTTTTGCCCTCTGTACGACCCCGCAAATGCGATCGGATAGGAGCCGGTCCGCCTCATTTCTCTATATCTACGACGACGGTAGCGGGAAGATCCGAAATCCAGGTTTGAGGTTGAACTGAGTAACATGAGCAGAGTCGTGACGAAGCAAAGCCGGAGCGGCTCTGTACAAACTGAGACCACTCGGCAGCGGACGCATGCGAAAGGTGAGCATGCAGCTTTCCAAAGGCGCACAACATGCAACATTCCCGAAAAAAGTCCTTACAGGCAGGCATGGCATGCACAGCCAACGAATGATGGCATCCTTGGACGCCAGCCTCACATGGGCTTTAGAGACCCTGATCTCCTCGCTGGACCCGGGCGATATTAGGCCATCTCTTACTTTGCGATGTCGGCATGTGACCGCCGCAAGACCAACAAGAACGTTTCAACAGCCGGACAACCGCTCGGATAGCTGCGCAGCGGCATATGCGACACGGTAATCCGTTCGATTGCGCCCACGCAACACGCGAGGAAGCGGACAAGTCTCCATTTGTGAGGTCTGTATCACTTGAGCAAACCAAGCGGCTTCAGTTGGCCGGTTGCAGAGTGCCTGAGGAGGCTGTATACTATGGCGGTTGGTATGGGCTCTTTTGTCGAGCCCACTTTGAGTTCTTTGAAGTACTGATTCGGATTCCACAGTGTTACTCGCGACTACGCTGCAAAGGTCTCCCGTACGCACGATGCGGACTCAATGCGCTTGCCTCGTAAGAGAGTGACGTTTTCCGCCCTGCTCGAGGGGGGGCTGGGGCAGCCCAGCGCTCTGGAACGGCCCTTGCATTTGCATTACCGTCGCAGATGTTGGAAGAGGCCTGCCGCTGGACGTCTTTAGGGACGAGCTGCTGCCGTGAAAATCTGGTGCATCACACGCTCCCATCGCGTGAAGGCGCTTCCTCAACGGTATCGTGCGGGGCTCCTTGCATCCACGTCGAAAGCTCGATCTTCAGATTCACAGACGGCACTGGCTGCACTGCGCCGGCTCGTCGCGCGGGTTACAAGCGTGCTGCACATGCAACGCCTAGGAAGCTATTACAAGCCTGCTACAGGCTGGTATGAAGCTGGTAAGAGGACATGGGAAGAAAAGCGCCCTGCTTGTGTAGCACGACTAGCACGATGCATGCTGATGAGCTCTCAAACAGGAATTATACACGTCCAGGAGCATGAAAAATTCAGTTGCATGTTCCAGAGTGCCGGAAGCAGTGTACAAGAGAGAAAATGACAAGTCGAATCCCCATGGTGGAGGGGAAGCGCGACGGACTCATGACCGACGTAAAGAGACAAACCTGAGCGGCAGCGGTAACAAGCAACGACGTCCCAGAGCCACTGTCATCTCATGGCGTTTCTCAGCCCTGCTGCAAGGGCAGTACGGCTGCATTCGCCGTTGCCTCTGTGGGCAGGAGGCTGCCGCGACTGAAGGCGCCTCGTCATTTGGCTGCTACACACACCCGTCCCGGGGAGATGATGGCTGCGTCCGTGAGAATGCAGGCAAGATACACAACTGCTGCAACTGCACACTGTTACGGCTTCTGTGGAGTACTCGCAAGGCCGCATCCCAGGCGCATACATTCTTAACGCCCACAGTCTGTCGATGGTATATTAGTCCAACACCTGCTGCCCACTGCAAGTAGGACGACACACACACCACTGCAGATTTCTCACAAGCACAAATTTGGCATCACTATTGAAACAGCTCTTTCTCCAGTATTACTTAAGACCCCCTTCGGCGCGACATCCAGACCAAAGCAGCCATAGCTCGAGTGCAAGTGCCGTTGTTGTGTATATTTGTACCTGCTGATTGCTGCTACGACTTCCATCGCTGGCAAGGTGAGTTCTCTCCTCTGTCGCCATGTCCCTGCTCCGCGACTTCCACGCCAGGGCCGAGGCTTCCAACCGCGTCTTCACGGCCGTTTCCACCACAGAAACAAGGCCATGGCTCTTTCCCCTTCTGCGACGCCCGGGCGCCATCGTCGGGGTACATCATCTTGCTTCATCCCGCCATCTCTCTGCTCTTCTTCTCCACTCTTCTTCACTTCTTTCTCACCAATACGCATCAGTGGCCACATTCTTTGTAGCTTTTCGCAGGTCAGTCTTTCATCCTCGCCCGCCTCTATCGGCCTCAAGCGCCATTACAAAACTGACACTGCCCCAGCTTTGGAGTCACTACCAGTCCCGTGCACATTGCAAAAGTTTGACATTTACGACCTGGTAGGTCCCTTTCACCATTTCCATCCCACCTTATGCTTCACCATCACCGCTTTGTTTTCACGACCACCTCTGCACCCCTCCCCGCGTCACTCTTCGAGGACTGCTTCCCCTCATCTTCATCGATCATCGTTCAAATTTGCCGGGCCGCTCCCCAGCCCGCCCGCCCGCTACGATAAAAGCTTACTTCCCGATTAGAGCAACGTTCTTCTCTGCATCTCAGTCTACCTGTTCGCCCTACCCGTTGTTGAGATTCTACTTCGTCGTCTTCCAGGCATCACTCGGCCTGCCCACGTCCGCCCGCAGCTCTAGGCCACAGTCACGCTCTCGCCATCTGCTTCTTCTCTTGTTCTTCCATCAGCTTCACTCCCAGACCTAGTACAATGGCTACCAACGGTCGTCAGCAAAACTACGTGGCCCCCAGCGCAGGTTACAAGGGCCACCACATGCTCAACTACAACCAGAACAGCCAAGGTCATGGGTCCGCCCAATACCTCCCCCGAGGTCTGCCCATGTCCCCTCACGGTGAAATTGGAATGCAAGGTCTGACGAACAACATGGCAGCCCTCAACATGCACGCCTCATATGGTTCCTCTGCAACCTCCAAGTCCGCCAGCTCTGCCCTATCTGGTGGCTCGTCCGACTACGGCAACATCCCCCTTTCCAATGGGCAGGGACTCTGGGTTCCGAACCAGCACGTCATCGGTTCCATGTATCAGATGGTTCCTGGCGCCCAGCAGCAGGCGGGCATGGCCACCTCCCCGGGTATGTACAACCACACCGGTACCTACGTGCAGCAAGCAGCATATCCATATGGTCAAGGTGTCGTCGACAGCAGCGCTATGCCTCCAGTCTGGGCTGCTCGCATGTCCTCCGCCGAGATGCCGTCGCTGATGACGCCCCGCCGCGACTCCATCTCCTCAAATGAGAACGACAACCCTGGCACACCTTACGGCAGTGGTGGCATATACCGCTACGGGAACAACACTGCCATCATGGATCGCTCCCCGAATGCCCTCTACACTAGCAGCGCTACTCCTTCCCCGTCGCAATTGGCCCATCCTTACCAGGTCATGGCACCCATACAGAAGCAGCAAACTATGCCCACGTTGCCTCCCCATCTATTGGCATTAGTGCACCAGGAGCCACCCATCCCCCGGGCCATTCCCGCTCCTAGCTCCCCACACAAGCCACTCGACCGTAGCCTGGAGAACAAGACCGGCGAGACCAACGTTTACATTCGCGGTCTGCTTCCCGAGACCACGGACGAGATGCTCCATACATGGGGCAAGCGCTTCGGTGACATCCAGAGCTCCAAGTCCATCATCGACCTCAAGACCAACCTTTGCAAGGGGTAAGTGGCCTTTTGCTCATGAATCGGCTCCCTTGACTGACTTTGTATGACAGCTTCGGCTTCATCAAGTACCACAACTTCGAGGATGCTGAAGACTGTATCCGTGGCTTCCATTATCTTGGGTATGAAGTCAGCTTTGCTCGGGTATGTTCCAACTGTCCAATCACCCATTGCAGCTTTCCTAATCCGCTTCAGGAATCCTTTTACTCGAAGCTCAAGAAGTTCGCCGACGAGTGCAACACCAATCTTTACGTGTCCAACATCCCAAAGAACATGAACGAGCATGAACTTGCCTCCATCTTCGCACCTCACAAGGTGTGTTCGAGCCGGATACTCCGAGACTCTTCCGGCACGGGTCGCGGCGTTGGCTTTGCTCGGTGAGCCATGTCATCTTCTGTCCCTACTTTCGCATTCCTGACCATTCCCAGCTTCGAGTCCCGCGACATCTGCGACGATGTCATCAAGGAGTTCAACAACACCCCCGTGTCTAAGCCTGGTGGCGAAGAGCATCTCATTCAGATTCGCTTCTCCGACACCCACGAGCAGAAGATGCTGAAGCAACAGACAGCCGCCGGCCGTGTCTTCCGCGCTGCAGAGTATGAGGTCGGTGTTGCTCAAGCTAGGGCGCTCGGCACGCCCGACCGTTACCTTTCCGTATCACCGATTCCCGCCGGCCATGCCAACGAGTTCGAGATGTTTATGCGCGGTCAGCGGCAGCCATGGTCACCACCAGTGCCGTCTACCCTGGGTCCCGCTCGATCATCTGTGTACTACGTGGCACAGGGCGGCCCCATCAAGAGCGAAGATGGCGCCTCGGAGAACGGCGTCAACATTAAGACCAACCCCGCAACCCCGGTCAAGGCCGATGACAAGTCCGCCTCGCCGAGCCGACTCTCTACCCGCAACGACTAGACGTACAAGGCCTGTCCGGGTCGACTGTTGACTTTCCTTCGTGTACGCACTATTCTTCATGATCGCTCCGTCAGCATGACCAGCCTCATCTTCTTGGGCTTCTTTGGCAACGACCATATAGCACCAACATACGCTACGAGGGTCCCGCTGTTCTCAACTCGTCACATCACGACATTCTACGGGTTGCTCGATGTTCGCGCCATTCCTTTCTGCAACTTCTTCTGACCTTTATCTTCACGTCGTCGGGCCCTTAATACTCTTGTTCTTGGCCCTAGCACCTTGAGCATATCCTTCCCATGGACACCAGTCTCGCGTTACTCCCGAGTTGACATGTTTGGGCGGCTTCTATCACATTTTAGAAGTATATGTTAGCATCTGGGCAAGCCAGCAACTCCAAAAGATCTTAGTGGGTCATTCAGTGTATCTCTTTTTCATCGATGGCGAGGGCAGGATTCGGCAGTGGTGGCTAGGTCTATGGTGGGATTTGTCGTAGCTTCGATAGTTGGTCGTATAATAGATCTTCTTCCGACTAGTTTTTGACGTTGGGCATGGCGAGGTAACAAAAGTCGATTTTCCCGTGTGGCGCTTGGGGTGAGACTTGACTGGCAGCCCGCCGCACACTGCACTTTGATATATGCACTTGAATATATGCACGACGGATGAATGTACTTGTCTCAGAACAAGGCAAGGATGTAACTGATGACATTATTCCCTTTCATTTCATTGCTCTTGCACATGTATAGATACAACAGTCTGCCTACTCTTGTATGGCAAATGCTTGATGAATGAAGATGAAGAAGAAGATGATGATGATGATGACGATGCGAAGATGTAAGTAAAAGGGGTCGGTCAGTCAAAAACAGGGCGTTAGGGAAACTTTGAATCTATTAGAATGCCCAAGCTGTCTGGTTGGTGCAGATTACTGCCTGTCTCCCCTCCTCCTCCTCCTCCCCCCGGCGAAATCAAATCGCCATACATCTTGACTTTTTTCTTCTCCTTCTTCTTCTTCTTCTCTCTCATACCACAGATTGATAGGCTCAGTCTTCCCATTCTGGGTTCTGTCACAATGGTTAGCATCATGTCTACAGCAGGTAAAATGGAATCAGCATACCTTTCGCAGGATAACGACACCCTCGAGCACATTCGTCAAGCTGAGGTACTTTTCGTCTTCCAGCTCAGCCCTCTCGCCATGCGCCAGCAGCACAGGTGTGCTCTGAGTCTGCCATCCGGTAATGGTCTTTGGTCGACCAGCCTGGCCTACAATGTCTACTGCTTGACCGACACGGACGTTGACGGTGAGCGGCTTGAGTTCCTCGTCGAGTGTGATGAGGAAGCGGGGCGACATGGCGGTAGCCAGGTAGTAGAGGAGGTAATGTGAGTCGCCGGCGACAAAGGACTTTGCATCGATGAGCGAGACGAGGACGGTGAGGAGACCTGAGGCGGCGACGCGAGAGAGGACTTGTCGGTCGGTGTGGAAGGGGTTGAGCGATAGCGTGCCCTTGCCTGCGTGCAGGAGACCCTGTGCTATGCGGACCATGAAGAGAGCGTTGGGGTCGCGGTGGTAGTAGCTCGCTAATTGGCGTAGAAGCTGTGCGAGACGAGCGTTGTTGGTACCAGCACCGCAAAGACCCATGGCGAAGATGGCGTTGATGGCGACGTCGTTGTCGTTGTCGTGCGAGTATCGCGAAAGGGTGTCGTATACCTTCATCTGGGGGTTGCTAGGGCTGATGAGACCCAAAGCAAGAGGCACAGCCTTGCGGATGTTTGCCTCACCGTAGTGCATCAGGTGGCCGAGAGTGCGCAGAATCATTTCTTGACCAACGTCCTCGCCCATGGCGACTAATGAAAGACCAATGACGGCATATGATTGGAGGAGCTCATCGCCCTTCTTCTCTTCGCTCTCATCCTCAATGTGCTCATTGCAGATGTGGAGCAATTGCTGAATCTTCAACACGGCACCTGTACCTGCCCACGCGCAGACTTCGGTAAGTACTGAGGCGGACTTGGCCATTGGGTGGTCGAGGGCCTTGAGGGTTTCTAAGATGACATCAACCTCCTCTTGTTGGCCAAAGAAGAGTAGGGCGAGACCAAGAGCCATGAAACGAGTCCACTTGTCCTTGAGTTGCTTGGTGCGGTCTTCGTCCAGTAGCGTGTTCATCAAGGCATCAGTGACGTCGCCGTTGGCGGAACCAACGAAGATCATGCCAAGAGAGAGGGCTGCCATGGCGGAGAGTTGCATGTCGAGGCTGGTGTCTGTGACCACGGGCAGGAGCACATCGAGAAGATCTTCCTTGTTCGATCCCGCGTATGCGAGACCAAGACCCATAATAGCAGCCAGGCGGATGTTCTTATTCTTGGAATTGATGTTGTCCTCGTCGCCCAAGAGGGCCATGGCGGGATCTGAGTCCATGCGGACTCCCGAGTTGAAGATGCCAGTGGCGAGCATGGCACCGGCCTTGACCATGTCCTCGTCGACTTGGGTGTAGGGGTCAATCCTGTCGAGACCTTCTTCAACATCCCAAAGCATAAGCATACCCATGGATGCGGTTGTGGAAAGCATTCCCTCCTCTTTGGTCTTCCATACCCAGCTGCTCTTGGTGTTCTCGCCGAGCATGAGCTTGTCGTTGGCGAAACCCGTGTTTACAAAGGCGTTGACGAAGGCAGAGGCGAGGTTGTGCCTGGCGGAGTCGGTGTTGGTGAGGCCGGCGGTTCTGCTGCTCTCGAGATGTGTCTTGTAGATGTCGTCGGGAGACTTGGGGTCCAGGATGTTCAGCTCCTTGCCCAGCGCCCTGAAGTGATCAGGCAAACGTGTGTTGTTAAGACACTCTTGCAGTTCGGGGTCTTCGTCGTCTGACACATCGAACCATATCCGCTGTCGAGCGCAGAGGAAGGCCATCTGCCTGCGAATGGACTTGTCCTTGGTGGCATCGAAAGCCTCCTGGATGATGTCTTTTTCGTGTAACCGTATGGCTACGGCCATGGCCTGGGTGTATTGCTTGTATTTGGCGTAGATGCGGTAGGTGGTGCGGAGGAACTTGTCGTTGTCGGGGTATGTGAGGAGGGGCACGTTGCTGCTCGTGTTAGTGCAACCCAAGGTGGAGTCCAGGGATGGCGTACCTGACCATGTAGAGAGCGACTCTCGAGTATGTGTTCTCGTCAATGTACTGCTCAATCTGATCAATCATCTCCAGCTCGGACAGGATGTCGACGGCATCGGCCTCTGCGTTGTGCTTCAGGAAGAAGGGGACGAGGTTGGAGGCGAGCTCGGTAACATCGTCGGTGGACTTGTCGTCGTTGAGGCGGTTCTGGTACTCTGCGCCAATCTCAAGCGCAAGGTGGCGCATGTACTCGTGGCCCCATGAGCCGAGATCTGTGGAGGGGGCTTCGAGGCGGTATTTCAGACAGTCCAGGCGGTCCTCGTCTGAATACGTCATTCCCAAGACAGACATCATGTCGGCGAGCGATTGCTGTCGGGGTTAGCTAGCTCTGGGGGGGACGCGCGCGGAGACGGCCCATGTGTTGACGTACCTTGTTCTCGCCAGCGGGCCATGATGCGTAGGCCTTCTCCAGGCTCTCGTAGTGTGGTCGGAGGAACTTGAGCGGCTTTGGCACGGCCGTCATGGAGCTCGTCGATGTCTTGATGAATTCCTTGATCTGGTCGAGCGCGGGCTTGTACAGGCTGGTATCGGATCCCTACAAGATGAGGCCGGGTCAGCGCATGTTGCGGGGGACATGTCGAATGCACACGAGCCTACCAGTATCCGCTCTGCGAGCATGTCCAGGTCGCTCTTGAGCTGCTGGTCCTCGTCGCTGAGCTCCTCTGCAGTTTGCCATCAGTACACGTCGGCCGTGATAGCCAGGTCAGCTACCGTGCAGGCAAAACATACCGCCACTTGTCGCAGCGCCGCCCTTCTTGTCCTCGCCATCTGGCCTTGCATCCTTGCTTTTGTCTGCGCCCTGGGCTGCCGGCGCCTTGCCCTTGCCCTTGTCGGCGGCCGTGGCCTTGTTCTCGTCGTCCTTCGCCATGTTGATGACCGAATGTAGCTGGGGCACGCGGCGACCTATCTGTGTCTATCGTGCGGGGATGGACCGGCGTCGACAGCGAGTGTTTGGGGCTGCTTTCCGGGGAGTGAGGTATTTACGCGCCGCTCAGATGGACAGGAGCAGCGGAAGACGTGTGCGAGGTGATAATGGGCGGATTGATGTCGATGGGCCAGCTCTTGCTTCGCGTACCACTTCCGCCGCGCTAGGGCCAAGCACTGTCCGCCGCCGCCGCCGCCGCCGCCGATGATGAGCTGCGGCGGGTGCTCAGACCCTCTCTTCGAGAAACGTCCAAAATTACTGCCCCTACACCCACACTCCCGCAACCACGCCAGATCTCGCCCGGAACCCCTTCGGACGACGCCCACCATGAAGCTGAACGTCAAGAACATTCGCTACCTGACCGCCGACGACTGGCGCGTCCTGACTGCGGTATGCGCCCGCAGCTCGTCTTTTTGTCGCATGGTGGGGGACTAACGCTGATCAAAGACCATGACAGACAGAGATGGGCAGCCGGAACCATGAGCTCGTGCCTACGCCTCTGATTGCCCAGATCGCAGCCCTTCGCTCAGGCACTGGAGTCCACAAGTGCATATCCAACCTCGCCAAAATTGGCCTCATCGCCAAAGTCCAGAATGCCAAATATGACGGCTACCGGCTCACATACGGTGGGCTCGACTACCTCGCCCTGCACACCCACCAAAAGGCCTCTACCGTATACTCGGTCGGCAACCAGATCGGTATCGGCAAGGAATCCGACATCATCGTCTGCGCATCCGAGACGGGCAAGCAGCTCGTCCTCAAGATCCACCGCCTGGGTCGCATCTCCTTCCGCACCGTCAAGGCGAACCGTGACTACCTTCGCAACCGGCAGGGAGCGTCGTGGATGTACATGTCCCGCCTCGCTGCCCTCAAGGAGTTTGAATTTATGAAGGCTCTGCGCGCAGAGGGCTTCCCCGTACCCGAACCCATTGGCCAGAACAGGCACACCGTCGTCATGAGCCTGATCGACGCCTTCCCCATGCGACAGATCTCCAAAGTCGGAGACCCAGCCCCGCTCTACGCCGAGCTCCTCGCTCTCATTGTCCGCCTTGCACAATACGGTCTGATCCACGGAGATTTCAACGAGTTCAACATTCTAGTCGAGGAGCGAGCGGAATCGGATGACAGGGTGACGCTGGTACCTACCCTCATCGATTTCCCACAGATGGTCTCCATCGACCACGCCAACGCCGAGTACTACTTCGACCGCGACGTCGCTTGCATCAAGCGCTTCTTCCAACGTCGTTTTGGCTTCACGAGCGACGAGCCCGGACCCTTCCTCAAGGACGCAACAAAGAAACTCACCAAGCGACTCGACATTGAGGTACAGGCCTCTGGTTTCAGCAAGAAGATGGCCAAGGAGTTGGAAGTTTACATGAAGGAGCATGGCATTGACGGTGATGCTGCAGACGTAGAAGCAGCGGCTGGTGGAGACAACCCTGACGACGACGACGACGACGAGGCTGGTGTGGAAGAGGATGGCGGTGACTATGATAACGACGAGGGCGGCGTCGCTTTGGAAGGCGGACCAGTCGGTGATGACGTGCCCTCGGAACCCCAACAAGAAGCAGACGACCAGGAACACTCATCCACTAAACTCGCCCATCAAATGACCATTCTCGAAATCAGGGACAACGACCCTCTACCCGACCTCAACGACATCAAGCCTCAGCTGCCATCAGGACCTACCATAACAACAAAGGCCGCCAAAAAGAAGGCAGGGTGGGCTTTGTAAATTTGCCCGTCGAACACTCCTCTTTCCAGCAATCTTCCCTCTACATATTCCAGCGATACCCAAAGACCCCGCAGCACATCTGCCTGCCTGCATCACCCAACACCAGCAAGAAAAGAGAAATTTGCCCAGTGCCCAAATATGTAGCACGCATGTAGCCACGAGAAAAAGAATACATCATGATTGAAACGATTCCACCGCAACCATCCTATATCTTCATCAAGCTCCCAGAGCTACCGTCTCCAAATGAACATGCAAATCACAAACCCCCACCCATACCCATCCCCAACCCCATCCCTCCACCAACAACAACGCCCTCCCTCCTCAACATCTCAACCCCCACCCTCTCCCTCTCCCTCCGCTCCTCCTTCTCCCTCTTCTTCGCCTCAGCCTTGCGCTTCTCCCTCGCCACCTTTTTTTCCTTGGCGACTAGGCGCTCCGTCTCGCGCTTCGCGGCTTGGTACGCCGTGTACCATGCCGGCGGTGGTTTTTCGCTTTCGTGTGTCCGGGGCGAGGGGGTAGTGTGTCGGTGTGGGAAGGTGGGAAGGTGGAAGAGGCGGGATGGGGTGGGTGGGGGCTTGTGGGAGGAGGGCGGGGGGCGGGAGGTGAGTTGTGGGCGGGAGAAGAGTGGAGTTGGAAGAGAGGGGGAGAGGAGTGGCGAGGATGTTGGTTTGCGTAGGTTGCGGTGGAAGGGTGGGCGGTGTGTGCGGTTGTTGTTGTCTTCTTCTTCTTCTCCTCCTCCTCCTCCTCCTCCTCTCTCTACCTTTTGTTCGTCTGCCCGTTTCACATCCCAGCTTCCGCTGCTCTCACTCAGGACCGTACTAGACCCCGACCCCGTACTTTGACTCCCCGCCATCGTCTCCGCCGAGCTATTTCCGTCCTGAGACTTAGTCGGCAAAAGAAGCGGTTGCGCGTGGTGGCTGTCATGACGGCCCAGCTTCTCCGCATCCTCGACAGAGTCGGGCACATGCAATGTACTCGACATCAATCCCGGCTCCGAAATCTCCATCCTAAACTCCTCCTTCTTCAAGATGCGAAGCCGAAGTATGCCGCCCTCTTTCCCCTCATCCCTCTTCTTGTTGTTGTTGTTCTGTCCCCGGAGTTTAACGAATCCGGGTGGAGCAAGGTAACTAGCCATTAAGCCCGACCTGTTGCTTTTCTTCTCCCCGTCGGCTTCTACTGCTTTGGTCTTGGCGCCTGGTTCCGGTTTACTCGGTGGGCGCGTCATACTGCTTTGGCTGCGCTGATGTGCGCTTGTTGGACGGCTGACCGAGGTTGAGGCGTGACTGTGGATTGTAGTGTGGGATTGTGGGTCAACGGAGTAAGGAAAGTTTTTTGGGGGGCTAGATATAGAGTCTTTGCAGTGAATCGGAGCGCTGGGCTGGCGGTCCGAGCGTGCTTGGATATAGTGCTGTGGTGGTGGTGGTGGTGTGTAGGCTGGCGCTGGCGCGGCTTTGTTCACTTTGTCTGCCGTTGCAACGCGTGATATACCGCATGTGTAACTATCTGCTGATACGCCAATCTGTATACTTTCACTCTGTTGACATGATGAATTAGGTGGCGCCGAGATGGCCACGCTGTTTGTTGCTTTGGCTATCCGTCTAAGTTCCTTGGTTATTGGTTTATCCCAGTAGTCGCTTTGATTCTTTACTTACGTTATTGCGCCTTTTCTCCTCGTCTTCAGACTCCTCATGCGGCCATGGTATTCTAGTTATACCCTCTGGAACCGACTTCGACTTCTCCTTCCTCCGATGACTCCTAACTTCTTCGACTTCTTCTTGAATCTCATACCAATCCCGCGTGAATCTGGCCATCGCCTCCCTCTCCCACACCTCCTGCAAGGTTAGCCTCGGTCCGTCTCCCACAATGTCCCCAAAGATCATCCTCGTCCTGCGGCGCCTTCTCTTAATGGCCCTTTCAATCTCTTTGACTGCGTCATCATACTCAGTATCATCGGGGAAACGCACTGATACCTCCCACCCCCAGTCTTGGAGATCTTTGAGGGTAGAGAACTCGGAAATCGTGGGGTTGGCAAGCGTGTAGGTAAAGAGCGGATTGCAGGCGTCAATTGAATGTGCGGGTGGTTGGATGAGATACGGCATTCTGCTATGTGTTTTGGTAATAAGATACCGGAGGTTACAGAGGCACGGCAAGTAATCCATGGGCCAGGGATGCCAGTGTTGTTAACAAAGTCGTAGATTCACGCACTGGCTTCGCGCAGCAGGGGTATGATGAAGTGGCCATATTCCCGAGTATGGAGAGGTATTGATTCATTGCCATTGAATATTTCTATTGGATATCATTTGCCACTACCGCATGACGCAGATGCATGTGCTGTCGTCACTGTTCCGTCGCTGTATCATCGTTCAGTTGGATCGTCACGAATCGCACCCGGAAATTGGGGATGTGATCTCGGTGCGCATGCTGCCCCGCAACACATGGCTCTCTGGCTCATGATGCGCTGCGTTGGTTGCGGCGGAGACGTGAAGTGGGCTGGCCCAGAATTTCGCCGTCAATGTAGTTCCTATCACTGACGTGAGTAACTGTCACAGCGGCGCTGGGCTTTGGTGTGGTTCATGGTTAGGTAGATATATTGGAGCGCGCGAAGAGTATGGTGCTCGGAAAGGGCTCAAAACCATATCTTGATCAGCTCCTCCGAAACTGCCGACGGCGTGAGGACACCAGACTCGGTGATGATCCCCGAGATCAGATCGGGAGGCTGTATGTCTGTTAGTTTGCCATTTCGAGATTTGATGGTCCGAGACTTACAGTGAAGTCGACAGCGTCGTGAGCGTCGAGCGGAGCGACTGTGTAGACCTGCTTCGCAGTCATGTCGGCAATAGCTTCGTCAAAGACGTTTCTCTGCTCTTCATCATTCTTTGTCTTGCTCTCCTCTTTAGGCTCCTCTGCCACCTTGAAGTCCAAGACCTTTTGTTCAATGGGCAGGTCGAACTGGCTGAGCGGATACAGCCTAACGAATTTGTGGCTCTCGGCAACCACATAGAACGGCTTTCCCTTGCTCTTAGCAAGTACGCCCAGTTGGTATGTGCCCATGCGCGAAATGATTCCGCCATTCTCTACGACACCTTCGGCGCCCACAATAACCATGTCGACCTTGCCCAATGAGTATGCGACGGCCGAGTCGGGGATGGTGGCTACCGGCACGTTGTGTTCTCGGAGGTCGGCGACGGTTTGCAGACCCTCTTTTGAATCGAGCGAGCTCGAAGAGGGGAGGACGTATATGACCTTGAAGCGCAGGGTGCTTGACTCAGCCGCCCTCCGAAGTAGGGCGCCCACTACTCGCGACCCACCATTTGTGAGGACAGTACCACCATCGCGGATGAAGTGCTTGCCAAAGCTCGCTATCTTCTCCCTGCTCTGCTTGGCCCTGTCTACAAAGAGCTTTCCGTTGGAGAGCAAGTGGTTTCGTATCGCGCGGAAGTCGTCGTCTGGGCCCAGGTTCAGGCTGGCGGGGCGGTTGAGCGTGGTAATCAAGTAGCGCTGGAAGAGATCGGTGCCGGCGGAGAGAGAAATCGGGTTCGCGATCGAAGCCTTCAAGGCGGCAGTATGGCGTTCCAGCAGGTCGAGTGTCTCGGCTACCGTCGAGACGGAACTTTGAGCAATGGCTTCGACGAGCGCCTCAATGGCAGCGACAGGCATAGTAAGTTCGGGGTCATCTTTGAGAATGCGGCGATACGTCGCGACGATGTCGAAGTCGGGCTTCGTTTCAACAGCGGATTCAGTACTCATTTTGGCGGTATGTTGCAGGCGTGTCACTGCTCCTTGAACTTTTGGAGATTTTGGAGGGGTGGTTCGCGATTGAGTCATTCGCCAAGACCTGCGGAGTACCTCCGTTGCCCGACACCAAGCACTCTCCTTCGTCCTTCCACGACAGCAATTACCATGAATACTGCCAATGACCGTAGGCCGTTCGCTAGCGAAATTTTTGAAGACGACTGTTCACCCTATTCTCGATTTTCCGCATACAATTATTTAGACCAGCACCCGGTCTCCTTCCACGGCCGTCATATGTTCTAGTTTTGCGCAAGCCAAATGACTATCCCTGGGATTTAAATCCTCATTTGATTGTAGATAGTCTAGTTCTAGGGGCTTGGTGGGGTGGGTCTGATGGAAACTGTGGATGCTTCTGACTCTGCGATCCACGGCGGTTGTTACAACGGATTGCTCCAAGCAAGACTCTCAGCACAACCTTCCCCAGATACAAATTCTGACTGAATGTATTCTATCCCTACTCCTCTGTCTATCAGAAAGCTGGCCCTATGGCATACTCAAAAGAATATCCCCGAGAAAAAAAAACGATAAACACTGGTTGATCCCTTTATAACATCTCCATTTCCCTTGAGCAGGCTGATGAGATGCTGCACATGTTATCGATGGTGCGACCCGGGGAAAGCTTTATAAGGGCCCAATTCAGACTGAGACCAAGGTTCTAATCACCAATCTTGCCCCTAAGGCTGGGTCTACACACCCCTCACACTTTGCCGTGGCATAGTCAGATCTAGCCTGGATTTGACTGAATAGTTTCATTTCTTCAGTTATGTGTCGCGTGCCCATAGCTATTCTGAAGCCGGGTGGGATAGGTCGTAACGAATGAATCACATGCAGCGCCAAGCGAGCCAGGCAGTTACATCAATTCGATGTTGGGAGAGATACAGTGGCAGCAAAGAATGTCAAGATTGGTGCAAAAGTGCTGAGAAAAACTAAAAGATGAAACGCAGTTTTACTCTATGTACCTGGCACTGGATAAAACACCCTTTCGGCATTGTGATGTGGTGACGCTACTTTTGGACTAATTTGCATTCTGAGTGTTTCTGACTTTCAATAGCATCTCCAAGGCGACATAGGCGCTACTCTAATCTACACGAAAATGATGCTATGTATTCCTATAATGTGCTCGGTCCAAGTTGTGAACGGTTGAGACGAGTGTCTGCGACTTTGGCATTAACCAGAGTTGGAAAAACAGCTTTACGATGTATTGCTCTATATCGTCATCTCACAAGAAAGCACCAATATTATTTGGCGCTACGGCACTTAGGTATATGGTGTATGTGGAAGTTCACATCAGACAATCTATGATCCTCTCAGTTACATAGCATGCTTGTATTCTTTTTTTTTTAAAGAAATGGAAATGGAAAAAGGGAAAAAGATAGAAAAGAAAAAAGTAGTACAAAACAGCCGCTCTATCTATTACTACGACTTAAGGACGCGATTGCCTTGTAAAACCCTCTTTCCCGCTCAAGGCTACGAGGCCTAGCGGCTACAGCTGTCTGGAAGAAAGGATATGAGGTGGTCAGAAAGTCTGACGAAAGAGTTCTGCGCGATGAGATTACCACCAGCTTGAACAGCCAAGTTAGGATTGCGAAAAGGAAATTCGTGTCCTATGCTTTGCCTTCTGTTAGCCATGTCAGGTTGATGACATACTCGGTACATAAATCGAGCAGAATTCACCTTCTTCCACGACTTGATATCAATCTATCACTCGATGGGCTGAAACCAATCAAAACAGGCCAGAATTCCTCGAAGCACGACACCATGCTGGCGGTTTCAAGCTGTGCCAGGCTACAGATAATTGCGCTTGCGACGATTAGCAAAAAAAAAAAGGGCTACCACTATGGTCAACCCGCTTTCCGCGCTAGTATGATATAATATCTGTGATGTTGTCCTTGCTTGCGTTGCGAAAATAACCTCATCGCGGACAGGCGACCCTTTGGGCCAACCGCCTCGCAGCAGACCTCTTTCGGGAAAAATGAAGGACGATCATCGTATCATTGCTATCCCAAAGCAATCTTAACATCCAGATCATATATCCCGGAACCCGGGAAGGGGTGGAGCAGAAACGCAGTGGAGTGTGCGCGCGGATGAGGACAGAGCGCTATGTTGTGCACCGGGAGCAGACAACCCCCAAAGCTTCTGGTGTTCTGGCCTTGGCCATACCGAGTCAAGAGATGTGTTCCGCGGAGCCACGACCGCCATATTTGCTGAGGCGTTTGTTGGCGTTTCAGTATGCTGCAGAAATTTCGGACCTTGCGTTGGTATCTTATGTACCTGCATCTTCGAAATCATCATCACATATCACATCCTGAAAAACCGTTGGGCTTCAAGGACCGATCATAACACCGTTGACAAGTGTAGGGGTGGCTTAACGGTGGAGCGTCGTAATGACTCGAGGCGCGGCACAATGGTCCGTGTTTGATCGGAGCAGGGTGCTTGGGCTGAGTTTGATATTCCCGCCCAACGGGTTCGCCTTTCGGCATGAGCCACGGCATCGTATGCCTGGCCAGCGTGCGTTGCCGCAGTGCAAACGTTGTAATGGGCGACTTTTATTGGATTCAGAGAGACGTAGTGCGAGCCATTTACTTGGTTGATGATAGCTACTGGTATTTATAAAATTGCAAGGCGTGGATTGTTCGTGCCGTTACTTTATGGCCTAGAAGCGGCACACCTCGCAATCTCATTGCGCATGATACTGGCATGTGTCGCGTCCGGTATCGCGTCCTGAGGCTCTACATGGTTTCAACCCAGACACATCGGCGCAGGCTGTACACTAGACGATGCTATTGTCGAAATTAACCGTCCGGGGCTCTCACCCAACGCATTTCCAGCGTTGCCGGATGGATGATGTAATATTAGCCGTTAGTGGTAAGGTAGGTTCCAAAATCGACGTCGCATCGGTGTGTTACAGTCATCTGCTTAGCGGGTGCCGCAAAGGCCCGATGTACATGATACTGGGGTATTGGGATCGATAGGTAGCCGCGAAGCCCAAGAGCAGTGATGGCGATGGGAGTTGCCGATGGAAGGTCGCGCGGCATGCTTCCGGTGCGTGCCGACGGCAGGCCATCAGGGTGGCGAAAAGCACGAAGAAAAATAGTCTGCATCGAGGTGATTCAAAGCTTATCATGAAGGTACCAGCTACCGGAAACCATCCAGTAGGTAGGATTGTTGCTTTTTTGTCTAGATTGAAGCTTGTGATGGTGCCGAATCATGGCGCGGAGTAGGCAAGGAGGGGCCCGGTCCCCACCGGTCCAGGTCTTCGGAACAGCACCAAGCAGTACAAGAACTTCCCCACTCGCGGATTGGGCTGGTGGAAGCCGCTGATCACCGCCACATGTTCAGTTCGATGTCGTCGTTGTCAGGCTCAATGCGGGCTTGGGCGGTTCACCAAGAAGCCCTGAACCAGCTCACGGGGAGGACTGCATACATACCCAAGCCACGACCAGACGGCGATATTGTCAGTGGTACAATACCTGCTTCAACTTCTGTGACATCGGTTGTCCCCTCCGACCCTCCTCCAGCCCATACCACAATCACTCAAGGGTGCCAGCGCAGCAAGCGGACATTCCAGCAAAGGGCTGCGGGTCGTAGCGTAGTAATCAACTGTTAAAGGGCACTGTATAGTGGCTCTTGGCAGGCGCATGTGCGACGCAACCGACGTGATTGTGCATGGATTCGCTGAGTCGCAGCGCTGCAGATGAAGGCATCATAAATTGCGGAATGGTAGAGGGGCACCCGACGTGTGGCCGCCCATTTGCTGGATAAAGCGGGTGGGATGTAGCCGAACAGCGTCGCGCCGCACAGTGTAGGAACATGCAGTCGGAGGGTCTGCTGAGTTAGGGTTCAAGGATGTCACCATGTCGTCTTCACGATGGTTGCAGAGGCTCCCATGCTTGGCGAAACCTTTGCACATGAAGAGCCCCAAAGTACGGGCAGAGGGCTCCGCGGAGGCGGCGGAGGGTCTACTTTGGAGTTGGTGCCCGCTGGGAGGCAGACCGATGGATGCCTGAAGCGGGCACAGCTCCGCCGCGATCCCGCAGCAGACCCTTGGGCCCTAGACACCAGACAGCGACGAAGGGCTCGGTTGCAGCAAGCTTGCATGCAGCCGTCGTGCGCTGCTGTTCCCCGTGCACAACCCGAGCCCTGGACGATTCGCTGGTGGTCGCGGTTTTCGGGGATGTGCGTGTGCCAGCCATGAAAAGTCCTTTGCCGTGGTCAGCCGAAAAAATGGACTCGACCTCGATTCCAGCAGGCAATGCCCTGAAACCTTCCGCAGCTGGCGACGAACGGGCCGCACAGTCTTTCTTAGCAACGCTTGCGAGTAGTTCGGGGAGGATTCCAGCACAGTGGAAAGGACGGGTCATGGTCTGGTGCGAAGCCCTCTCCGCACATGCTACATAACTTCCCAGCCGCCACCCTTGGTCACATTGCTGTCGCCAGGTCTCACCTTGCAGACTTATAACACGTTACCTGGACCAACGCCTCGTGCAATCCTCAGGGCAGTCCGTAAGCGTCTTATTGATTGCAACAGCCTGTGGCGTCTCTTACCAAGCCTTCGGTGTTCCGCCAGTTCCAGCGGCCAGACTCCAGGGATTTTTAGTTGAGCTGCATGCACGTCTGACCGTCAACGGCGCGACCTCAGCTTCGGCTCAATGCTCCTGGGTCCATTCCAACCCCATTCATAAGTTAGCAGTGCCCCTTTGCTGCATCCACTAACGGATACTCGTCTTGCGACACCAACTATGTCGACACCAACCAATGCCGGGCCGGCGGACAAGGGCAAAAGTGTAGATCGCAGTGGCTTGGGGAAATATGTGAAGCGAATGAGCTCAGTGTTCAAGAGGGAGAGGTCAAGCAAGAGCCAAGTGCCTACCCTAGCCTCGGAGGCGCCTGCCATCTCTGAGGCCCAAGGACAACCACCACCCGCTGAGCAGGAAAGCGCAAAGGAGACCAAAACACCCGAGGCGGTGGCCCCCACGTGAGTCTAGCATACACGACTGTCCCCGACCACGGTACTGACGTAGACAGTTCAATGACTCCAGATGACCCAGCCCCACCCACCCCGGTATCCAGGGCCTTGGATCGCAACGCTATGCAGCAGGAACGTGCGCGTGCACTCTTTGCAAAGTACGGCCTTACCATGGAATCTCATGAATGGATCGCCGCACCAGCACCCAAGCCCACCGTTGAGCGTGTCGAGAAACCCATCCGCATGCGTGTCCATCGCAGCTGCCACCACTGCGGAACCCTCTACGGCTCAGACAAGACGTGCGTGCAATGCGAACACAAGCGTTGCAAGAAGTGCCCTCGCTACCCAAAGAAGAAGACGGCCGAGGAGAGGCAGGCCGAGAAAGACGGCGCCGAGCAGCCCAAGAGAAAGAGGATGCTCACCATCCGAACCCGAGGCGGAAACGAGCTCGTGTACCAACCTGCGAAGCAGCGGATTAGACGCACATGCCACAAGTGCCAGAGCCTCTTCGTGCCTGCGACAGCAAACGTCTGCGAGCATTGCCAGCATGTGCGATGTACAAAGTGTGTACGCGACCCGGCCAAACTCACCAAATGGCCGGCGGGGTATCCTGGAGATGCGGAGCCGGACAGTGAGACGGAGATGGACAGGCAGCTTCAAAAGTTTCGACGAACATGGCGAAAGCCGAGGACTAGGGTACGATGGCAGTGTGAGAAGTGCAACAGCCTCTTTCGCAATCACTCGCCGCAGTGTCCGGCTTGTGGTCACGAGAGATGCGATCAGTGTACCAGGTCACCGTGAGTTGCCTTTATCCTTTTTCGTACAGCCTTTTGCTAACTCGATGCAGCGTCAAGAAACCAGAGAAGAAGGAGCAGTTTGATGCTCAGGTTGTTGCGGCTGTTGAAGCCAAGCTCAGAGCTATGGGTGTGGACGATGAGCTTTCATCAGCAGCAGAGGCTACTTGATTTGCGACTATATTTTTACCCAACATTTAATGCATCATTTCCCGCTCGTTCACTGCGACCATCTTCTTGAATCAGACCATTGCCCTTATTCGAACCCTCCTACATGATGAGCCCACAGTCTGCACCTCGCTCATGCGCGCTCACGACTTAGCTTTAGCCGTACACTCACATTCATAATTGTGCAACATACCTTAGGCACATAACTGGCATATCGCCGATACACAACGTCGTTCGTCCCCACACATCGCTCTCCCTAGGTCATTACCGCCCTGATGGTAGACCTGCCGGTCCAGCAACACGGCTCTCCCACTTGCTTACTTTGCTAGTCATCACTGGTACATTTGTGCAATCTGTCATATCCACCCCGCCTCCGACTTCCGCTCGACCCCATCGCAACGCAGGAAAGAAGAGAAAAGGCCCGAGACGCAGTGCAACAAGCGCTTACCCCCCCCCCCCCCCCCCCCCCCAATCCTCTCACTAACAAACGCCAACACCAGCGCAGGAAAACAAAACGCACCTCTTCCCATGCCTAAAGCCGTCACACATGTCTTGCAACAGTCAGTCCACGTCCCAACGCCGTGCAACGCCAGAAAGCTTTTCTCCCGTTGCACCTGGACAAAGCATGCTGTGTCTGTATAACATGTCACCACGGCTGTCAAATCAACTCCATGCTGGGATATGGATTGACCTCTGGCTTTACTAAACATGCACTTTCTGACCATTATACTCATTCTTTTATCGCCCACCATACATCACCCATACCGCCCTAGGAAGCCGTAGACTCCATGGAGAGCGCTCCCGTGATGATTGAAAAAAAGAAAAAAACGGTTGGCTGCCCTCGTCTTGCGTGTGTTTTAAGAGCTCCCCCGGGTATCTCAAAGAAGTGCACAAGTGAAGTGTATTCGCCCATACACGTCCCGTAATGGCATCATAATTTGTAGTTCTTGCGTACACACGGTGTCAAGCTTGATGATGTACGGCGCCAATCAGGTACCCATGATGGCCAGTCCATCGTCTCGATATCTGGTAGGTGTACTAATGAAGCCTCAAGTACGGAAAGAGTCAACCCACTTTCGACGCATGCAGCAGCGAAGGTTACCTATTTTACAAGAACATCTAACGCATAGTCTACATCCATGTAAATCACATTTGATTTCCTCCATTGAAGATTCGTTGGTTTCTCGACACACTCGGAATTGGATTCAACATTGGATCCCAGGACATACAGTGTGTATATGCGACCTCTATCGTCGCCGCAGCCGTGGGCTGTGAACTGTTCCACAAGGAAGAAGATGACGAAGTCTTTCTCCCAATCCAATGAGGTTACAATGCGGGCTTGCAAACAGTATCTATCCCATAGCCTCATCGTCCTCTCGAACGCGCGATTCATTCTATGACCATCCGTAGCTCAAAGGGTTGGCACGGGCAGTGGCCTACCGAACGTTCAAATACTTCCATCTCCAAGTCACCCGGCTTTCAAGCTCTGGCCGATAGGTCCATTTTCTGACTGGTCTGTCAACGAGACCGCCTTCTATCTCTTTCCTCGACGCTTAGATTGCGCTCCAGTGATAATTCAAGCTTGCTACAGGCCTTTCCATGCACATGCGGACGGATGCGTTTCAACGTCGTTAGCTGCGGTATCCTTTTGAGCGGCAGCAATACAATTTGCCTTTTGGGCACGCTTTCGCTTACCAGGCAGGCCCAGATTAATTTCATCACGCAGTCTCCCAGAACTGCGTGTTGTAGTGTAGACCTCGGATTGGAAAACCTTATCGCGAAACTAATTCGATGGACCCAAAGACCTCATACGGTAAGCATAGTAAGTGGCAGAAGCTTCAGTCGCTGCCAGATTGCAGTTGGTTCCCCGTTAGCAATGCTTCGAAGTCCCGGAACTGACATTCCATCTGATACTAGCATTTTACATCTCTGGCAAGGGTTCGAGGAACACTCAAAGTTACACTGTGCCTCCTCCGTCGTGTAGAACAAAAGGCATGATATAACCCAACATGGGAACGATATTTTGGAAGCATTGGAAGAACCAAAGACTGATTTGAATGACCAGCTAAAATCTAGGAAAACGGAGTGAGAAGAAGATAAGCCCAAGGCCAGAAATTGGTCAGGGAAGAATGTTGGTCAATTATCTGGCTGTAAAAGCTACAGAGAGAATTTTTAGAAGAACGCAGGTTGACCAAACACTTCAAGCGTTAAACAAAGAGGTGGGAATGGCTGAAGGGGATTATCTCAGTGACTATTACAACAAAGAGCTAGATTAGAACACACGAAATAATGTGGCGCTCACAGTAAGCGACTCATAAGACTAAAACGACGAACACCCAAGATCAACCGAAAACCAAAGCCCTAACCTCGATACTCTCCCTACCAACAGCACCCTCAGGCGTTCTTGGATCCACAAAGGCAGAGTGCGGGACACGACCCCACTGCCCAAAGTTCTCATCACTATCGTAGCACTTCAGCAGGAGACGATCCTCGTTCGTCATGCCCGACCAGTAATACCACTTCTGACCCGGATTATATGCCACCGCTGCTGTCTGTCCGTTCCTGTTCGGGTATCGGTGCTCGACTGGGATCAAATCGCCATCCCGTACGGTCTGGCTATCGGCGACTGCAAGCGGATTTCCCATGACGGGGCCGTTGAGTGGGCGCCAGACGTTGATTATGCGGTACCGGCCTTGTAGGAGCTTCTCGGCTTCGTCGGGGAGATGCAGTTTTACGCGCTCGGATGCAGAGAAGGGCGTTTGATCGATATGGACGCGCTGTACTGGGTTACGGTTGCCGGTCGGTCTGCGAATCGTATGGTCAAAGAGAAGCACCCGCTGCGCGCCTTGGACATTCTTCATCAATAGCTCCTCCACCTCGGGGTAGTACACCTGCTTTATCGCCTCGTCATCTGTAAAACCGTCTCTATCCAAGTCACTCTTGATGTTCTGGTAAGTATCAAATGCGTTGTTGTCAAGGGTGAAATTCCTCTCCTTTCCTCGCAGGTCTTCTATCGAGACCTCGGTCCAATTATCTCCCCAGTTACGCTGCGGAACGCCTGGAAGCGGTTCAACGTAATGATGTGGTGGCGTACCATCCTCAGGGGCATTGTAAAAAGCAAGCTTCGCTGTGACGGGGCCCCGAGGAATAGGCAGGCCCTGATAGTTTACGTCGGACGAGGTCACGTCGCTCGAGGTGGGTGTAGGATTGGAGAGTTGGTGCGCAGGCGTCGGTAGAGAGGCGGTGGTCGTCATTATATCGCTCAGGGTAACGCTAGGGCGGTGGTTGTGTATATAATATTGGTGGTGACAGGCTACAGTCGTGTAGGGTAATTGCTTGCTAGGTCAATGATGGAGTTGGTAAGTAGTCTGAGTATGAGATCTGGTCCAAGCCAGCAGTCGATGCGATTATATACATGTTGTAGATTAGAAATACTTCAAGAATGCTGAACGCAAAGGCGCCCTTCATCCGCCGATGCTTCCCCTCATTCGGCATCGTTGTGGCGATGATGCCATAGCTCTATTCCGAGGCTGTCTTACTAATCGCCCTTGACCCAATCAGAGGCGGATATAAATCCAAAAGGCATGAGATTGCGTGATATGTCAGGGATTTTTTAGAAATGCACATCTGTTGTACAATCCGAGAAGATGGTTTGTCAGAATGAACGCGTTTACTATGGGATTCCAGCGTGAGACCCGGGCGGGGAAAGGAGATAATGAGCCGGAGATGACCTGGAGATCGTTCGGTGGATCTATGATGTCATAGGGCCTTACTCGCCCCAACACCACGTATACGAAGAGCGGCTTCGACGTGAGCAGACTACATAGGCGGTAAACGAGACTGGCAAAGCTATCAGATTTTCCTTCGATCCCTTTGTTTCGCCATGTATTCGATTTAGTGACCGATGATCCACATTGCAATCCGACCTGGGCCAGGCTTCCACATCGCCGCGGCCATCTACTAACGCAGACCACAATGGTGCATGTTGGTGGCGGGCGCTTCTTCTATGGGGAAATCGGTAATTCGACAATATCACAAGCGCATAGTATGCAGTCCGACTGTCCCATCATCGCTTAACGCATTGGACCCCTCCACTGAGCACCATGCGTCGTCTCAACGTCATCATGTTCGCATGCGAAGTGTGACATCGTCCATCCGCTTTAAAGTCCACATAAAGGAACTAACCGCAGCAATTTCATCTCAACATGCTTCGACTCTTTTCCCGAACACTTCCAACATCTGCCAAATCAATCACATCTTCCTTACGAACAAACCAATTCGCCCCAAGAACTGCATACCAAATCGTCAGAAACATGGGCAAGGCTAGCAACGAGGACCTCAAGGGCTCCAAGCTCTTCGATGTCTCGCACGTCACTGCTCTTGTCACCGGAGGAGGTACTGGTATTGGTCTAATGATCACACAGGCGCTGGTCGCCAACGGTGCCAAGGTCTACATCACATCAAGACGCGATGAGGTATTGAAGAAGACCGACGAACTATACAACAGCGGCCCAGGCCAGATCATCCCTGTCCAGGCCGATGTCAGGTGAGTCTTTACATTGTCTAAGGGATACCTGTCCTCTTGGACTAACATGGCCACAGCGAAAAGGACGACGTGAAGCGCCTCTACGACGAAATTTGCCAAAAAGAACCCAAGGGAATCCAATTGCTCGTAAACAACGCCGGTATTGCTCGCGACGATAACACAAAGTTCTCCTCAAACGGCCAGCCCAACATGGAAGACGCGCAGGCCATCTCCGACCACTTCCTCAAGTCGGAGCCCCAGCAGTGGGCTGATACCATGAAAACCAACGTGGGAAGCATTTACTGGATGAGCATGACTTTCCTACCCCTACTTGCCAAGGGTGGCAGCGTGACTCCTGGCTACAGCTCACAAGTCATCAACGTTAGCAGTATCTCGGGATATATGAAGGGCAGCAGCAATGGTCAGTTCTCGTACGCCTCCAGCAAGGCTGCGGCTACACACGTTAGTCGCATGTTGGCGACCACTTTCATGGGTACCAAGGTGCGCGTGAACACCATCGCACCAGGTGTTTTCCCTAGTGAAGTATGTACTTTCCTCTTCTTTCGTCTTGATCGCGAACACTTCCGCTAACATCCTTACTCAGATGACAACCGGTACTTCCGACGAGGACAATAAGAGCCGCATCGAGTTTGGCATGTCAAACCCCGCCGGCCGTCCTGGTGCAGACACCGACATGGCTGCGACTGTACTCATGCTTGCCGGTCCAGGCGGCGTGTTCTACAACGAGCAAGTCTTGTACCCTGACGGAGGTAGCACCCTTCAGCAGCCTGCTGCGCGGGCTTAGACGTTCCGTGGGCAGCCCCATGGAGAACACTAATAAATGCCATTATCATTTAGAAAAGCATTCAGCATAACGTAAATCAACAAGTCGTTACAATACTACGCAATCAGAGATGTCGCGTCCCGCTTTCGCCGAGCCCCTCCGAAACTCAACTCAACCCCACCACACGCGCAAAATCTCTTCCGCGCTATACAATCTCTGTTCCGTAGGCATCCAGCAAGTTCAAGACGCAACTTTTTACAGTATTGCATGTTCTCTTGACATATCCCTTGACATTCTTCCAGATTTTTGGAGATAATTACAATGTGATTTCATCTATTTCCATCAATCATCAGTACAACTGGCCTAATGGCCCAATGGCAAGGCGCTTGACTACGATTGAATTCGATATCAAGAGATTCCAGGTTCGACCCCTGGTTAGGTCACATGAAACATTCTTTTTGCACTCTTTTGCTTGTGATGCATGTGTGTGGTGTGGTGCGATGGTGCACTGCCGCCCAGGTGCAGGGTTCCTCAACACGTGACTTGAAGTTGCATCCCGGTACTATTTCTACTCTCATCTTTTTTGGTGCCTCGCACACGATGACATATGGTACCTCAAGTCGCGATTATGACGACACACTTTCACGTCAGCAGGGGCTCGGTGGTATCAGATCTTTTGTTGAATTTTATTGGATACATCTGTTTGCTTGCAAACAGCATTGCTCTCGTGCGTCGCTGCTGCACTCCTTCATCTTCACCCTACCGTCAATCCAAAGCCAATCAAACAACATACAATTTTATTTTCAAGACGCGCACTCGCTACTGGCTTTCAATTCAACGACACCACAATCAATGCAGACCTATCCCCCCAACCCACACACCCGCCCAGCGCACTGCGCCGCAGCCATTCCTCCCCACAAACCCACCCAAGCCCTAGCAGCAAAGCGCAAAAGACCTAATACTTCCCCAAATCCTCAGCCTCATCTCCTTTCCCTTCACCCTCACCATCTCATACCAACAACATCCCCTCTCATCCCTATTCCGCATCTCCTCAGTATCAGTCCGGCGCCGCGTCACCTCAATGCTATCCACGGCGCAGAAGTCGACAGTATTTAGTTGTACATCTTCTTTGTCGTCCTCCTCGTTGTGTGTAAGGGCTAGTGGTTGTGGAGGATGGATGTTTGCGTGGACGCGTGTTAGGGTGTATGTGAAGGAGGGTGCGCGGGAGATGCTTGGAGCTGGGAGGTGCGTTGGTGGTGTTTTTTTGTCTTGCATGGTGAATATGGTAGGCATGTTTTGTTTTGTTTGTGCTTGTGTGCGTCTGGGTATAGTGTGGTTGGCTTTTGGTTGCTGTGTCTTATACTTTGTGTGGGAGATGCGATGGAATAAGAAGAAAGGGAGATGGAGAGGATTCGGAATCGTTTTGTAATAGGACAGAAAATGAGAACTTGGTTCAATGATGGAGAATATAGGGGAATATATGTGTACCATGGTTGACGATTACACAGCAACTGGATGCCATGAGCGTGAACATGTGCCGTCATCCCCTTGAAACGGATGCTCTTCTCGTTGAAGTACATGGCTGCCCCACATCGAAACGTGGTTGAGTCCCCAAACGGCCGTAGAGCGTCACTAATGGCTTGATCCTTATTATAGATCCAGCTCAGCCATACTCCGCTTTGTTCCCTTTGAGCACATAGCTGAAATGCGCTCCTTGAGCTCTTGTTGAACTTCTGGTGACAGAGCACCTAGACCGCCAAGGTCCTTGATTTGGTCCTGTAGCTTAATAGGCATCAACTTCATGAATTCATCCGGGGTTCCCAAGAGTTCGTCGAGACCATCCTCAAACTGCCTCACCAACTCTTGCATATTTGAGAGGTACGGGTGGCTGTGTGGATCCTCGTCTGGAATGTCTGTGTAGCCAAGATCGCGCAACGTCTGGCGCCCCAAAGCCTGCATCTGCTTCTCGCATGATGTACAATACCAGCGTGAGACTTTGTCCACCCCGAGTTTCTTGACGCACGACTTGTGAAAGTAGCAAATCGGGCAATTCCGGAATGAGCAAGCGACAAAATCTTTTGGCAGAACTTCTGGTAGAAACTGGAGTCCTCGGTCAGGCACTCTAGCAGCACAGTAACAGATATATCGCGCGCCAGGACGCTCGAACGTGGCGCGCTGAATCTCTCGTAAAGTTTCGTGTGTGAGTTGTCGCTTTATGAGCTTGTTCCTAGACCAGAGACGCTCAAACTGACGCTCTTGTTTCATGAGTGGTCCAGGGTCGAAGCCATCAGCAAAATCCGTGTACTCTTTGGCGAGACGGTTCGGTACAGTACAAGGATCACGATAAAGAGCCCGACTCAAGGGATCTTCCGTGAGGTAGCTGATCATGTCTTCATCTACGAGCATCAAGCGGCCTTTTGTTCGCTGATCTTCTTCGTACATTGCTAGGAGCTTCTCACCGTGGAGGCGGTTGTATGGTCCGGTAGAACACATCTCTAGACAGGGCATGACAAGATAACACTGATCCACGACAGGATCGACGCAGGCGCAATCTAGAGGTTTGTTAGCATGGAGTTCTTAATGTTAGCTCGTAGTTTACTTACGCGGCTCATGGAAAGGACAGTCGGGAATATCGTTGGCTTCGAATGCGCACGAAGACCCATGTGAACAGCCACTCCAAGATGCTAAAAGCGGCATCGTCGGCTGATCGACAGTGAAGTAACGCGCAAATTTCTTCCAATGGATTTGTTTTCCGTAAGTCGTGACTGGTATTGGCGCAAGGGGAGGAATAGACGGTATCACTTCGTCGTCATGTTCGGTCGGATGTGTCGGCTCTGGCATCTCATCTATCTTACGGATTTCATCTGCTTCTTCTGGAGTGTGTCCACCTTCTGCGTCTTGAGCTCCAGCATCAAGCTGAGAGACTACTTCGATGGATGTTGTGTTAGTCGCCCCACTATCGTTTTTCTCATTATCGTCGCCAGCGGGTGAATGCTCAGCCGCGTTCGCCGGGACAGACAGCCTGTTGGCCTTGCGCTTCGTCTCGCGTAGCTTCTTGGACTTCTTCCTCTGTGATACCACAGGATGCTCATCGAGAGTGTCTGCTTGCCTTGAAACAAAACTCTCGGGTCCCCTCGAGGCCCAGATGGAAGGGCTCTGTACTGCCGGGGCTTTTGGAGACGCTTCACGAGACAAGTTGCGGACGACGGGTGATGGGAACGAGGTCGTAGAGAGAACAGTTTTCCTAGAAGCCAGGACGGTCTGAAGAACTTCAGCAGGCCTCTGACTCGGAATGTTACCCCAAACGCGTAGCCTAGGGGCGGAATTGATCAGGGATTTGTCATTCGTGACAGTCTGCCAATCGCCAGCTGCAGAGGGCGTGGATTTCTTCTTTCCACCACCTTGGGCTGGGGCTTCGACCATCTCTGGCGCCTTGATGCTGATTACCTTCAATGAAACAGGCCCTCGACCTGGAGTTGGGTTGGGCGGTAAAGGTAATAGTGGGGCTCTATAGGGCTCGATAGTCGATTCGTAGAGTCCATCATCACCAGTTATACGCTGATGAATGTTCTCGAGATGTCTTCGATCAGGATCATGTCTGGATCCAGGGCGTATGGGGTGCTTCTGTTCTTCCTCGCTTGGCGACTGATCGCTATCCTCCTCTGGAGTCTTGGCCCCACTAGAACCACTTGCGCTGGATAAAATCTTCTCGCCAGTCTTCCAGTCCTTGGTGGAGTACCTATTCTCGACGATATCGTATGAGGCTCTGTTGGTGTACCTGAGGTAGCCTGCTCGGCGCATACGCACCTCCGCCGCATCTTTCTTCACTTGCACGATGTCCTCAACTATGGCCTGCTTAAAGTCATCGACAAGCGTTAGGAACAACTTGAGACCCTTCCCTTGTAGGCCTTTGGTCTTGGTGTTTCGCTTGAGCAGCTCTGTGATGCGGAAGACTTCCAGAATGCGTTCCATCTCGGCATCGAAGTCAACCTCTGCCGTGTCGCTGAAAATCACTGCGAGCTTCTTAAGCCCTTTTCGACTTCCTTGTGTATTATACACGTGAGCATGGTATCGAAGCTGTTTCTCAATCTCATCGATTTCTTCCGTGTTGCGAGGGCCATCAGCGTCGTTGCTGGTAATCCCGTCGGCCGAGTGAACAACGGAGTCAACATATCGGATCTCCTCTTGGGTGACGACTCGCGATCTACTCGCCGCTCTGGCCAGGTTCTTCGCATCCTTCCTCTGGCGCTTTGATGATGGCGCATCCCCCGGGGTAATGCTACGACCAGTCTGAAATTTACCGCCCTGATTATTGTCGGGCCCTCTGGTTCTTCCCCTATCCTCGAAATCTTGCTCGGATGGGATGATGGTCCCGTCGACCTCACCGCAACTCTCGTAGACAGCGCGCAACTGCTCGGCGATATCGTGGTGTCTCTTGTAGTGAGCCTCGTCAATGGCCATACAGTAGGTGCAGGTATGACCGCGGAGGCGCATAAACATTGCCTAAGCAAATTCAGTATATCGCGTGTCACGAATTCGGCGCTGACAAACCTGATGGAAGCGCACACATGGTTCGCTGTGCTTTCCAAAGCAAGAAGCTCTGGCGCCCGGGTGACTGAGGGGACGCTCGCAAAATCCGCAATGGTGTCTGTAATGATTAGCAATGTTTGGGTTCTGGCCAGGCCACCTTGGTCAAAAAGCCTGGCAGTCGAAGCCAACGAAATTGGCAGGTAAGCAACTTACTTCAGTGCCTGGGAGTCCTCCCATTTGAACAGCAAACTGTTGCTCATGGTATTTTCTGTAGCGTTCAGTTGAGCTTGGTCGCTGGTTGAGCAAGAGGTGTGTTTCTTGAAAGAGATTGGGGTAAGATTGGAAAGGCCTGTGGGCTACAATTGGAGTACTATCAGGCCGAGACAGCAATTGTGCGAAATGCTCAGTGAGTAAGAGCCGCAACACGACCAGAGGTTGTGTCGGGGATAGTGCGGGGCGGAAGCGCAAGGATCGTGGGTAGTTGCGCAATTGCAGATAACTATTGTTGACGACTACGTAATGGTTGCAGCCTACAGAAGGAGTGACGGAACAATGACAAGGGCAAAGATAATATCAATCCTGAAACGACTGTGGAATGCGAAGTGCGGTGACGAGCAGACTGATGACTGGTCAAAGAAAATTACTCGCGCCTCTGTTGCGGTGAAGGATGTAATGAGCCGCGATAGTTGGCGCTGATGCATCGCAGCCTCGCCGAGACAGGAGTGCAAACGCAGTCACAGCAGATCACGTGCAGTCGTCTACCTTAGACCTGGGCATGGACTTTACGTCCGCCACGATGCGAGCACCAGCCCAGACATAGGGATAGTTACGCTGGTACCAATTGACACTTTGACTGGTTAGTGACGCAGCCTCGGCTACAGTTGCTGTGTTTTACTCACAAGGTCTTACGCCCGGCAATGCGTGGATGTGTTGCCCACGACCCGCCGAGCGTCACGTTATGCTTGCCGTCAAAGAAGTCGGCTGCTGCGGTTAGCGACACGAGTCTGTAGGAACCTGCCAGCTTGCCTCATACCTGTATAACCCGGATACAATTCCATCGGCTCGAAGCCATCATGCTTCTCCAGCACAGTACTAGTCCATTCCCAAACACCGCCCAGGTCAGATTGGCCGCAGAGCTTATCGCCCTTTTCGACCACTGAGACCGGATGCCAGTGCTTGAAACCCACATTGGTTCCCTTGAGATCAATGAAGAGGTCGTTTGGGTTGAGACTAGGTACCGCGCCAGAGTTGCCGTTAGAGACACGGTGTGATGGCGGTGTCTCGAATACACCTTCGTTGATCAGGTGTCTGCATACCATCAGCATGAAGTTCCTTCGTAACTAACGGCTGAATACATACCCGTTGACTGCTGGGATCGTGTTTCCTAGTGACTTCTCAAACTCTGGCTTCATGCTTTCGACATAGCTGTAGATACTTCGTGCCTCCTCCAAAGTTGGGATGCGACCGCCCATCCATTGAGCACAGCCTGCGAGCTCATCGTAGGATGCGACCACGGGCCATCCCATAGCAAGCTTTAACGGGACGGTACCATAGACTGTGCGTACAAATTTTCCCTCAGTGACGCTTCCGGCGGCACCGTTTATGCCGTCTTGATGACCATTGATGACGCTGTCTCTCTTGGTAGCGCTCATACCATTGGCGTTGGAGTAAGGCTTATCGCACCAAGACGCGGGGATTGCTGTTCGATTCAAGTCAACAAAATGTAGGAATGAGCTGAGGGAATAGATCCATAAGGTTGGAACAAGCACATCCCGTGGAAGGCACGAAGTACTCACCTGTCCTGCCCGTTTGGGTTAGGTATGTGGCATACTCTCCGTTCGTGATCGGGCGAGCCTTAGCACGGAACGACTTCACGTGTGCTGAGCGTCGAGGTCTCTCATTGTCCCAGCCAAAGTACCGTTTGCCCTTGGAGTCGTTTTGTGCATCGTCAAGGCCGATTTCGACATTAGTTTCGGGGATCGTGAACCACTCATTCTCGACCGCAAGAGCCTCGGATTGCGTAGTAAAAGCCGCGAAGTCTGGTACCTTGGTTCCTGGAGGCGGCAAGACCTTGTCACTCTGGATGAGCATGTAGAGCAGCGTCTCTAGATGCATTGCCTCGTGTTCAAAGCCGAGCCATAGTCCGCGCGATACACGGCCATTGGACTCCGCTTCACCGGAAACGTACAGAGCTTCCACTTTATCGCGGACCGTTTGCTGGTATTGGAGGATGGTATCCAGTTGTGGCCACTCTTCAGGTACCTCTGAGTGAGCATGGCATTTGGTTGGATCCTCGACGTCAGGGTCGACGCCACGCTCGAAGATCTTCCAGAAGTAGGCAGGCTCAGAAGGCTTACCGTCCGTGGCTCGTGCGAGGTGAATATCGAGAAAGGTGGGAATGTGGCCCAAGTAGAAGATGCACTCATTACGGAGTTCAATCGGCTTGGAGAGCAATTCGTCTTCTGGAATCATCTGCTTGGACACAGCATCCCATGCCTTCCAAAGTTCCTGCCACTCGGCAAGTGATGGTACAGGATTGGCTGCGTACTCTTCAGGCTTGGTGGGGAAGAATACCGCGGGCTTTGAGACAAAGTGGAGACCTAGAAGCGATCAGACCCATGACGTCAGGCTACTTTTCGGAACGTGTACGTACCATAGTCGCCTTTCGAGTTGGCCCAGACACTGTTCTCAACTAGCCTGGACAGTTCCCAAAGCTCTTTCGCCTCTTCGCGGCTGTATTTGTAGCTCTCCTCAATTCTGATCCTCTCACCCTGCTTGACTGGCACCCCATCGACAACGACATCTTTGCGCGGTGCCACGAAGGCATGATGTCTCCCCGCTTCCTTGTCGTACTCGCCAATGGCTTCCCAGTCTTGCACGTTGAATGTACCTTCACCCATGAGAGCGTTTGCGTGTTTCAGCCCGTTCAGTATAAAATTGTGGGTAACACCGTTGCGATCGTTGTAAGCATGGAACACACGCTAGCGCAGGCACAATGTTAGTACTTGTCTTATATGCACTTTGTGACGGGTGATTTACCTCGGGATCTTTGCAGGAGTCGATACCGATAAGCATGGTATCACAGGTTTGTAAGACTTGTCCAAATCCGGCAAGGAACGGCGGTACCTCATGACGCTTGAAGTTGCCCAAACTGGAGCCCAGCCAGAGAATCGTCTTGGGCTTGGCTTCGACAGCGGGAGATTTGAGCCATCCTAGAGCATCATCGTATGTTCCGTAGAGCCCAAAGCATCTGACATGCTTGTACCCCTCTGCGCGATTGGTTAGCGAAACCATAAGGAACGAGATCACGTGGCAACATCGCATCTCGCAAGCGATAAGCAGATACCGCGACACGCTAGCGCGGGTCATTGCAACATGCATGTATGCAGGTTCGAGCGGATCTCCGTCGTGCGACGAATCCAGATGTCTCGAGCCAAATCGAACCACATGTCCTTGATTTCCTTATAAATACCATGTACGAAACTGCTTCTCTTACCGGTGGGAATCTGGCTGAACGTTCTCTCCAACTCAGGTAGGGACAGGTCGACAGCGTAGTATTCGAGGTCTTTGCCAAGACGATCGATGGCCTGCAACAATATATTGACCTTTCTCAGATTGCTACACATGTATTAGTACTTACGAAGCACAAGGCTCGTTTCCAATCTCTTGTTCAACGGGAGCCGGGACCCTACCCGCTCCCCAATTCCACCACCATCGAGCCTGAGGGAATCTGTTCGGCTATTTTATCCGCATGTTTCTCGAGCACTTCAATCTCGGCATTAGTCAGGTAGTACCTGAAGTGGTGGGTATTTGTCAGCTTGGGGTCCACGGGTATCCCGGGAAGAGATCCTCACTCTTCCTGGTATGTGATGTCCTCGAATAGGCGGAGTCCTTCCTGGCTGGAGTTGAACAGAACATTAGCAAGTGTCTTGCGCTCCAGACATGCGCCGCTTACTCGTAGAGCAGCAATGTGGGCAGCTTCTTCTCGCCACCGGTGTCAGGCCGAAGCCCCCTCTTGATATCAGCGAGGATATCAGACTCGGCAGTATCGACACGGATGTCGATGATCTTGGTCGCCATGTCTGTGCAAGGTGTTGAACTGTGTATAATCGTTGAAAAATTGTTGACCCGTCACGAGCGGTTGTACTGGCTTTACGGAGTGGTGAAGGTTGCGCGATACTTATACTACGCGAAAAGTACGTAATGTGGGTACTCGGACACCTATGCCAGATGGTAGCTGACGGTACCTAGAGACGAGTAGATGCGTGAACGTGATAGCTAATCAACGCAACAACCTCGCCGGTCGAGCAGTGTCTACTTGGCTAGCGGCTATAGTATTAATATCACCCCCAAGAAGACAGCAAATCAAGACCATTGCACTTCTCACAGTCAACAGAAACATACCGGAAGTGCCTATTCTGTTGAGCGAATTTTCTCGTCGTCGGCATCAACCCCACCCGAACAAATTGCACATGTGCCAGCCAGTCCCGTAAGCATGGTAGCTGGCCGTCAGACATTTGCTGTAGGGCTACAATGGTGACGTCAGCGACTGCCGAGTGAGTGCGGGCATCCAAACCCGCGTCCATAGACTGCTCACACACGACTACGGGGGAAAACAAGGCCGAGAAGGGCGTTCAGGAACATGCTGCAGGGCGGGATGTTCCTCGGTCGCGAACCACGGCCGTAACAACGCGTGAGATGTATGCTCTGGCTTCTTCTATGGGTGATGGCACTGCGGGGTTACTGCATTGCCTGTATAAGCGATGCCGTCACAGCGGAGCCAGATACAAGTATTGACACATGTTCCCTAGTAACAGCAAAGTGGGTGCAGAGACGCAGTGGGCCGGGAGCAAAGCGTGATTGGCACTGCGAACAGGTGTCAAAGGGGCGCCAAGCTTGGCGTAGTTTTTGTCTACAAGCAACAATTGCTGACTAGATCATGGCGTCCTAGAGGGGAATGTGAAAGGTAGTAAAAGCGCGAGAGCTTCCGTTGTTTGATGTTGGATGATGAAATTTGATGATGGTGAGGGCGTGAGCGTGGACGCAAGCGGAGGTGCGAGGACTGCGGAAAAGAAGCGCGCGGGCATGTCCGCACCGAGGCTGCGCAACTGGAAGCTGCTTACATTGCCTCAGCGTGAGCGCATACAAGCCAGCAGCGTGGGCCGTTATTTTCTGCCTTGGCAGTCATGGGACAAGCTCAAAGCATCGCGTTGTCATGTTTTCCGCACGCTTGCACGCATATGCACGTACCATTAACAGTGCGCTCAGCTTCTCGGGGCAAGAAAAAGCACCTTCCCTCACCCACCCCAGTTATTGTCGGACACTGTGGAAAACGGCTTCACCGAATTCGACGCCTGAGCTCTAGTCGATGTGGATGCTTTTCTGGGAATCCCCTTCCATGTTTCCGCCATCTCACCGATGGCCCGGCGTCACGAATAACGATGCGCATTTCACGCACCCTGGCATCATGTTGTGGCTTTCCCCTTGCATATGATGTCACGATAGCAGTGCTGGCTGGCAGCGCTTGAGCCGTAAAAACAATGAAGAAACTCTGTATGAAAATCCCGGGTCTCGATTGGATGACGGGGAGCTAGCGTGTAGTCGAACAAACGCTGGTACCTAACTGCCCTTCAGACTCGCGAGCTTCATCATACAAAGGTAACAACGACTCTTACGTAGATTTCTTTACCCCGCCCGAGTTTTGGGGCTTTCAGATTCGGCGCCTCGGATCATCCGCGACTCGTCGATTCCAAATACGCCGAGAGATACGCCCAGCACAGGACTCTTTGCTGCAAGCCTCCCGAAACCCCTTTGTAACCCTTCTGATTGTCGAATGCGAACAATTACAGGCATCTGCGCCTAGCTATCCAGGGTCATGACTTTGTCTAGTTCCTGGATACGAGCCGCAGTGCTGCACGATTACCAAAAGGCTGGTCCTTAGTCTTCCACTGCTATACTTTTGCTGCGATTTTTGGCTTAGGCTTCACGCCACTGCTTTCCTAGAGGCTTCATTGAAGTCGTGGTTCCCGTTGCCGCTCGGGCTCTCAGCGTCTTGATTCTATTGAAATAACCCTTGCTAGGATGGCCTGATCTCTATTGGCTTCTGAATGTGATGGCCTGCTACGCTCAGCCCATCAAAGAGGCGGTTCTAGCCGACCTAAGCGGGAACCTGGGGTCACCTTGATAGACATATCTCTACCAGGTCGTCTTCCCAGACATCAGCTGTGACCTTTTACATCTCTTCTGAATCCTTGAACTCGTGCCCGCTGCATCGTTGTCGAAATGGAATACAGTATCAGCCCATCCCAGCCCTGGAACGCCCCGACTGCGCATGGCTTTTACCCTGTCAACGGACTACCATCTTGTTCTTTTGAGTTGTTAAGACTGGAGTATGAAAAAGAGGTATTGGAGGATGGTCTCGCCAACTGCGTTACATACCTACAGGCGCTACGCAAGAAGCAGGCTCGCAACGACCGACGGCTTGTTACCGGCCCCTCCCCACAGCGTAAGAAGAGAAAGCAAATCCAACAGAGCAAGCGTGACCTGGAGAAAGAAATTAAGAATCGGGAACGCGACGAACAGGCATTCCTCAATAATCTCCAAGCTTGTAAAGCAAACATCTACGTGGCCGAGACAGCCTCCTCGCCTTCTACGAGCGTCTCCTCAACGGTACCGGACCTTACCTCGAACTCGACGCGATGTTCATACCCAGACGAGTCGGAGCCCACTGAGTTGGGCTGGAACGGCTGGGCGGACGAGACGACCCTATCCCCATTCCAGAAGAAGAGCAGCAACCCTTTTTTCGTCGACGACATGGCACCCAATGACCATGCAGACGTTGGGAGCGTTCATTTGGGGACTGAAGAAGATGTCGATCCTTCTCGCTCCGAAGGTCAATATGTTGGAAACACCGAGACTGTGCCGCGTAGGAACGACGCACGGACGCAGTTCGCGTTGAGCCCCGAGGCTGAGGTCTTTGAGCCTCAAGCCGTATACAAGGGCCAGGAAGGGGAACTGAGCCAAGAGCTCGCCAAACTTCACATTTCATCATCTTGGGCAATTACACAGCTAGAGAGGATGGCGTTGGAATTGATGGAGAAACGACGGCTTACTGATGCTGGTATCGTACAAACACGTCGGCAAAGCTCACTTGAGAGAATTGTTGAGGAGGCGGGTAGCCAGGATTGGATCAACGCTACCCCGCAGCAGCGGAAACTGAATATGGAGACAGAGATTGGGAGATCCAAGAGGAGCAGGACAAACTCTCTGTGATGAGCAGATACAATGGCATAATGGGTCGACACTCTATAACACCCCACTGCTCATGCATCCGAGACATGGTCCCACTGTTATTGGCGCATCATATGCGTTCTTACGATCCGGATTCTTCCTTCGCGTTCGATCGCTCTCGACCACACTCTTTAGGCATTCCGGGTGAGATGGTGGTTGTCGTTGAGCAAAGTGGCCAAGGGGTCGGCCGGGTTGGAGGAGCCAGACGGGCTCGTTTGTAGATACCTTTGTTTTTTCTCCGGCAATTGGCACGAACTCAATGCATCCGTAGAATTCACTGCTTAAATTACTGCCAAATGTTCGTTGAGAGTCCGGCCCATCGCTGCTGTTTTGGGCTAAGCTGCCCAAGGCCTGCCCCACACTGTGACGTGCCGTCATAGCAGCGCACGCTTCTTTCGCGTGCCGCTCCTGCACGCAACCGCCCACGACATCTCTGCTCCCCTCCACGTTCAACATCCACGCGCTAGCTAGAGTTCAACACTCTGTGCTCTCTCGTTGGCTCGCACCAAGGAAGCGTCATTTTCTGCCACACAGGAAGACACGGAAGCTACACCCGCGCCGTCTGGCCCCAATAACTGCCTCCACTCCATCCCGGCAGTCGTTACAGGACACCACTGCACCTACACCAGGCTTGCATAGCGTCCCGGCGAGCTCGCACCTTAGCCGTGGCTGTGATATCTACCGACGAACCCCTCACCCAGTCGATGTTCTGGCATCGTTCCCAGAATCACCTTCTCCTCGATTGCTGCCTGATCCAACATGGCTGATGTTAGCAATGGCCCCCAGGCCGACGGTGGCCAGCTACGAGAGCGGCCAACTGCTAAACCACTGCACCTCAACAATGCAGACGATGCTAAGCAAAGAGTTTTGCAACTGAATGAGCAAGAAGACAAAGACCATAAAGGTGATGACGAGAAAAAGCGAACTTATGGAAGAACCCCAGATGGAACCGGTATGTATCACGATGTGTAGTATGATGAAAGCAAAAAGCAATTGCCATGCATACATAGCGTGCCCGCCCTTACATTCTTGCCTGCCCTTACTAACGCTGCCAATGCAGTCTTCATCGTGCCCCAGACCCATGACATGGTGTCACAGCTTCTCTCGCCCTCGCAACCTAAGAATTTGTCCGACATAGCAGTCCTTGCTGTACTCGCTTCTTTGATCTTGACCTTTTACGTGCTGCCCCAACGCGCCCGCATCCCCGTATTCGCTGTCGTCTTCCTGTTCTGGCGCGCCGGCTACAATGTCGGCATCGGCTGGCTCCTCGACGGACAGTCCAAGCACAACCGACTTGTGCTCTGGGCAAAGCAAAGCCACATCTTCGAGAAGCCCGAGACCGGCAAGAATCCCAACCCCGCGTTGTACCAATTGCTCAAGCGTGAGCTCGAAACCAAGATCCCGAAAGACTACAAATTCGAAGAAGCACCGCTTGAATACAACACATGGCTCGTTTTTAGACGTGTTGTAGACTTGATACTGATGTGTGATTTTGTATCATACTGTCTATTCGCTCTCGCCTGCTTCAATCGGCCCCAGGAGAGCTTTTTCCTGTTTCTCCTCCGGTGGACAACCGGTGTGGTCCTATTCCTCTTCAATGTATGGGTTAAACTAGACGCCCATCGAGTGGTAAAGGACTACGCGTGGTAGAAAGTCTTCCCTGCTGCACAGTCTTTCTATGAAATGTATACTAACTTCGTTTTTCTAGTTGGGGGGACTTTTTCTATCTGATCGACGCTCAGTTGACCTTTGACGGCGTCTTTGAGATGGCACCCCAGTAAGACCCTACGACGCTTCTTGATGATGATACACCGACTCACTGTCCTTGCAGTCCAATGTACTCGGTAGGGTATGCAGGGTTCTACGGCATTGCGCTCATGACAGCGAGCTACAAAGTCTTAGCAATTTCCATCATCGCCCATGCAGCCCAGTTTGCCTTTTTGTACATTGTAGAGGAGCCACACATTGATGCCACCTACAACCCTCCTCCTCCCCGCCGTACGCGCCACAATTCGGGGGGTGTAATCGCTCAGGAGGACCGACCCAAGACCAGCCAATCTGACCTCGCTTTCGGAGAAACGGCCTACGACCCCACCAAGCAACCTGCCCCAACGCACCACATCGTAGGGCCATTGAACACAGATTTCCATCGTTGCATCGATGTTGCGGTAGTATTGCTGTCCTTCTACATGATCTCTCTGGCCGCACTGACCCCTAACACTTGGTCGGTGAAAGCATTTTTCTTCGTCAATGCCTTTGGCTGGCGTCTGTGGTATGCATTAGGGCTGGGATACATCCTAGACCGACAGTCTAAGAAAAAGAACTGGACCAAGCATTTCATCAAGTACGGAGATACCAAGGAAGAAGCCTGGAGGCAGTGGAAATGCCTCTACCACATCAGCATGACTATGACTCACACAAGCTATGTCGCCCTCGCGTGGAAAGTGTATTGTATGCCCCAGGATGGCCTGATAGGCCTTGCGCTCTTCCGGCATGTACTCGGTGTGGGCATGATTGCGCTCCAATTATGGGTTACCTCGAGTATCTATGAGTCTCTTGGAGAATTCGGGTTCTTTTGTTCGTATTACCCATTTGTGAGCTGACAGCTGGACAAGCACACTGACTCCATGCCTCTACTTTTAGGTGGTGACTTCTTCTTCGACCCCCCTTCGAGATCCCTCACGTATTCCGGCATTTACCGCTTTTTGAACAACCCGGAGAGAGTCCTCGGACTAGCTGGCGTGTGGGGCATAGCCTTAATCACATGGAGCCCGGCGGTCTTCTACCTCGCCACAACGGCTCATGTCCTCAACCTTGCGTTCCTCCAGTTTGTGGAGAAGCCACACGTTATCAAGGTTAGTGCAGCTCCGCACTTTGGCACATCATTCACTAACTGCATTTGTCCAGCTGTACGGCCGAAGCCTCCGTGAGATGTCAGGTGTTAGCAAGACTGTTCTTCAAGCACTGCCAGGCCCCGTTCGCCAGTGGCAATCTTCGGCAGACAAATATATCGACTCGATTGTAGAGTCAATCGAACAATTCCTGGATACTGCCAGGCCCAAGGTTGCGGCCAATGTTGATACATTTGTTCAAGACACAACAAGTCTTCTAAAGGCCTATCCCACTCGCATTCCTGTCAGTCGTACCCAAGACATCTCCGGGTTGGACGCCAAGCAATACAAGTTGGAGGTTGAAGGCACGTTCCTGCCAGCGACTGTCGAAAAGCAGAAGAACGGCGGGCGGGAGGGAGAACTTGCCAGGACTCCAGCGGTCCGCACGTCCCAATTCAAGACACTCACTCTCGAGTACGGTGCGCCAATCCGGGTTCGCTGGCAAGCGCCTCTCAATCATAGCAAGAAGGACTGGATTGGCCTTTACATGGTCGCCGACAACCAATCTCGCGATGTCACACGGATCAGCTCGAACGGACGATGGGTGGCCACCAACAAAGACGTGTTTGACTCCGCTCGGGCTGATGACGGCATTCTCGTCTCGGACAAGTTGCAGCCTGCCAACCCTGCCGACGACGAATCATCCGACTGCTACTCTGGCGAAGTTGAGTTCCGCGGAGACAAGCTCTGGTGGACCACTGGCGTTTTCGAATTCAGGTACCACCACGGTGGGCGACACCAAGTCATGGCACTATCGCAAGCCTTTGAGATCCAGATCCCCAAGTTTGATGAGGACGACGTCGAGGTGGATGAGAGTGGCAGCATCCATCGCGCCGTTGAGAGCAGTCTCCTCCCCGTCATCCAAAACTGCTTCGATCGCGACCCAGAGATTGCGCCTTCAACCCCCGAAGAGCCATTCGGCAGCCTCGTGGAACGAGACGGCAAGTTCGCCAAGCGCGTAGTCTTTGCAGTCCACCAAATGTATGTCGCCTCTCCTCGCCCCCTTTTGCTCAAACCGGAAACGCAATTGACTAACAACTTTCCAGGTTCGGTATTGAATTCGCACCCGAAGTCGTTCAGGCCGATGGCACGGTCAGGAACCTTGCATGGCGCATCTGCAATGCAAAGAAAGTCTTGGTGAGCCACTCGCGCCTTGAACACAGGCACGCGGAGCAGGCATAAACTAACAGGGTATATTTGTTAGGCTCCTTACAGCATGTCTGCTACACATGGCAGGAATACGCCGACCTAAAGGGAGGTTGTGGCGGCTACGTGTCGGCGTTGGCGTCTTTGCGGTGTGGTGAGCTGGTGGGCTGATGATGTCTTTGTTTGGCGAGTCTGGGCAATCAATATATTGCAATGCACGGACGATGATGGCGTTGGCCCCTTTTCATTCACATTCGTTCAATGTTCCAATTCGGCGTGAGGGGTGGGTGTACATGAAGGAATTGCATTCAGATTCGGCGGAGGTGGTGTCGATTGCATTTGCAGCGGGGGGGGATTGGTGGAAGGTGTTCATTCAGATATACACATGGGTAAAAGTAGACAAGTGGTGGTATTTACGTGTCCGTTATACAAGTCAATAAATGAATGTTTCCTTGCATTGAATCGCATTCGTTCCGTTTCGGATTCCGAGCGTTGCTAAGATGGGAATTTACCTAAGTAGCGTAATGGTGGGCTTGGAATTAGGGACAGGAAGTCACTATGTATTTTACAGTGAGATTGTGTGACAGATTATCTAGTCCTAGTATACTAGTCCAGACCTACTCTAGGCGTGTCTGGAGCTGCCTAAGCAGCGAGGGTGGCGCAGACGTTGGAGGTGCCATGTGGGTGATTGGCGCCGCGCACGTGACCTGGGTCAAGCCTCGCCGAAATGCAGCCACACGGCCACGTCGTCCCCTTTGATACTTGATCAGGCGTCTGGTGCCATGCAGGTTGGCCCCACCATCCCATTCAAATTCACCAAGTGATTGCAGGATGTCTTCGTCGTACCGCTGGTAGCGTGCCCAGGTCGGCACGTCAAGCCGTCCCAATACAACACATGCCCTAAATCCGCGGCATAGACAGGGCAAGATGCGGCCACGCCAGGCGATGCGAGGATGTGCAAGCGAACATCGGACGCGATATGGCGTCAGTCTGGAGGGTATCGTGGCTATCAGCGACAGATGGGTCCGACTGCGGGAGAAGTGCGGAGGTGATCTTATCTGATGGGCGATGGCGACGCGCTCGACGTGATTCGCGGTCGGCAAGTATAACCTCGGTCTGGGCCCGTGATGGTGCCGCGACGTGATGAGAAACAGCATCTTCTGGAAGCGATCACGGCCGCGTAATTAAGGACCTCGTTGCCGTGTGATGAGATTGCGACAATAATTGCTTTTCTCGCATCGTTGATAGCAACACTGCGACGTTCAGCCTTTCCCCCCCCCCCCCCCCCCCCCCCCCCCCCCCTCCCCCCTCTGCCCTCCCGTAACGCACATCCCCTTCACGCGGTCCTCCCTGTCCAACGCTCGGGAGTCCGCAACCTTCCGCCACTGGTCCCAGCGGCGGCTCCGCACGTCAGCACGCGACATTGCGCCTCGCTCACCACTACACAAACCACTCTGCAAGCATCCCCATTGTTAGCACCTCATGATGGGAAAGGGCCCCTCCAAAACAAGCACAAAGGTGCTCCCGCTCATCCCCCTCGCGCCGCCGCTCGCCGTCCTCCCCGGCACAACGCTCAAGATCCCTATCGCCAATCGCTCCGATGTCGCCGCCATCCTCGCAAAGATATACAGCGTCAGCCCCACGGCGAAGCCCGATGCTGCCATCTCGGTGGCCTGTGTGCCGCTGAACTCGAACAGCCTGGGCCCCGATGGCAATCTCTTGATCGAGGATGCGCATCGGGGGGAGAAGACGGTGTACACGAACGACCCCATGCAGGCGACGAGGAAGGACATTTACGGATATGCCTGCGTGGCCAAGGTTACCGGTGTGCAGGGACGCAAGCAAGGCGAGTTGAGCCTGGTGGTCGAGGGAATCGAGAGGGTGCAGGTTGTAGACATCGTGCAGGAGAGGCCGTACTTTGAGGGAGAATTGGCGCCTGTCGAGGAATATGGTATGTCTCTACCCCGGCCTAGAGAGACTTCAGACTAACAGCTACAGTCGACATTGCAAGCGCAGAAGTCGTGAACCAGTTCAACCTCCTCAAGCAGCTGTCGCGCGAGCTGCTCGCCCTCGTCCGTCTCTCCGCCATTCTACCGCGCACGCCCCAAGTCACACTGTCGCCCATTGTTGCGCGAAGACTCGAGATGTTCATCACAAGGAAGGATCTGTCGGATGCGGGCTCGCTTGCCGACTTCATGGCCAATGTGGTAGACAGCACACACGAGGAGACACTTCGCGTACTAGCAGCTGTAGACATCAAAGAGAGAATCGACAGGGTCATCGAGATTCTGCAACGGCAGATCAGCAACATCCAAGGCAACACGAGGATGACGGTCACCACTACACAGTCACAGGGTGGGTCGCTAGACATGGACACGCTGCGACAGCTACAACAAGAAGCGCTGAAGAGGCGGGGCAAGATGACCGGCCTGCCTCCTGGCTTCCCCGCCGGCTTCCCCGGTGCCGGCCAACAGCAAGCTGGAGAAGACGAGCCCAACGAGATTGACGAGCTGAAGAAGAGGCTCGAAGACGCAAAGCTGTCGCCGGATGCGAACAAGGTGGCACAGCGAGAGCTATCGAGGTTGCAGAAGATGAACCCGGCACAGGCTGAATACCAGGTGTGCAGAAACTATCTCGAGAACCTTGCCGAGATCCCATGGACGAAGACGACGGCCGACCAGCTGGATGCGAACACACTCGTAAGGGCAAAGCAGCAACTGGACAATGACCACTACGGCCTGGACAAGATCAAGAAGAGGCTGCTTGAGTACCTTGCAGTGCTCAAGCTGAAGGAGCAGGCGAACAGGTCCATTGACGACCAGATCCGCGCCTTGGCCGAGACTTCAGGCGCCGAGGCCGATGGTGAGGCGAAAGAACACGAGTCTGAAGAGAAGGCCGCCAAGGAGCCTTCAGAGAAGGAGACGCGGCTACTGGAGAAGAAGCGCATGGTTGACAAGTCGCCCATAATGCTTCTCGTCGGTCCTCCCGGCACAGGAAAGACGTCGCTGGCCAAGTCAGTCGCAACTGCACTTGGTCGCAAGTTTCACCGCATCTCCCTTGGTGGAGTCCGTGACGAGGCTGAGATTCGTGGTCACCGTAGGACTTATGTCGCCGCCATGCCTGGTCTCATCGTCAACGGACTGAAGAAGGTTGGTGTTGCGAACCCCGTCTTCCTGCTCGATGAGATCGACAAGCTGGGCATGTCGAACCACAACGGTGATCCAGGTGCCGCCATGCTCGAAGTGCTGGACCCAGAGCAGAACCACACCTTCACGGACCACTACGTCAACATCCCCATCGATCTGTCAAAGGTCCTCTTCATCGCGACCGCAAACTCGCTCGACACCATCCCACCCCCGCTTCTCGATCGCATGGAGACCATCCAGCTCTCCGGCTACACCACACTTGAGAAGCGTCACATTGCCACACGACATTTAATCCCCAAGCAGATTACCTCCAATGGTCTGCACCTTGAGAACCTCAACATCCCCACCGACGTGCTCGACAAGATCATCACCTCATACACGCGCGAATCCGGCGTGCGAAATCTCGAGCGAGAGATCGGCTCCGTCTGCCGCGCCAAAGCCGTCGAATACGCGACAGCCAAGGACACAAACACTCTAGCCGCCTACTCCCCCGTCGTCACCCTAGAAGACCTCGACAGCACTCTGGGCATTGAAAAGTTCGCCGAGGAACTCACCGAGCAATCTTCCCGCCCTGGTGTTATAACCGGTCTCGTCGCCTACTCCACCGGCGGCCAGGGCTCCATCCTCTTCATCGAAATCGCAGACATGCCGGGTCAAGGCCGCGTGCAACTCACCGGCAAACTGGGCGACGTGCTGAAAGAAAGCGTCGAAGTGGCACTTACATGGGTCAAGGCCCATGCCTTCGACCTCGGCCTTAGCACCACGCATGACGAGGACATTATGAAGAACAGGAGCATCCACGTGCACTGCCCGTCAGGCGCGATTCCAAAGGATGGTCCGAGTGCGGGTCTGGCGCATACCATTGGTCTCATTTCTCTCTTTTCCAATCAACCCGTCCCGCCTACGCTGGCCATGACGGGCGAGATTTCGCTACGCGGACGCGTTCTGCCTGTCGGCGGTATCAAGGAGAAGCTCATCGGCGCGCTGAGGGCGGGCGTCGAGCGTGTGCTGCTGCCAGAGGGAAACAGGAAGGATGCGCGGGAGCTGCCCGATGAGGTTGTCCAGGGCCTCAAGATTGAGTTTGTGGGCCATATTTGGGAGGCTTTGGGGAGGGTTTGGCCGGAGAGGTGGGAGGGTGAGGCCGCGAGGGGGTGGGAGAGTAGATTGTAGACTTCATGTGTGGGAATTGTCGGTCAGCCTGGCGGATGCTATGGTATGCGTGGCGAATGGAGAGAGTGTCTGTGTGTGGGGGGGGGGGGCGTTTTGGGGGTTTAATGTTGTTTAGCGTTGCATTTTATTCGTGTTGACTGCTTTTCATACTAGCTAGCATACACATCCCCATCATCTCCTTGTCAATCTTTTATACATACATATATAAATATATATATATATATATATTTATACATACCTTGTCTATTCTCCCTAGCTTGCAAATCACTTTTCGACCTTCAAACTCGATAAAGGTCAGCGTGCCGTGTACATGTATGGCATTTTGCATGGTGGATGCAAGCTACCTTGGCTACTATTACTACGCTCGTTGTATAAACAGCCATCTTTTCCTCTATACACATATAGCTTCTTACACAAAGTCAGGCCATGGAATCTATAATCCAGATCGCCTAAACCGCTGTCACCTGCTCCCTTGCTTTCCACAACCGGCAATAGAAAGAGATGCTGTAGATCTTATAACAGCCCATGTTTAGTGGCTTGGAGGAGGAAAGAAGTGTCCTGGCTTTTTAACACGTCGTCGGCGTCTTGTCTGCATTTTTGTGATTTGTATTGTTTGTTGAATGATGAATCGTCAATGATAGAGCTTTGCCCCTTGAATGGCAGCGCTTAACAGATATCTGAATAGCAATCTCGTTGTTTTGTTGGCACTCGATTAAATATCAAGTGGCTAACATAGCTGCTTGTTGGAGACATTGTTGTATGACATTGACACTGGACAAGAGAGTGATGTGCTGTAGACTCAGTAATAGTGTGTCAAGGTTGTCGTGTACGGGAAGAAAAAAAACATGCTGGCTTTATAAAAAAGGTGAATTATACCTCTCTGAGTCTAACTTGACCACATCCACTATGTTGTAGACTTACAGAATGATGGAGGTGATGGAGAGCGCCATCTTTCGTGTGTCGTCACTATTCTGCTCTTACTCAAGTAGAGTTTGACTTTGCACGCTCAATGACTCCAATCATAGTGACCAGCATGCGGTCTTATCATGACTACTTTTGTAACATGTCCAAGACAAGACTTCGCACAGACCGCAGATGCAGGTCTAATGAGATCCGTAGATGTGGGCAGAATGGTTATATAGATTCTTTATCGTCAAATCATTAAAAGTAAGGCTACATAGTGCAAAGCGCAAAGAAAAGGAGAGAGGGAAAGGAGACCAATTAATGACAGCTCTCAAACAGCTCTGTAGGGTTCAACCTCATCGACGAACTCACCTTGCTCCCCCGTCTCACATGTCTACTTGCTTTCGCCCTGTCACACCAGAATTAGCAAAAGTGTTCCCCACAACCAAAGGATCTCAGCCCCGAAAAACTCAAGCAGCAAAGAAGTCAGAGAGATGTGCAACTCACCCATCACCAACCACCCTCCTCAACACCAAACTATCCACCCACTCCCCCTTGCAAACCTCCTTCTCCTTGGTCAAACTCACCCTCTCAAACCCCAGCCGTTCCGCAAGTCTCCAACACTTCTCATTCCGCGGATCACATTCAATCTCCATCTCGACCTTGCCAGCCTGCTGCAACCTCTCTTTGATCGCGCTGATGAACGCGTCCACAGCCTCCGTCGCCAGCCCCTTGCCCTGATAGTCCTGCAAGAAAGAAAACCACAACTGGGCATGCGTAACCGGCCGTATGCTCTCCTCACCGGGCAACTTGTCCGAGTTTGTCTGCGACGTGCGTGCGCCCACGCGGCCGACAAAACCCCCCGTCTCTGCATCTTCAACAGCGAGTTCGTAAATAGTCCGCGGCACATCGTTGTGGTTTCGGATATTCTCCAGCACAAGCTGCCGAGCCTGTTGCCGTGTGCGAGGAGGCCAGGCCTGATATTTTGCATTTTCAGGGTTCCCCTCGAGAGCAAAGTACCCAGCTTCGTCCTTCATGACGAATTCCCGGAGCAGCAGGCGACGCGTCCGGATCGCAGTGAAGCGCTCCCCGGTATCGTTTGCGCGCGCAATAGCTGCCAGATCTTCCTTGGAGAAGCCACCCGCGGCACGCAGGATCTTCTGGACAATCGCGGTTTTGCCGACGAGATAGGAGATGATGTTTGTTGAACTTGCGCTGAGGTCGAGTTTGACCCGGGCGTATTCATCGCGCAGTTCGGCATTGCTGCGCAGGGTCTCGCGCAGACTGAGGTGGTTACGGGTTTGGACTGCGCCTGAAACGCAGATGTAGATGTTATGGGGGATGGGTTGGTGTGCGTCTTTGAAGGCGTGGCGGTCGATGACGCCGAGTTCGCCTAGGTAGTCGAATTTCCCGTGGGTGATTAGTGCGTCGATGGCGGGCTGGACGGCGTCTCGCGTTACGATGATGTCGATGTCGATGATGGGTTTTGCGACAAGGTCGGGCACTGATGTGCTACCCACGTGCTCGATTGATAGGTACGAGACGTCTTGTAAGTGCACCTCCAACTCTGATTTTATCTTGGAGAATTGCTGCGGCCATTCTGGGTTGTACGGCTCGACAGTGACGGACATGTTTGTTTTTTTCTGGACAGAAAGAGGGGTTCGAGAATGAGGGAGCGATGTCCAGTTCAAGATGGCTCTGGAGTAGGCTGTCTAGGTGAATGCGTCGGTTAAACTTACCATTCGCTAAACCAGAGCAACACACCCGGAAGTGCCCGAGGTGCAGAAGCTTGAATAGCGGTGTAACATCAACACTAGCAAGAAGCAGCAACGGCTATGCAATAAGTAGCGTATATGCAATGGTGTTGTTGTATATATAGCTGAGAAGGTGTGGTCTCGACGCATCGCGGAGATACCGGCAAGAATCCCGAACCAACTGATTAGATTACGCTCCAAGCCCCTCAACCACCCAACACTAATCATACTCCTCAATCTTGATAATTGGTATGTCTGTGTATGGTGGAGGCGCATCGCCGCCCAATAAAGCAGTCTCGGCGTCGGAATCCCTGCCAGCGTTCTCCTGCTGCCTAGATTGATAAATGCGACGTGCCAGGACTATGCTAACCGCAAGCAACAAAGTCAGCGGGAGGAGTAAGATATTGTCCTCGAGATGGCCAGTCCAAAAGTCGCCTAGTTTGCCAACCACAAGGTTCCAGGTCCTGGCCCATGTACCAAATTTGCCATAGTCGTCCCACTCGTTTGGGTCGAAGGTGGTCTGTATCATGGCCAATCTGCCGCACTTCATCCTGGGTGGCTGGGCGCGGTCTTTGGCCTCGACAACCTGTACATCTGCGATGGAAAGCTTGTATCCGTCGCCCGTATGGTTTTCGACCTCTTGGCCATTGTAGCCCTCGTGCAGCAGTACTTGTACCACCTTCTGGCCCAGCTTGAATGGCGCGGCCTGCTCTGCCCAAGGCAACCCAGTCACGTTGAACTGAAGCCAGAGCCCTTTACCGTTTTCAGGACGGAAAATAGTGTGCTCGTACTGCAAGGGAAACATCATCTTTCCAGGCATGGGCTCGAAGCCCATCTCAGCTTGCCGGTTCACTTCGCCTTGCTCTATATCCGTAGGCACTTGCATGGCGCTGATATACAGAGGCATCGGATCGAGAGGAAAGATGCGCTGCTTGTTCAGGAGCAGGGCTTTATTGGATTCAGCAATGTCAAGCATCATCATCTGCAATGTCGTCAGCCAACTGCTATGTGTGCTGATTTAAGAGTGCCTCACCAAGGAATTGTCAGGGGGCGGGTGGGACCATTCCGCCTCATGAGCGCTCTTCTGGACCACGTAGGGACATCCAACGCACTCAAACTTCACAACATACGTCCTGTTTTCCTCCGCCACAGTAATCACAGAAGCCACATCTTTGCCAGGCTGCGGTACGTTGATCGTCTCCACGTGGTGGTCCTGGCGGGAGGGCGACAAGGACAACGCCGTAGGTACAGCTGCGAGACTGAAAAGAGCGAGAGAGCGCATGACTGCAAGAAAACGAACGTGAGTTTGGTAACGAGAGACGGGAACAGACAATGTGAGGTCACATAAGGAGAGATCGCCGAAGATGCCGGAGGACGCGTGCGCAAGCCTCGGTCTGACGGCACGCTAGCGCAGGGACCGTCAACGTGGGGGACGCTTCATTCTAGATTCTTGACGATCCTCTCCGGGGTTCTGGCAGGCGAGGCCGACGATGGCGTTGGCGCTACGCTGGCTTTGGGTGTGTATAGATGCGTTGTTTTGGTGTGAGTTTCCACGAGGGCCATTTGGCAAGTCTAGTGAATCATGACAAGAAAAGAAGCGATTTAGATCATCGAAGTAACATGTACGTAGACGGACGTCTTGCTCTTCCATCGGCAATCCCACCACAAGATTGAATTAGCTACCACGGAAGCAACATGGCCGAGAACGAACCGAATACCAAAGCCGAGCTGCAGGAATGGGAGCACGGGCGCAGTTCGTGGTGTTCGCCGCCCACTAAAGGTTCGGAGTAGAATTCTTATCGCGAATAGATTGCGATTGACATGACCTAGACTTTCAAGTCATGCTGTTGTTCTTGCTTCATGTATGGCAGAAGCCAGTATCACTTGAAGCATGGAAACATTGACGACTATAGGCACTGTAACGGACACGCATGTGTCCCTCTACATCTACCTCTATGCTTGCCAGACTGATGACACACTTGCCCTCAGAAACCCGTCCATTATCATCACCGCCAGTATTCCTATTGAGAGTATCGTCTGCATCAAAAAGGTCGCAAAGAGAGAGAGAGAGAGAGAGAGAGAGAGAGAGAGAGAGAGAGAGAGAGAAAGAGAGATTTTCCAGATAGAAGCAACGGTACAGCTACGCAATGCATACATGAAGCACTGGAAATCGACCGAGTTTTCACTCCTCTTCACTTTCTTCACTACTATCTCCGCCCTCTAATCCCCTTCTCATCAACTCCTCCAAATCATCCTCGTCATCGTCAACAGGGGCTTCAGCGGCCGTACCAGCCTTGCGGTCAATGCCATGCGTGTCGTGTCGTGCTGGAGGGCCAATATCCATAGGCTCGATATCCCTATCATTGTACTCTTCCTCGTCATCATCCTCGCCTTCTGCATCGTCGCCGCCCAAGTCACCAAAGTCGATCTCGTCCTGGGCATTTCGGTTGCGCGAGTGTGCATTTGGAGAGCCTTCTCCGTCGCTGTTTGCAGCGCTGGCGAGAGATATCGGGCCGTTGGAGGGTGAGCGGAGGTAGCCGGCGTTGAGATTTGGACCGAGGCCCAGAGATGCTAATGTACCGTTGGGGCGTCGTGATGGGCGTGCATCGGGTACTTCAATTTCCAGTCCACCGTCATCATCGTCCGATTCGCCCTCGGCGTCATCATCATCATCGTCATCGTCGTCGTCGCCGTCGCCGTCGTCTTCGTGATGTTGTTGCTGGCGCTGCTGAGGCGGAGGCGATGGAGGCGCAGGTGAAGAGGCCGGCTCAGCGTCGGATTCATCCGACGATTCTATAACCTCGACAGACTTGATTTTGTGGGCTGGAGGCGCAGCAGCCTTGCCCTTTGGCTTGGGCGCGGTCTCTGTTGCAGTGCGTTGCAGGCGGACAGCTGGGGTTGGTTGCGTCTTCTTAGGCTTGACCATGGGGTTGGTCGTCGCAGTCTTGCGCTTCTTGGGTACTGGCGCTGCCACAGGCTTCCGCGCCTGAGCTGTGGCCGCAGGTGCGCGAGCGCCGAATTGCGGTGTGTCCATGGCGCTGCCTGTGCCGGTTCGGTAGTCTGGTGATGAGGCATAGCGGTATTCCGACTCGTCGCCTCGCTTGTCCTTCTCCCTGGTCAAGAAATGGCGGAAGTCATAGGGGTTGTCGGGGTCGGGGTCGCCTCCTTCATCGTCTGCTGCCGGTTCACCAAATAGATCGTCGCCGTCGTCCTTGTCGTGGGTATCGTCTTTGAGCTTCCTGGGGTATATCCTGGCATGCTGTGACGATACGTCTTTCCCGTTTCTCGTCGCGAGGTTGAAGGTGTAGCTGCTCGAGAGCGGCTCAAGCGTCGCCTGCTGGCTCGAGGGGTCGAAGACTAGCACGTACGCCTTCTTCAGCTGTGACTTCTGGCCCGTGAAGGTGAAGACGTCCTTGTCGCCCGTATCATGTGTGTCCTCGATCCGAAGGTTGTGGAAGTTGGCCGACGAGGGCGATGTAAGTGTCGTCGAGCGGCTGCCGGACGCCTGCGTCGGCTTGTGGTTGTCTGGGCTCCAGATCAGCCAGCTGTACGACGCAATCACGTCGCTTTGGAGACTCACACTTTACACTACTCAAGTCCCCCGAAGCACCATCGCCGTCCCGTATGCGGTCGCTGATTTGCAGGCTGAAATGTGCCTTCTTGTGAGGCTCGATGCGGCTCTCGACCATGGGGGACGCCATTGCTCTGTGTGTCGCGGTCACGCGGCGATTGTGCAAATGGAAGTGCAGAAAAAGAAAAAGACGCAGGCGAGAGAGAGGTCATTCAAGAGTAGGAGTCGGGTCATGAAACCAACATGGTTTGCTGAGTCCGAGGACGCCATGTTCAATGTCGGGACTCCGGCTGGTCTGGATTGGGACGCTCCGCCTACCCTCCTCCCGCCGCTAGCCAGGAACCCGACTCCCAACTCCACACCCCTAAATTTAGCCTGCTGAAATCTCCGCCTTGCCCTCTCCCGGCGCGACACTGCCTGAACGAAACACAGTCAATGGAACGCATTCTCTTCATCTCTGACCTCGCAAACGTGCAATTGCTCCATGGAAGCACTTGTGCGACAGGACGTAGGTCTTGTGTAGCGCGACCGCGTCAACAAACGCTCTCGCCTCATCTCGACCGTGCGTTATGGGACTACGATGTCACTTTCTTGCTTCGCCTTGTCCTTGTCCTTGTCACCCTGCCCTGTTCTCAGAAAGATACCAAGATCTCAAACTAGGGAGTCGGGTTCAACTGCAGACCGATACCTGGGCAACCTGGCCAGGATCTTGCGAAAGAGGCAGCCTATCTGGCCAGCCAGGCCATCCATACCGTGTATACAACCATTGGTACATATTTACCACAGCTTCTGCCACAACGGGAGCCTGTAAGAGGGGTCTCGTTTTCGGGTTCAATGTCCTAGGTCGTTCACGCACTCCTTGTCTGAATACCCAGATTGGATGTATTGTTTTAGCCAACACTACTCCGCCCACAGCCAACGCAGCAATCTACCGGAATATTGAAAATGTCCCAAGATACTACAGTACATCACCATAACACGCATATCTTCCGATAATCCGACATGTTGACTTGGTGTATGGGAAAGTGGTATAAGTGGATGGGAAACGTTGCTGTTGACCTTCTCCAAGCGCGAAAGTCCCACCCAGTGTTCTTTTTCGCAAACAATTCGCATGCGAAGACAGTCGTTTAGTCACAGATATTCAGCACAGATCATCAGCGATGCGTTTTGTCATCCTAGCTCTTCTTGCGTTAGGGAAATTAGCCACTGCTTTCAGAATCGCAGTTGTGCTCAACAACTCCCCAGCCCCCATCTACGTCTGGTCAGTCGGTGGCGCGGTCAGTACTCGGTATGACGTCAAAACTGGTGGTTACAAACCTTGACAAACCCGGCGTCTAATACTAATTACGAAAGTTGGGATTTACTGGGAAGAAATGCGCCACGATGAGAAGACGGGGGGGCATTGCCATCAAAGTCACAAAGAGCGCGGACGGCCTCCACACTGACTGAACCGTCTCAACAAGTCTTCTCGTATAATGTAGAGGGCCCGATGGTCTGGTATCATCTGAGCACTGTGTTTGGGGATCCTTTTGCTGGGCATCGTTTGGAAGTAACAGGTGACAATGGAGGAACCATCTCATGGCACAATGGTCCACATCCGGGAGGAAGTCAGGTTACGAGTGCCCCGAGCGAGGGGCATGTTTTCCTTTCTCGTTTATCGGGCAGCCGCGAATCGATGGAAAAGAAGATGACGGGAACGGGACAGCGTCTTTTGAAACGGCTCGGGCATGTGGCAGTGCTGGTAGTGTCGGAGCAACCTGTGCCTCGTGACTGTCCGTGTGGACTTCGAAAAGCAACAAAGTCTGCTCCAGTGGCCGTCTTACAAGCCCAAACCCCTTCCACGTTTAGCATTTCGCTAGTCTAATGTTTTCGCAAGCACTGATGTCAGCAAAGTCCGATGCGCCTCATCCGCGTGGAAGCTTGGGACCGACCGGGCAGTATGCTGATACTTGTCCGCTAGCAGCCGGCATAGCGGCAGATCACTGCTCGACTCGATAGCATGACCGACACTACACGTGGAAGTCGGTACCTCCTCCCAGAAGCAGTATCCACCTAGAAGACCCGCGATGGTGGTCAGAGGACGTGTGGACGAGCCGTAGTGCTGATTCGGCGTGGGCAAGCGTGGGGAAGGCCTTGCTTCGGTGGTGAATTGGGTTTTCGGGGCCGGCCAGTGCGCCGATCGCCACGTTTTCCAGTACCGTTGCTACGTTAGGTGCTTCCAAGGTTCAGCCCACTAATTCGCACATCCTCTTTCTGGGAATACGTCCGGTTATGTGTTTTTACAACAAGCAAGCGCTCGAGTGGTGTAAGAGAAGAGAGGGTGTGGCAACCGTGGCTATCGGCTCCTCTCTTGTGCTCTTCTCCGTGCTCCCGTTCCCCGCTGCGCTCAGTCCACTTCAACTCAGCCCTCACCCGAACAGCCACGAGTCATTCATAGCTCCGCAAAAGACAAGGAAGCAACAATCATATTGCGATCATCGGCAACCGTTTCTTCTGCATCGATTGGTAGCTATGCCACAATCTGTCTCCATCTAGCGAAAGTACAGCAAGTGTGTGAGTTGAGTTGGCACCTCGTGTCGCCTCGGTTCGCATGTTCTGACCGGTGAGGTCCTATCTACAGGCCGCCAACGTCTGGTTCGTTGCCGCCTGTCACGCCGCATGCTGCTACTGTATGATAGCGAATGCAGGCGATATCTCGCCATAGCATCGGCTGACGCAGCAGTATGGAGCCTCACCTGGGAGCTGATCCTTTCTCCGCGTGCGCGCGCGATCAGCTTCCGAAATTGTGTAACAGGCCTAGAGCATCGCTTGGCCAGTTAATCGCCCGGCGTGCTCCCGGCTCGACCTTGATCAGACTATTGAGGCGTGAGACATACAGCTGAGATAATCGAGAACATACAAATGGTATTACCACAAAATACTTTTAGCCGCCCTCTGGTAGGGTTGGCATGCAGATGACCGGCCTTTGCGCTCTGCTAGACGCGAGGCCCCGCCCCAGGAACGGGCTCTCCGCAAAAGTAATTGGCGTACTAGTGTGGCAGCCGTCGCCCTGCGTCTGTTATTCGCTAGCTTCCTTCCAACGCATACCCACAAAGTCTTATCAACCTTCCGCCTGGAACCCCCCGGTCAGAAATTCACATAGCGGCCGCTCTCGGGGCCGCTGGGACCCTTCGAGGCAAAAGGCCCTTTCTCGCCCTCTGCCCAAAATGCTGGAGCATGCGCGTTCTTCGGCCATGCTTCTGGTGATTGGCTTTTAAGCCGGCGTCCCGAAGCCATGTCTTTGCTGCCATGCCGCTTGCCACAAAGAGATCCGTTCCGAGAGGCGGATGAACTTCTGTACCACAATCAAGAGCCGATAATTATGACCCCGCTGACGCCCAATCATAACACTGTCTTACCTGCTCAGGCGTGACAGCTATCATCTCGCGCCATCCAGAAACATTCGACTTCGGCTCGCTGGACTTGATCGCTAGCCCACTGCGATTCCGGCTGAACACGCAAAAAAAAAAGAAAGGAAAAAAGACTTGATACCAAGACCATCAACATCGCCGTTGCAAGATCTAGGCGGCAGTCCCGTCGCTCACCACAATGAGCGCCAGAACACTAACCAACGTGGTGAACGACCAAACGGTTGCCTTGAACGCCTTAATCTATGGATATGCTGGGCACAGCTTGGTCACTCCGCAGCACGCCCTTCAGCAGATATGGTGGACAGAGGAAAGAATCAACGAAAAGGTAACAAAAGAATTCGTGACTTCCCGGTTACAGCCTCATGAGAGAGAGCGCCTTACGCAGCCTGTGGGCTTTGGCGATCTAAGCGACGATACCTACATTGAATGGATAACGGAAAGAGCACGACGGCTGTTTCTCGTACTAGTCGAAATTGGCGAGGCAGATAGAATATTCGCTGTCGTCGATAAATCCTGGGATGATGACGACCTGCCTCTCGAGCTAGACGATATTGAGCAGCTTTCGCTTTCGAATCGACGCGACAACCACGCCAATGCCCGCTTCTACCACACGCAATTCACTTTCCTTCTGAGAGAATTACGAGAAGGCGTACACATCGACTTTGCACCTAATGAGGAGGTTCCCATCGAGAACGTAATGTCCCTTCCGGTCGCGGTAAACCTGCAAGCGTGGTCTCGAATACACCTACCAAAGAAGCCCAAAGAAATCTACATGTGCAGGCGATTCCCATTGGGAAATCCAGAGAGGCCGGATGCTTTTGAGCAAGACTTCATCATGGATGTTGAGAGCGCGAGGATGGTTGAACACGAGCATTTCGCGCCTGTCTGGGCCTCGTACACTGCCAAGGGTTCTGGCTACGTTGTGAGCAACTTCCTTGGCCATCATACTCTACGGACCTTTATCGACCATCGAAATCCGACGCAATATCAGAAACTACCAAAGCCGGAGCGACGACACCTGGTTCTCAACTGGCTGCACTGCTTGGCAGACGCCATCGCGACACTGCATCAAAATGGCTTTTGTCATTCCGCAATCCGGCCCTCCAATATTCTGATTGATGAGCAGAATGCCATTGCGTTCAGCGATATTGGCAGCCTAGAAACGTTCCAGAAAGACAAGAAACATGACACCATGGACGCCTACATTTACAGCGCACCAGAGGCAAACTTCAGCTCAGAGCCAGTGAATTTGCACGCTCCTGCACCAGGCACCATCATCCCAAACAACCGGCACGCATCTATGGTCAGTAAGAGTTCATCAGGATCCTCGAATAGCAGCAACTCGCAGCGTCAGAAACTAATCAAGACTCCGACTGCGGAGTTTGCGGGATTCAACTTCGGTTTCAAAAAGTCAAAGCCGGCGCCTAAGCAGCGTTCGCGAGTCCATGAGAGCGAAAAGGCAGATGTGTTTTCCCTCGGCTGTGTATTCCTGGAGATGATCACCTTCATGTTGAAGAAGAAGCCCCACGATTTCGTCAAACACCGAACATCGAAGCAAAGGACGAATACTGGCGGCAAGAACTCGCGCACCGATTCGTCATATCACGTCAATCTCGACAAGATTGAAACGTGGATGGCGATATTGGAGAAGACATCCTGCGATCACGACGATGACGTGTTCCGCGCAGTCCCTCACATCTTAAACATTATCCGAGGCATGCTCAGCAAAGGACCCATGGCCCGCCCCGCAGCGCGCGACGTGCGCGACTCTATATTCCAGGTCCTCTACAACTACACCTCAATACCTGATATACACTGCGGAGCACACAAACATGATATCGGGGTTGCGGCATCTTCATATTCAGATTCGGACAGAGCGTCTAGTATAGCGTCGCTGCGGACCATGTCGACGATGAGCTCGACTGCTTCTGATACGGACACAATACGCTCTGGTTCGACACGAGTCAACTCAATATTGAACGCCTACGCTGATCGAATGACGTTGTCTGGGATTGAAGAAGACGATAGCACTTCGGTGCGGACATTGGAGGCACCAGCCACACCGAGCTACGTTAACCAATCTTTCGAATCGCCCGGGAAAGCGCCTGCGACACCGGGCTCGCCTAATTCGCCAGGATCACCACCCTCGCATGCTTCGACGACGTGGCCGCGCCCTTCTAGTCCGTCGAGGCCAACCTCAGCAACCAAGACAAAGCCGTGGAGCAAGCCATTCGTTCTGCTCCCATGAATCCCCCGCAGCGCGCCCAAGGGTTCAGCAACTGAACCACAAAAGGCGTCGCGACTACGATTGATCAAGATTTGGAGATGGCGAGGTACAAACCCTGATCACAGCGATTGACATTGCAGGGGTGCTTCTTGGAGTGTGGACGCCAATAAAGAGACCATGGCAGCGATGCTACCACAAAAGAAGAAGAGGAAGGTAGCGTTAGACCCTAGGAGGTGTGGTCGCGCGCTCCTCCCTGACTTTTCGTTTGAAGGACGGCTGGGCGAGGGGTCACAAGGTCGGTGTGAGCAACCATGCACCAAAGGATGGGGAAGGCAGCTTTATACTGCCACGAATTTGTGTTTACGTTGTACGATATAATAAGCTCGGCAGATAGACACATAATCTACCTCAGCCGCCGCAGAAGGAGAATTAGAATACTCACTATATGGGAAGAAAATCAAGAAATCACTGTTGATGTTGCAGAGTGCATACATGTGAAAGGCCTCCTTCAACTTCGCGATGCGGGGTTCGCTGCCACCCTAGCTCTTCTGCATTCGACCGTCCAACGCGCGAAGCTCCGCTCGCGACGCTAGCCGTAAGCCATAATGCTTAGCCTTGATCCTTTTCCATCTTGCTTCTCAGCCAAACTACTTGCCCTAGCATATTGACGTCACTCATCGCTATATTCATTTTGTACAAAGTACTAGGTCTGCTACGACCTTTTCGCCATGCATCCCAGGTAGCACATTGTTCACGATGAACGTCCCTGCATATTCGCAGCACTAATTCAACTTCCTGCCGTGTCTAGAAACAACAGCAATATACGTAACGTCCCGTGTGGCTTACTGAATCCCATCTTGTTACCCGGCCACATTTGGACCGAGTGGTGCGGGGATTCAACAGACTGCCAGCCAAGGCGCTGATCACAGCTGATCACTTACATACATGCACGTCTGCATCTGACATGCTGCGGTCCGGATGCATCTACGGCATCGCTGTACCGTCCAAACTTCGCTCCTCTGCGCATGGCCTGGCCCGCCACGCTCTTGTACCCTGCAGCAACGGCTTCAAGCAGCCTGGCAACCGCATTTCGACTAGCCTCGCGTGGTCAGCCGGTGCTCCCATATGACGGTCACGGCTTGTCTGAACCCCCGCCCAGCGAACTCAGTATTGCGGTGATCGGCTTGGGCGGGCAGCCACCAGGATGATCCCGCCGCTATCCCCAGGGCCAAGAATCTCAGCATGCAGCTGCACAACCATCATAGTTACCACCGAAGTATGTTGTCATAAGCCCGCAGACCGCTTAAATACTGGTACCTTCTCCCTGCACTCCCATGTCTTCCAATGTCATTTTTGATGAATGCGTAGACGCGGTACCATAGCGTCTTTATTCCATCAAGATGCGGTTCTCCATCGGGATCATCACGAGCGTGCTAGCGTTGACGACTTACGCCTCCTCGAGCAACAAGAAAATACTACCGCGCCAGAGCAACGATACTGACTACCAAGTCGGTTTTACCCCACTCAAAACGGAATGGACTGATACTGTGGGGACCAACCCTTGGCCGGAATACCCGCGGCCACGCCTCCAACGACCAAACTGGAAGAATCTCAATGGCGTCTGGCGATACCAGAATACTACCAATGGTTCGGAGGCATCACCACCGTTTGGTCAGACTCTCGAAGACCCTGTTCTAGTCCCATTCTGCCTGGAGAGTGCGCTATCAGGTAAGAAATTGCCGAAATGCAGGCAAGACTATTTGCTAAGATCCACACAGGGGTGACTGGTAAGGGACGCATCTGGAGTTGGTATCAGACCTCGTTCGAAATTCCGTCATCCTGGCCAAGCGGAAACAATGTGATTCTCAACTTTGGCGCCGTTGACTACGAAGCTACCATCTTTGTCAATGGCCAAAATGCTGGATTCCATAGGGGTGGATATTTTGAGTTCAGCGTCGACGTCACACCGTATCTGAGCTTGAACGGGGTAAATGAGCTGTGAGTTTGTTATATTGGTATGACGGGGTAAAGCTAATTATAGTGTAGATTGGTTTACACATATGACCCAACGGATCTGGATCGCATTCAGATACCCATTGGAAAGCAAACTTTGACTCGTGGTGGAATGATCTGGTACACGCCCTGCAGTGGCATCTGGCAGACTGTTTGGCTCGAGTCTACGCCGAAAGAGCACATTTCCAAATTAGATCTAACGGCGGATATGGACGGAAATGGTAAGCTAATTCTTTGTGCTACATGATCCTATTGCTCACATGCTGTAGTTGTGGTGACAGTGCACAGTAGCACCAACTCCACAAGCACTTCATACGATATCACTGTCCATGAGCTGAATTCGAATGATGCAAAGATGCAAGCCACAGGTACCAGCGGCAGTCCCTTCACCTTTACCGTGGATGCACCCGAATTATGGACACCGGATAGCCCGACCCTGTATAACATCACGATCAAAATGGGCAGTGACACAATCGAGAGCTACACTGGGTTCCGAACCATCTCCAGGGGAGTCATCGGCGGAGTTGAACGCCCGCTTCTGAACGGCAAGTTCGTCTTCCCCTTTGGTACTCTAGACCAAGGCTACTGGCCCGATGGCATCTACACGCCTCCGAGCGTGGAAGCCATGGTGTACGATCTCAAAGTCCTGAAGAACGTCGGCTACAACATGGTGCGGAAACACATCAAAGTCGAGCCCGCCCTCTTCTACCGCGCCTGCGACGAAATGGGCATGCTGGTAATCCAAGACATGCCCTCCCTGCGCCCCGACCTCCCCGCCCTACAAGGCTGTGGCGGCATCCGCCTCGAACCCGGCGCGCAAGCCGAATTCGACCGCCAACTAGCCGTCATGGTCGAGCAGCTGAAGTCCTACCCCAGCATCATCGCCTGGACAATCTACAACGAAGAATGGGGCCAAGCGACGTCGCCTCCCTGGCCGGAATATGGCCTCACAGACGTGGTGCGCAGCATCGATCCCACACGGCTTGTCAACTCTGTAAGCGGCTGGACCGACCACGGCGCCGGCGACTTCGACGACAACCACCACTATTCCACCCCGCAGTGCGGCACGCCCTTTTGGTCCAACCAAGGCAGTGGCTACGACTCGGCCTACGACGCCTCGCGCATCGGCCTGCAGGGCGAATTCGGCGGCATCGGCACACAGCTGCCTGAAAACAACTTCGAGCACGCATGGTACAAGGATCTCGGCCGCCAGACGGCCTACGAGCTCACAAACGGGACCGAGTACTGGAACTACAGGTGCCACGACTTGCTCGTGCAGCTGCGCGAGCAGATTGACCTTTTTGCGTGCTCGGGCGGCGTGTGGACGCAGACTACGGATGTCGAGGGTGAGGTGAATGGGATGATGACTTATGATCGAAAGGTTGTGAGGATGAATGAGACCATGTGGAGGAGGGATATTGGGGCGCTTTATGAGGCGGCGGAGAAGAGGGGCGGTGGTGGGTCGATGATGATGGTTATGCGGGACGAGGGGATGGCGGGTGTGCAGTATGGCATGTCTTGAGGCTAGAACAAGTCCGCCCGCCACGCAAGTAAGAATGTCACGTTTCATGTTGTGAGATGTTGAATGCTTAGAACACGTAGTATACAGCGACTGCAGTAGCCCTTGATTGTACATTTCCCCACCCCTTTTACAAGGAAATCTCACCTCTCCATGTACCCTCAGTCAGACCTAGCGTCTCGATGCAATGCTGCCACCTCGGGCCACCCCTCTCTTTCCTCCTCAAGTACTGCAGCAACTTCTGCCTCCTGTGGACCAGCAATCTCAGATTGCGCTTGTTGTGCTTGTCGCCCTTTCCTCTTGTCTGGAGGAAATCGGCAAGCGTCTTGATCTTGGCCGTCAAGATGGCGATCTGGACCTCTGAAGATCCGGTATCGGGTCCTACTCGCTTAGCTGCGGCAGCGACGTTTGTCGCCGGGCGGATAGTGTGAGTTTCGTCTTTGCCCGAGTGGGCGAGAGAGGGGGCCTTTGGCGGGAATATCCTGTCGGTGTTGTGGCGGCCAAACGTCTCGACGCAGCGTGTGATGTTGACGCGCATGCGGTCTTTGCTGGACCCGTTTTCGAGAGCAGTGATGCGGGCAATTGCCTCGGCCGCACGTGCGTGGTCCTTTTTGTTCTGCTCCTCAATCTCCTCTGCGCTCTTCTCAATCGCCCGCGTCTGGCCGTACGGCATCGAGCTGCTCCATGGGTGGGGGCCGGCGGCGGGCGTGGCTGGCTTTGCGAGGTCGCTCAGTGGCACGGCCAGCTTTTGACTTTGCCTCAGTTGTTTCTGGACGAGCTTTGGGTCGAATGCGTAGTTGAGGAGGGTTTTGTCCTGGGGTATCTGTTTGCTGCCATCCCATGTGATGGGCTTGCCCGTGTCGAAAGATTCTACAAACGGCGTCGAGATGCCACGGACGGGGTTTCCCAGACTGGCTACCCGGGCTTGCTCGAGTTCGGCGCGCCGGGAGAGATTGGCGGCCTTCTTGCGGTTGCGCTGGGCGACGATGTAGGGGTCGCTGGCGAGGCGCTTCTTCTGTCGTTCGACTGATTCGGCGTGGACCCGCGATGTTGAGACAAACGTCCGGATGGGGAGGGTGAATTGATGTGAGACGGAGGGTGCTATAATATTTTTTTAGCAGTAGTTCCAGGGCGCGGAGACTGCAAACGTACCTGTCGACGCCCGCAGGCACGACAGAGCTGGTATCCGCGGCGGCATGGCTGGCTGGGCACACTCACTGCCACCACCTCGAATCTTTTGCGGATCCCAAGACTTCGGCGCATGGGTTTTGCCGGCCCCGCGGTTGGTTTGCCGCTATGCCCGTTACGGCCCACTAGCTCCCACCACAATATTCGCCTGGTGGTGTCCCTCCGAAAGTTCTACTGTACGCATCACGACAACTTCTCTATACCGACCAGCTTGTACAGCGCCAAACCGTCAAAATGGCCCCTTCCAACCTCCCCGCCATCTTCAACCCCACCCAGCAGGACATTGAGATGCTCCTCGCTGCCCAATGCCACCTCGGTAGCAAGAACCTCCAGGTGCACATGGAGCCTTACCTGTGGAAGACCAGGCCCGACGGTGTCAACGTCCTGAACATTGGCAAGACCTGGGAGAAGATTGTCCTGGCCGCCCGTATCATTGTCGCCATTGACAACCCGGCCGATGGTACGTTTAGACGCGCAAACCGAGATATCGCATCTTGAACACTGCGCGAACACATGCAAAGAAAATATGGCATTTTTGCTGACACGGAATAGTCTGTGTCATCTCTGCCCGTCCCTACGGACAGCGTGCCGTCCTGAAGTTCGCCTCCCACACCGGTGCCACTGCCATCGCCGGTCGCTTCACCCCCGGTAACTTCACCAACTACATCACCCGCTCTTTCCGTGAGCCCCGCCTCATCATCGTCACCGACCCCCGCACCGACGCCCAGGCTATCAAGGAGGCTTCCTACGTCAACATCCCCGTCATTGTGAGCAGACCAACTACGAGGACTTGAGGTGGAATGCGGCGCTAACCTGAGACAGGCCCTCTGCGACGGTGACTCTCCCACCGAGTACGTCGATGTTGCCATCCCCACCAACAACAAGGGACGTCACGCCATCGGTCTCGTCTGGTGGATGCTCGCCCGTGAGGTCCTCCGCCTCCGCGGCACCCTCGCTAACCGCGAGACTGAGTGGGACGTCATGACTGACTTGTACTTCTACCGCGACCCCGAGGCTGAGGAGAACAAGGACAGCGCTGGCGTTGAGGAGGCCAAGGTCCCCGGTGCTGACGAGGTCGGCCCCGGTGCCGTCGCTGACGGCTTCACCAGCGAGTGGGAGGTCTCTGGCGCATCTGCCGGTGCTTTCACTGCTCAGGCCGCTGCTGCCCCTGGCACCAGCTGGGACGCTGACACCGCCGACTGGGCTGCGTCTGGTGACGCCCAGACTGGCAACGAGGGCTGGGGTGCTGAGGCTGCCGCCCCTGCCACCACTACCCAGTGGTAGATGTCATCTTGAGCATCTTCGTCGATTCTTCTCTTACATACCCTGTCTTTGACAAACATCGGCAAGTCGGCGTAGGAGTAGGCAATGGGAAAAAGGAAAATATGAGACCATTTGACAACGACTACTCGAGAGAAAATGCATGTTTCAATGGAGAGGCGTGTTGAGGGATATGATCAATGCTTGCACTTACGAGGGAAAGATATCCATGCTCCGAAGGAGTGTGGGGGAAAGCCCTGTGTTGGCGATCGGGTTGTACTTAATTGGCGCCCAGTCCTTCAATGCGAACCTTGCTCCTTGCTATTGTTTGACTATTCTTTATGACTTGTTGTGTGGTGTTTGTGTGAGACTTTTTTTTTCTGCTCTTGTTCACCATCACTTAGTGTGGATGCAACGTAATGCCCAGTCATTGTCTTGTGTCTGACAGTGATCAAGATATCTTGTACCACATGGCAATCCATATCTTCGAAAAACTCTATGCAATATCCTGCATGCAATACCTTATGACAGAAAAGCCAAGCTGGAATCATATACATGAAAGCGTGTATACATTACTTCATTACTCTCGCGCCCTGTCCCCAAATGTCAATCTATACCCCCTGGGAGAATCAATGCTCACAGCCAGGCAAAGACAGCCACAACACCAGCAAGCATGGCCCCCGCGCTCTTAAGCTCCTTACCCAAACCATCCGCCGCAGCCCCACCAGTCGACGCAGGCGCAGACTGGTCCGCAGTGCCCGACGCAGAGTCGTCGGATCCCTCGCCCGAGCCAGACTGCTCAGCATCGGAACCAGATGTCGGCGTAGCGCTGAAGCTGCCCGATGTAGGTGTACCGTCAAAGTTGTGCCTCTGGCCCAGGGTAGGCAGCGGAGACGTAGGAACGACTTCCCACGCGCCGCTTGTGAAGTCTGGGCAAGCGACTGGCTTCTGCGTTGGCGTGTACGATGCGGCTTTAATACCGGTGGGGTTCAGCGTAGCCCAGACGGCGGAGAGGTTGGGGAAGTCTGGTTCGATGGGTGTAGGTTTGCCTAGTAACCAACACATTAGCATCCATGCCGCCAAAAAAGAAGCAGAAAACGGGCAAAGAAAAAAGCACGGCACATACCAGAGCGAGGAAACCCATCGGGCGGCGCACTCGGGCTCGCAGGGTCTACATGCGGACCATAGCGAATAAGGCCATAATCGTTCATCTCCTCGATCCACTCGTAGATGATGCTGCCAGACCAGACATCCGCCATCTCGCCGAACAGCGCTTCTTGGTCCTTGAAGTCGCGGGGGCGTACCGTGTTGCAACCGGTTTCCGACATAAAGATGGGGATGTGCAAGTCCTCCGAGTTCTGCTCCAGCGACACATAACCAGATTGCTCGTACGTGCTGTCTCCGCACCACGAGTAGGCGTTGAGCGCGAAGAAGTCGAGGCGCTCGGATGCGTTGCTGCCGCAGGCGAGGTAGTTTTGCAGCATCGGGCGCAGCGAGGCGATGTCGGCGGCGGAGTAGCCGATGGGGATGTTGCGGTAGCCTTTTTCGTCGCGGTACGCTTTCATGTCGCGGGCTGCGGCTTTGATGTAGGGTGCTGTCACGGAGCCGTTGCCTGTTGTTATGGCTTCGTTGCCCACGAAGAAACCCGCTACGTTGTCGTATTGCTGGAATTCGTCCATGACCTTGGCGTAGGCATCGTATTGGTCTTTTTCCCACCGCGGCGTGTTTTGCTCGACGTAGGTGTCGAAGGTGTCGAGGTCGACCCAGATGTAGACTGGAGGTTCATGTTAGTGTTTTTGCTTTTGTAGGCATTTTTGTGAATGTCTATAGTTTCTTTGGGTCTGTAGACAAGAAGAGGAAAGCGTCTTGAAGCCAATTCATGTTGATGGGAATCTTGAAATTCCGGAGTGATACGTACTTCCAGCATCTGCAAACGCCTTCATGCAGTCGGTGTGGTCCTCATCGGGGAGAACATGGTAGACGCGGATCGAGTTGGCACCAATTGTCTTCATGAGCGCAGCGTCGAGTCCACATTGTGTCGCGTCGACAAGAGGGTCGTCAGGAATCAGTTGGTACGCAATGCCTATATCTCGTGGTTAGCGATTTTCGACTGTGTATAGCGCCGCATTGCGCCAGATCTGCTTACCCTTGACGTAGAACTGATCGCCCTCGCTGGTAAACAGCTTGGAGCCCTTGACCTCGATGGTAGGAATAGCCGAAGCGACAGCACTCAAGCCAGCCAACGCAGCCAGCGACAGGAATTGAACCATAATTGCTAGTTTGAGCGATTGGACAATATCGGTCGAGTAATTTGGTTGAGGGGGAAAGTAGAAAGAACCAAGCGACAAAGAAACAGAAACTTGGGTCGTTCGTAGCTCTGTGGCAAATGTTGAGCAGGCAAACGCACTAGGTTCGCGACCCGTCGCTTTTCTTGCGCGCGCAGCAAGGAATTTGCAACAGACCCAGTGAAAACACGGGAGAGTAGGAGCAGGAGCTAGTGAAAACGAACGTCGCGCGACAGAAACGAGTGAAGCAACTAGAGGCGAGTGAAAAAAAAAAGGATGGTACAAACCGCGACTTGTTTATAAACGACGGGGAAGAGAGAGTCGAAAGACAAGAAACACGTCCCTTTAGCTGCCGCTGCTACTGCTACAACCGACTGCTAACTACTATTACCCGCCAACCGCTTCCAATCCCATCCAGTCGATCCTTCTTAATCTCCATGGCTGTTTCCGGACAAGGCAAGGCACCAATTTCATACCGCAGCCGCACCATGTATTCCCGCTCTGCCATGGGAAAGACTATGTCATGAGAAGGAAGCCAAGGCTAAAGCGGGGCGAAGGGCTCCAGTTGTAAGGAACGAACGGCACGAAAGCCAGCGCGCGCATCATGAGTTCGGGTCTGAGGTTCTGACTGATAAGAGAACTTGCAAGGGAAAAAATCCCGCCATGGACGCGGACCGAGACGTGCGCGGGTGATGTGATGGTCGGTCTGGTGTGCCATTGGCTGGGTGGGGCGGCATAGCTTAAACTTGTTTGGCATCTAGGCTTGAGTCGGCTTGATGCACCTAAGCGATGCGAGGCAAGACACCGGTTTTTTTTGCGAGCACTTGCGCTTGATTCATCGGGTTAGGGATACAGCGTACCGGGGCGGCAGAGAGGATAAACTTGGTTGGAGAGCCGGCGGATGGGCCAGCGCCATATCTGTGCTTTGGACGATGTTTTGTGCTATTTTGTTCAGCGGCGATGGCTTTCTTGCCTTGTTACGACCCAGGCAGGGTTTTGCCACGGAGGATGGGAGTGGTGGTGATGGTAAGATGCCAGAGACAGGGGATTGTTTGACGTTGCGACAGCTGCGAAATTTCGGGATGTGCATCGGCTTGTAGGGTACTTTAGTTCACATTGTGAGCGCTGGAGAACTGACACTCACAAAGATGTGCGTTTCATGGCAATCCTTCAACCACCGCATTACCCGGAAAAACTATGGAGATTCGATTTACTTGTGGACTGGATCGGGATCTCGGGGTAACGATCACCAGAATAATGGAACGAGACACGGATAGCGGGCGGATGATACCCGTACCTCTTTCTTCGCTAACAGCATTATCAAAGCCTCATGTGACAAATTACATAGCTTGACCACCAGTCTGGGGAGATGGGAGCAGCGGCTGTTGAACCATTGAGGATTTACTCTGAATAGGCAGTCGAATGCTTCCCTGGATGTGGCGTAGTTTCTTCGTAACTTGCTTTCCGGTCCATGGAAGCCTATCTCAGAGTAGGTACAGGTGCTGAGCGACATCTTATTAGATGACGACTTTGTACTATCTACGAACCAAAGGGGCCAATCCGACATTATAATTACTCAGCGCAAGCAACGCGCTTTCCCACAACGATGCTAGTGCGCCGTGCTTGCCCAACCGGAAATCCCACCCTCGGCTCTGACGTCCCAGAAAATCAAACCTCCAACACACAAACGCCGTTAGATTTTCCAGAATGCATGGCTGAACCCATAAGACACCCGCGATACCTCGTGCTCGGCACTCGACTGCCTATATAGACTCACTAACAACTGCTACCCTTCCTGCTTCTAATAGAGCTTAGTCCAAAACCATGTCCATCCATCCGTCGCTGCCTGACCAGGGGCTCTGGTTGACAGACTCTTCAGTGTCAGAGTCCTCGTCTTCCTCATCGTCGGACTCCCAGTCATCACTGTCATCGAGCCTCGGCCTACTCGGTCTCGCAGGGCAAAGCTCTTGTCTACACCTCGGGCATTTGTTAGAGTATGTCTGAACGCCGTTGATCAAGTCCTCAAGCAGCCCTTGTGGAATATATAGCCGCAAGCCACAGTACGAACGCAGTCATTGTCCTTGCCTGCCATGTCGTTGTGACAGATTAGGCATACGACTCCTTCTTCGGTAATAGGGCATAGAATCGTACACCCCAGCACGTCCAGCTCTGGTCCGGCTGCTTCCAACTCCACATCGACCTGCTCCAGCATTGTAGTAGTCGATATTTCGAGGTTTCGGAAATAACTTAGCTGATTCCATTCGAAATTGCCGAAAATCCACGGCCGCGACGTCATGAGCTGGTATATGTCCCGTATGGTTTTCGTATCCATGAGGAGCTCCAGGTCGTCACCCGCACCCAGGCAGTTGTGAATCCATTCGCGCTCATGGTCGTTGTCCGCCACCCCGAGCGCCCGAAGAAGAAGCTTTTGGATACAATGGTCGTGCAGCAGCTCCATCGTTACGTGAGATGTATTCCGCACCATCACCCGTGCCTGAGCTACGATGCGGCGAACGTACTCTCCCACGTCGATGTTTCCGAAGATCTAGGGGTACATCGGAGAATATGTCCTGCATACTTTGTTTGAAGGCTTTCACGCAGTACTCCTCCAAATCCAAAACTTGGATTTCGTCGACGTTAAAATGGTAAAGGTGGAACACTTTGGACACGACTGTGCACCAGGTGTCAAAATGGGCCAGCACCTGAAAGAAGTCCACGTAGTTTCTGCTTCCCACAGCTGACGTTATCATGTCGGTAAAGCCACTAATCTCATCGCTGCTTCTCCGTTCTTCTTCTCCGTCCATCTTTCCTTGGTATATTGGCTGCTCCATCACTATTTGCTTCAGCCATCGGATATTCTCACCGCTGAAATCGAAGTCAGGATGGATAAGAAGTGCGCACATATATGCCCGCGATCTAGCGACCCAGCACGCTCCCTGACCGATTCTTACCCCCACCCCCGCCAAGAAGCAGATCCGTCTCGCCTTCCATCTCTTCCAAAGCATCTGACAAATCGGTCAGAATTTCATCAGCCGCTTCATTGTCATCGTCTTTACTGAGCCCGAAGATGCCGCGGAGTCGCCGATTTCGCCAGCATATCGCGTCGATGTGTCCGTCCGGTGCCGGTGCGAAGAATAAGCAGATGTACTCGGGGATGCGCTCTTTCTCCTTGATCAAGGAAAAGGCCTTGGTGGTTGCGGGGAATCGGCGAAATTCGAGATGTGATGGCTCAGGAGTCTCTCCTACTGTCAGTATTTTTACCACATGCTCGAAGTCGCTTAGCCCCTCACCCCGCCTAGCGGGAGATTAGGGGCGGGATGGAGTTGGTGTGGATGAGGACATGTTGGTGTTGTTGATGTTGATGGTAATGTACCTTGAGCTGTGATGATCTTCGAAATCCGGTGAAGTTCTGTATGTATACTGTGCTTTCCAAGACAATAAGATACTGAGAAAGAAGAAGCGGAGAGTCCTTTCATTGCCCCTAGAGGCCTACTATTTCCAAACTACGGTAGACTATCGAAAAGGAAAAGTATTATCAAGACCAAAACTCTCCACTGTATGTTTTGTTAACCAGAGTTATGTCCTCCCTTAGGGCCTATCAAATTCACAAGATATGTTCTTCCAAGGCACACTGTAATCTCCATGCTGCGATATTGGACCTATTGGAGCTACTGTAGCCAACGACAAACATGCCTCAGGATTCAGACTGTACTTCCGTGGGCATATTTTTTTTTCCAAGCAGTATTGTATTCGTCGCTCTCGGGCCTTGGAGTTCTCAGCCACAATTGTGACCTACACAAAACGTTTCCAACACCCATTGTATCCTCCAGGCTGCGAATTCTCTACCAAACTTCTGCTACCGTATCAAACCCCTCGCGTTTGTCAGGCATGATTCACACAGCTACACTTGCAGAAACGAATCGATGATTCGCGCATACCGCGCCGCGTCTTCCAAACCCACCCAGCCATCTCCTTCTTGCTTGCCGTCAGCGAAAGCATACAAACAAGCCATGACATCTCTGGCTATGATTGGCACTTGCTTTTGCTCGTCGCTCCAATCCCAGTCTACATCTTCTACTTCGTCGCTGTCGAAATGGTGAACTTTGATTGTAAGAGGCCCGTCATTCTCGGAGGCGCGAAGAACCATGCTGGTAGCAGAGGAGAGCCGTATCTCACCATGCTCGCACGTGATAGTCCACGTTAGTGCCGGCGTACCGGGAAACGGCTGTCCGCGGCGGAAAGAAAATGAGAGCGTTGCATTAGGAGCTGTCAGAGGGGATTGCTTGAGCGTGCCGTGAAAGGAAAGAAGATCAGGGACATTTGAGATTGTGTTACCGACAATCTGCTTAGTCGAAGGATCGCGAATGCGGATATCAGGGCGCTGAATCTGAGCTTTGGAATGAACGGACTCGGCATCAATCTGGCCGACAGTCTCCAGCACGAAATCCAAAACTACATGCCGATTAGCAAGCCGGCGATACTGTTCGTTTGTAGACGAAACCCACCGTGGCCGACCCCAATCACAATAGGATTTCCGCCAACATCCTTGTCTGCGAAATAACTCAATCCAGTAGGCAGAATCTCTCTATCCATGGTCCCACCGGAAGTTTGCACCTGAGAACTCAGCACTTTGCCTAAATTGCCTTTTCCACCGGCTAGAATGTCGCGGAGCGCAAGGACGGGCGGGGACCACCTTCTCTGCAAGCCTACGGCGACTCTGGATCCGCTCTGCCTCGCTGCTTCAACCAACTCATCGATATGCTCCTTCTTGGCTGCAATCGGCCACTCGACGTAAACATCTTTGCCTGCCCGCACACTTGGGATGATCGTCTCGTAGTGCTTGTCAACCCGCGTGTTGCATATCACGAGATCGATGTCGGGGTCTGATGCGAGGTCTTCAGCGGAGCCGTATGCTTTTGTCTCAGCGGGTAGCTTGTATTGCTGGATTGCGGATTTTGCGGCGTGCTCGCTGCTGTTTAGCAATGCGCTGATTGTGATCTTGGAGCGGCCGGTTGGTGTGAGGAGAGCGGGGAGATGGGCGGCGGAAGCCCAAGATGTGATGGCTGAGGAGGAAAGGCCGATGAGTGCTGCCCGTACGGGCTGGGCTTTGGGTTTCATTTTGCTTTGACGTGAGGTTGGAGATGCGCTTGAGACGCCAGGAAGAAGTATGCGAGATCACTTTCATGTTTTTGTATTGTTAATACAATTATTTGAATACTTGGATTCAGTATCATCACAATACCATGATGATGGTTTGCGTGATGGTCGATTGGTAATGCTGGGCATTTGTAAGCTCGCGTTTAGGACGCACCGAGTGAGAAGGTGGAATGCATCCCCACGTTGTATGAGTATAGACATCCGGAGCCAAGGTCTTTCAGGCATAAGCTTTTTCGTGCGATGTTGAACTCAGCTATGAGTAGGGTCGTGATGATGCGATATCGTTCATGATCGTAGATTTCGGGTCTAAGCGATGCCCGACCAACGAGATGGCGATGCGTGCAGGGCTGTCAACATGCGCGAGAAGCCTAGCTAGATGTAACTGTTCCGATTCTAGGCCGCTGCAATACCACTTGAAGCCGGCAGTTACTCGGAAACGCTACAGCAAGTTCACGCTGCAGTAGTAGGGTTGTTGGGAGGCAAGTGCGCATTATGGCAATATACCTGAATAAGCGCTACCCTGGTAACTACTTGAAATTCCGGTCAGCTTGATGCGTGGAGAGAGAACGCCTTCTACCCCGAGTAACGTCTTCTACCCCGAGTAACGCCGACTGTGGAAGCTAAGACGAATGGCAGCGGGTTCTTGGGAGGCCTTAAGCCACCCAAGGAGATTGGGCCTGGAAAAGGAAGTCGGCGGTTGAGGCATTGGCTAGTAAAAAAAGCAGTCCCTCGGCGTCGACTTCGCCTCCAAGGCCGCATTATCGTATGATGGGTACAAAGTGGGGTGTGCGGCCCCTGTTCGCATTTAGGTAACAATCAAGCGAGACATGTCGCCTGCGACCCTCGCACAATCGGATGCTCCGCTTGATGGTCGATTCTACGAGTTGCGCATTGCTAACAAAAAGACGAGTGCCATGGCGGTCGTCCGGAAAAGAGGGGAGGCTTAGTTATCCCGCCCCCCTATGCTTCCGGCATTGAAAGGGGGGGTTACAAGCCGGGCGAAGAAGGAATTAGCTCTCCCGCTAAGGCGCGTATGATGCATCCTCACCCTAGCGACAGCGATCGTCGTCAACGGGTCCCGGGCGAGATTTGGCCATGCTCAGCCCTGCCATCTCCACCACTAGAACTGCATGGGCGTGGAGTCGTAGGGCACCCAGCCTCGAAGTCGTGTACAACGGCCTGGACCCCTTCCACGTCCTTTCTTCTTCCCAAGATGTCACTCAATTGTCCATAGCCTGTAAATCCTTCATTCTGAGCGAAATTACTGCAGCCCCCTAGGCCAGTCTGCGTCCTCTTTTCTTCGGGCGTGAGGCACGCCTCAAAACATTGATCTGCATTCCGACCCTTCCGCTCGTTTCTCTCGTCCGCCTACATCTTCGCAAAGATGCCGGGTCCGATCATGTCCTACAACAAGCTGGCTCTTGTGAGCGGTGTTTTTATAATAATATGCATTCTCATCCTGTCCACGACGGCCGGCCTTCACGAGAGCGGTTCCAAGGTGGTTGAGAAGATCAAGGAGTCAGCAAAGGAAACCACGAATAACCTCTGCAACAATGACAAGCCCGTCTTCGGAAAACCCACACTCAGCGACTCGTTCCTCAGACTCTATGAACCGATACGATACCCAATAGACGCACAATCGTACATCGATGCGGCCGGAAAGGAATACGACGTCAAGGAGGATGCGCCATGGTGGAAGGAGCCGCTCCGGAATAAAGTCTTGGTTGTCGACATTGACACCAGAGTACCCGACAACGACAACGAGCTGTGGAACAAGAACAGGGTGAACTGGGAGACCATGAAGGCAAAGGGCGACGGCGGCATGGTTAGTGCAAGCTTCATGAACCATTTCTTCTACGGTGTGTATTACCTTGGAAATTTTTGCATTGTTGATTTTATACTGACCCGCCATCAGCGCAAATCCATGGCTACGACTACAAGTTCATCAACGCCGCTGACATGGAAGGAATGCACAACACCTGGGTAAAACCACACGTGCTATACTCGCTCCTCAAATCGTACCAATTCGTCATTTTCATCGACGCCGACGCGACGATCCAACACCTCGAAGTACCCGTCGAATGGCTATTCAACCGTTGGGGCATCACCCCCGAGACCAGCATCGCCATGCCCCTCGACACGCGACAGATTCTAAACGGCGATGAACACGCATCTGAAGACAGCCGTGGTAAACTCGCCCTGAACACGGGCGTCGTAATCGCACAAGCGCTACCCCATACCTTTGAGATGCTGAAAGCATGGAAAGAATGTCCAACGGGCACACGGTACCCCACTTGCAAAAAATGGGCAACCGAATGGTCGCACGAGCAAAAAGCCTTTTCCGAATACATCCGCTACGACTTCAACCCCAACGGCACCAACATTGTCGAGATAGCGTGCAACGACGCTATGGGCTACCCAGGACTCACAGACCACAAATGGATCAAGAGCAAATGCGCTGGCAACTTCATCAGACACCACACCATCGACAAGGACCGCACCAAGAAGAGTACCGAGGCGGCTATGATGCAGAGTCTGGCGGATTTGCTGCACCAGGAACTACATGGCAATAGGCAGACGTACTTTGTCAAAGAGAAGAAGAAGACAAAGACGGAGGGGAATGAGCCCGATCTTTTGGGTCTTGAAGAGAGTTGAGGAATGAAGGCTAGCATTTTCATGTTATGATTTGACTGAGAAACTGGGCTAAGTTGGTGATGTATACGCTAATGTGGCATGGTGGTCTCGTATTTCCGATCAAGTACGACATGATCCATTAGATACCCCATTATTTACGCGAAAATACTTTTTTTTTACACCATCTGCTTCCTTTACATGTAGTTTTTGGCATCTGGCACTTTTTCCTTTCTTTCTGTGGATGTGTTATAGAATTCACATATATCTATTGTTGCATCGTGTGTTTGGTTCTGTGAAGAAATCACCAAAGACTCCAGCCGATTAGCCTTGATCTCGCATTTACTGTGGGCACATTGTCAATAATCCCCTATTCCAATTGGTTCGATAGCTCGTACAGGGCTTACATAAGTTTGCCTTATTATATGGATGGATGAGGGATGTATGGGTTGCAGACTTGGAAGAGAGGGCAATATATACCCACGGGGAAAGTGGAAAGAGACATGATGACATCCAGGGAAAGGCAAGGCTGAGATCACAGCACTTAGTCATATTTTGCGAACTGCATCCAAGTTGAGGCAGGGCGACATCTTGAGAAGAGAAGCACTTCGCACATGTGATGGCGCCAAAATAGAGACAGCTCTCCTCAATCGAGACGCCGATGAATGCGCGAGCTTGATGGTGCGACGGAATAGAAAAGCAATAACAGAGACGGATTTTTGCACGTGATGCACCTTGGATCTGAGCCTGGGGATTGCGGAAGATGCGGGGTTTTGAGGTTGTTGAATGTCCAATGCCGGCTTGCACACAAACTCTACTCTGCGAGGGAGACGCGAACCCACCCATGGATTGTACTACGGAAATGTGCCAGCCACGCGGCAACGTTTTTCTGCGCTCGAAATAGCCCCGAAGGACCGCTGACATGTCCTGGCGGACCCAGAAAGTGGGGCGTCGCACGTAGGCCTAGCTTCTTTTGCACGAGACGTTCGCAGGTGCGGTCCACAACAATGTCACCACCACGCGCGGGTGGAGGGAAGCCTCAGCGAATTCGACGCTGACAATGGATACTGAATCCACTGGGCCGCCCAAGGCCCTGCTTTCTTACGCATCACTCAAGTCATACCGCAAGCGGAAGCGCGCTACCTACGACCAGGAGTGCAACAACGAACCGAGTGACGACGCGTCAAAATCGCAACATGAGCGGGAAATTCCGGCTGCAGCCGGTCATGATGCAGCCCGCCAAGAGCTGGAGAAAAGAATTCAGGATCTGCAGGCACAGGTCAGCCGGAAAGTCGGAACAACAGAGGAATTAGAGATGCGTTCCAAGGAACTCGATGATACCACCAAAAAGGACATGGAGAATAAAGACAATTTGATCAAGATTCTTTCGGGACAAGTTATTGAACTGCAAAAACAGGGCCAAGGGCCTCCTCCGTCGGCGCATCTCTATGAGGGAAATGGCGTCAAAGATGGAGACATTAACCAATTAAGGACAATGAATGCAGAGTGCACCGCTACTATCCAATCTCAAGCAACTAGAATAGAAAATCTGGAGACGCAAAAAGCTGCTCTAGCGTGAAGTCTTGGACAAGAGTTGGAAAGTGTGAAGGCCAAGCGCATGGCTGACCAAGCGAAGCAGGATCCACGTATCACCAACCTAGTAGAGCTGCCCAGTCAGTCTAGCTTCTCTGAATCTGGGAGAGAGTCAGCTGCAATTCCAGTGAAGGCTGACCCAGGCTTGAGAACCAACGAGTCACGTGAGGTATGGAATAAGCAATCTTACTCAGCTGTTGCTGGGACAGATATACTTGGCGAGCATTCGACGACTCTAACAAGAAGCGCTTCGATGCAATCCATGGGCCAGCATCCTGAAAACTATAATGCCATATACATTTCCGGACATGCAGAATTCCGACAGCTAGAACGGGCTCCGGTCCAAGCAAGGCAAAAGAATTCTGAGCTTGAACTGCTGCTGCGTCGGAAGGAACATGGCTCCGCTGAGAAGACTTAAAAGGTCCAGGTGCGCGATTGTGAAATAGAGGACCTGAGGAAGCAACTAGCAGAACACCCACGAAAGATGGAACTACTGGAAGCAAAACATTCTCAAAAAGCGCACATGCTAGAATTGGAATTGAAGGAGAAGCGACGGGAACAATGGGGAGTGGCTACCGCAAACACAGCTTTGAAAGAAAAGCTGCAAGATGAAAAAGCAAGGGTACATCGTCTGATGCGACAGCTCGAAAGATTAGATGCAGGCTCAGTGTCAGGACGTAGCACGCCGATGTCTTCGGACCCACCAATTTATACACCACATGTGCAAGGAACAACACCAATGCCGTCAAGACTTCTCACTGAGAAATCCACCAGACGAACCAGCCACGCACCAATGCCCACCCCTCCACCCCAGCGTGTCCACGAACTAAGCACAGAAGGCAAAGTACCAACTGCGGAAAGATGGCGAGCAATCGCCTCAAGTCCCAACTTTTTATTCACCCCATTCATGGGAAATGTTTGCTCCTTCCCACAAGGGCCGCCAACAACCCACAACAGCATCTTGCACCACCAAAGCGTAGAATCAGGCTACGAGAGTTTCGGCACCAACCCCGATGCTGCGAATACGCCTACTCAGCAAACAGCAGAAAATACAATCGACCTCACGCAGGATGATGGGAAATAGGGTAGAGATCCGGATGGTCGGCCACCGCCACCATCGTCGCCACCATTTCCTCCTCCTGCTGCGACCTTACACAGCCCTCGAAATCGATGGCGCGGAGATTGGCGGCTCTAAGAAAGTGACCAAACGCAAATAGCACAGCTTCTGTGATGGAAGTGGCCAGCTTTTGATTGGTTCGACAGTCCTATCACTGTCATTAGGCTTGGATAGGTCGACTTATTTCCCTGCATGCTTTCCTGCATGCACGATCTATGCAGGGGCATCTTGACAGGAGACAGAGCGAGGGATGGAAACAAGCGGCAGAAGCTTCAATGACAAGAGTATTCTGTCGCGGGTCAACTCAAGCTCAGATGTGATTTGATGGGTCACGAGCTCATGCTTTCGCAACGAGGCAGACACCCTGGTCATTGGGTAATAGTCTTGTATATCTTGCGGGTTTTTGAAGCAGCTTAAAGAGTATCCTCTCCCTTGCCCCCTGGCGCAGCAGAGACGGAAACAAGAGGCGTGACCACAGGGACGAGGATGTTCGCTTTGGTGTAGAGCATGAATGAGTCATGGGCTGACTTGGCGCCCTTTTTATCGTCTCTTTGTATTGATTTTGTAGTAGCAAACAGTGTTCTGTTTTTATAGTGAAGATGTCGGCCATTGCCATCGTGTGTCCTATGAATATGCATTGAAGAAAAGTTGGTGAAAATCTTGGCACTGCTGATGTATGAGCGTCATGATGCCTGCGACTTACTAACACCTGATCACTAACAATGTGCATACAGAGTTGCGTTTTAGATTTGTGACCAGGAAGAAGCGGACGAGCAACGGCCCGGCGGGCAAACACATGTACAACATGGAGTAGCTTGCGAGTGGATCCGACGGCGCTAGTACTGATGAAGTTCGACTGAGGCGGGGCTTATGGACAGGGAAAGTACCGAGGCATGTGTGCAGCGTGCCTGTGAAACGTCACCCACGCGGACCGCCCAGGAGCTTGTAGTCTGCCAATGGCACCACTTTAGCTATTTATCGACTCTGCAGCGCCTGCGCTTCCATTGCTATTGCCTACCGACCGTATACCATCGTAAACCACCATAAACATGGCGGAACTAGCCCCCTTCGAGCACACGCCCATGGACGACATCGCGCCCATGTGCGCCAAAGTCCGCGCCAGCTTCCTTTCGCACAAAACCAAGCCGGTCGAGTACCGTATCCAGCAGCTGCGCAAGCTCTACTGGGGCTTCAAAGACAATGAGGAGCTCATCAGAGAAGCCTGCAAGCGTGATCTGGGCAAGCCGGCGTTCGAGACGTACTTGACGGAGATCTCGTGGTGCATGAACGACTGCATTTGGATGGCGAACAATGTGCCGCGCTTCGCAAAGGACGAGAAGGCGACGGATATTCCATGGACGAACATGCCGCTTCGTCCGCGCATCAAGAAAGATCCATTGGGAACTGCGCTGATCATTGGGTATGCTCCTTGACGGCCTTCAGATGACAATGGAGACTGACACGAGCAGAGCGTACAACTTCCCCATCCAGCTCACTCTTGGACCTCTCATCGGCGCCATCGCAGCCGGGTGTACTGCCGTCGTGAAACCGTCCGAATCCGCGCCCAATGCTGCTGTCGTTATCCAGAAGATCCTCCGCGAGTCCCTCGACCCCGAATGCTACACGTGCATCCAAGGAGCCATTCCTGAGACGACGGCGCTGCTGGACCAGAAATGGGACAAGATCTTCTACACTGGCGGCGAGACGGTGGCCAAGATCATCGCGAAGAAGGCGGCCGAGACACTCACGCCGCTGACGCTCGAGCTGGGTGGCCGAAACCCCGCCATCGTCACAAAGCACGCAGATCCCAAGCTCGCCGCTCGTCGACTGTTGTGGGCCAAGACGCTGAACGCTGGCCAAGTATGCCTCAGCCAAAACTGCACCTTCATCGACCGCGAGATCGTGCCGGCATTCCTCCGTGAGATGAAGGCGCAAATCCAAGAATTCTACCCGGACGGACCGCGCAACTCACCCGACTACGGCCGCATAGTCAACGCCCGCCAATTCCAGCGCATGAAGAAGATGCTCGACGACAGCAACGGCAAGATTGTGCTCGGCGGCACAATGGACGAGTCCACCCTCTTCATCGAGCCCACCGTCGTCGAAATCTCCTCCGTGGACGACAGCATGGTAACCAGCGAATCCTTCGGCCCTTTGCTCCCCATCCTCCCCGTCTCAAACCTCGACGAAGCAATCCGTCTCGCCAACGAAATCCACGACACGCCCCTCGGCACCTACGCCTTCGGTTCAAAAGCCGAGATGGAACAAGTTATCAAGCAGACGCGCAGTGGCGGTGCGTCGCTCAATGATGGTTTCTTCCACGGCTCCATTCCGACCATGCCGTTTGGAGGCGTGGGCACGAGCGGGCAGGGCGCGTATAGGGGTAAAGCCAGCTTCGATACCTTTACCCATCGACGCAGTGTTACTACGACGCCGGCGTGGATCGAGGGCCTCATGGATGTCAGGTATCCGCCATACACGCTCAAGAAGCAGAAGAAGTTTATCGGCATGAATGATGTTAAGCCGAATTTTGATCGGCAGGGACGCACGATTGGGTGGGGTGCGTGGTTTGTGGGGTTGCTTGGGGTTAAGAGTTTGGCTGCTGTTGTTGGTGAGTGATGTTTCTTTTCTTTTCCTTTTTCCCTTTTTCTTCCCCCTGCGAATTGGGCATGACTTTGCTAACGTGATTCTTGTAGCGGCGGTGGCAATTAAAATGTACCTCCAGCGTAAGTCGAAGCTGTGAGTGCTGTGTCGCTTGGTGTGGCTTTCGGCATGAATAACACACGATGATACCAGTGGGTTTTATGTATTCAGAGAACAGGGGAGGTGCATGTCCTTTAGCAAACATATCAATCATGACAAACGTCGTCTTTAGCTTGCGGGGGTGGGGTATCGCTTGATGCATTGTGTACCATGGTTGACATTCCACTTACCTATCTTGCCACTTTTCCTGTTCAAGATTACCTGCTTTCGTTCCTTCCCGGCTATACAGAGTAGCAGATGGCCAGCAACGAATATGAAGAAGAAAGAAAGGACTTTTCTCGATAAAGATAGAGCTCTCTCTCTCTCTTTGTTTCTTTCTTTCTTTCTTTCTTTCTCTCTCTCCCTCTCCCTCTCGTTCCAGCACATCCGCCCCCATACTAGCATACCCCAGAACCACCCAGCCACAGGCAAACACACTCCCCCGCGACCCTTTTATCAGACAAACCATCCGCCCCAGCAAAGAACGAACAAAGCCACAACAAGCATCGCGCCGATGAAGCCCTGTCCCAGTACAGCTAGCTTGACCTTTACACCGGAGAGAGTTGGAACAAGTCATGCTGCCGGTCTACAGCCAATCTGCCCATCCATGTTGACTACCCAGGCTACTGCCGCGCCCTGGACTACGCTTATGTACCGGTACGGCTCCTGGCTCTCGGACGCAGGAAAGACACGGAGAAAGAAGATGCGCACGATGCGGCGGCGATGTTGCACCACCATTACCACAACCATCATCACAAGGATTCAAAGATGAGACGTGCGGAGAGGGAGATGCGCTATGAGACTGATTGAGTTCGGGGACGGAAGTAGTGGTGAAGGGAAAAAAAAAGATGTAGAGGAGCGAGGCAGGAAAGGTCAGAGAAGGTGGGAATCACATGCGAAGACTTGGCAGGTGGGTATCAAAGTTTGTCTGAGATTTTGCAACATGTGTGCGAGACCGCGGATGTGGCATTGGTCTAATTGATAGCGGTGGTGGTGGTGGTGGTGGTACAATAAGCGCATTTAGACGATTCGCGCAGAGTCAAGTCAGTTGAAAGCCAAAACGACAAACGGTAGGAAAGACACAATGGTATGTATAACATGTGCAGCCCTAGCTATGAGCTGAGAATGAATGGGTATACGTAAAAGCGCGACGGTCCAGAGCAAAAGAAAATCCAAAAAAAAATCAGGGGTATCCGCCGTAAACCAGAATCATAAAAAAGGCGTACATCGTTCATCTTGTTACACGTGAAGAAAAAACGAACAAGGCAAAAAGGACGATGCTGTGCAGACGTAGAGACGTAACAAGGGCGTGAGAAGAAGAGCTGAAAAGGGTACAGTAAACGAGAGGAGCAGGAAAATAAAAGTACGAAATAGTCTACAAGAGAAGACAGGAGATGATAGGAGAATGACAGGAAAAGGAAAATCGACAAGTACGACTCAGATACCCCATCCGCTCCAGCCGCGGTTCAAGATTCGTTCAAGAGTGCCGGTAACGCCGTTGAGAAGTTCGCCAAGCCCCTCGTCAGGTCCGGAGGCAGAGGTGTTGGCGATGTCGGTCGGACCTTCCAAAGGCGCACCGCGCAATCGGAGTTTGACCCAGAGAAGCAGACTGGCACATCCTGTTTGGTGGCGAGCGTGGTCGGCCGCAGTAGGTGTCACAGTCGCAGCATTGGAGAAGGCGTATTGGGCGTCGGCAAGGAAAGAGATTGTGTTGATAGTAATTTGTGTATGCGACAGGAGAGGGTTCTCTGGGGTTGCTCCCATAATGGGAGATTGCGGTTGACTTTGAGTAGATGAAACTGTACTTTGCTGAAATGAAGCTGGCGCTGATGACGGGAGGGGCTGGCTAGGAAGCTGGGTAGATGACATTGTCTGTAATGCTGTGGTCACGGAGCTGAACACGGGCGGAGACTGCGATTGGCTCCGAGGCCGATGGTGCGGGTGTATTCTTGGTTGAGATCCTTTGGCTCGGGTCGTAGAGGCGACTGTAATGGCCCATAGTACTAGAGCAGCGTAAAAGATACCTATGTCTGTTCCCATTTCTAGTTGTATTCCATCTCTTTGCTCTTGCAGTGCTTGCTGCAGGACCTCTACTGACAGCCGTAAAGCCTCTTTGACAGACACACCTTCCAATGTAGGCGTGGACCAAAGGTGTGAAAGCCATGTGCGTAGAGTAATCTTGAACTTTGTGAGGAGTTGTGACATCGTAACCTTTTCCGAAAAGATCCATGACTCTCCCGAGACAGCAAGTAGCGCACGAAGTGGTGTCACTTGCACAAGCTTAGCTGTGGAAAGCGATCGTGTAGTGACAGACGCCGGAGAGAGAAGATGCTCCACGTCTGATGTTGTCGGGCACGAGATGTATGGCGACGAGGGATCGTGACAGTTGTAGTCAGTGGCGATGATCACGGCAGATTGGAAAATGTCGAGAGAGGCCGAGACGGATTCGGGGGTGACAAGAGAGACGTATATAGGGGCGTATGAGTGCTGTCGAGCTGCCATTTTCCATGCAGCAAAGTCGGCGGCATCCCAAAGCAAAGTATGTCCGGGGAAGGGAGCTTCAAAGGCGGTGTCTTGAATGAGCGAAGATTGAGATTCGCGAGCGAGCAAGAGGGGTTGTTGAGACTCCAGTATGAAGCAAGACAAGAGCAGGCGTTGCCAAGAAGCTAGCTCGATCCATTGGTACCAGCGGTCTGCTGTGAAGTTCTCAAGCTGATCAAGAGATGACACAATCTCGCCTAGCTGCAGAGCAGTGCGCCTGTAGTCTTCTGAAGCCTGAAGACGTCAGCCCGCTTCCAAGATCCGCACCGGGGCTTAGCCTACCTTGTGATACACCTTATCGAAGCGCGCAGACAGAAACTTGGCAGCTCTCCGAGCACGGTACTGAGAGAGCACCTCAATAAGAAAGATTGCCTGGAAATCGCATAGTCGATCGGGTTCGGTCATCGCTTCGCGTTCCCTCTGTCACCAGTCAGTTGATGGACAACGGCCCATGTGCCGGACCTACCCGTTCAAGCAACTTGTTACATCGATCGTGGAGGTCTCGGGACTGTTTCTTGACTGTCGTATCATGCGAGTACTGCCCTCCTATGGCGGCCATGGCTGCATAGAGCATCGGCGATGAGCTCACAGGGGTAGATCGATGGATAATGGGGAAAGTGGGATGAAAGAGCCTCCAGTAATAGTCAAGACATTGCTCAAACGGATAGGTGTTTTCGATCGAAGCCATACCGTATTGTTGATCTCCAAATAAAATCCCTCCCTCATCTTCGTCTCTCTGCGCCATGCTCTTCGGCCCGAAATGGTCGAAACCGGGCATCGTGTCGAAGCTTGTAGCCATAGACATGGTGGTCATCGGGCACGAGGTATGCATGTAGGCAAGCCCTGGGGCAGTGTGCGCCTTTTCTGCGGAGGGCCAGCTGAAGCCCATCGTGGAAGTGGTAGAAGCGGGAGAGCGGGATGGAAACGACCATCCCGGCTGGTCTAAGCACGAAGCGTTCGATGGTGTACGAGCTCGATTATACGACATGCTGCCGTAAATGGGGTATTCGGATGGTATGTTCGGAGACATATAGCCGCTGGAGCATTCGGGAGTAGGGCTGTACGAATCCTGCCATAGGCCGGGCACATTGTCGACCGGGACTGCAGCTCCCATGACTTGGCGACCGATCTGATGGTTTGGACGCTTGGATTGACTTTGGAGAGGTTAGCGCTTGCCATGGCAATGGAAATATGCATGCAAGAATAGATAGGAGATGCGCTGCAGACGTTTAATGAAACTCACTTTGGGCTTGACATGGACTGCGGAGAAGAACGAGGAAATTGACTGAAATTTGATGGGAAAGTTTGAGGCGTTCGAGGAGTACGAAACGGAACGCAATTGTACCTTGAAGGCAGCGCCGACTCATGCGGAGAAGAGACGGGCTGATAAAAGGGTGCTTCCGGCAAGGCAGCAGTCGCCATAATAGATGAAGTCTCAAGAGGGGAGTTTGAAGCGTTCATAGGCTCTGGTGAGTCTGCAGGGCTTTGCTGGGGAGAATCGTGTCCAGGCTCATTGCTATATACTGTTAGCAACCTTCTTTCGAGAGCCACTTTAGTTGCACTTACTGTCGCTCCATATGACGAACAAGGAGATCCATACGATGAAATGGCTTGCCGCATCCAGCGACCTCGCAAATCAGGGCGTCGGGGGCATGATTCTTTTGGTGTCGTCTGCAACAAAGCATTAGAATGATCCTGCACAGTAGTGAGATGAGGCTGACCTCAAGTGCTCTGCACGTGTGTATGACTGGTCACAGTTAGCAAGAAAGTACTGCATATCGGATCTTGCCGAGTACGACGCTGGAATATGCAGCAGAGTGGGTCGCAGGACGGAGACATTTGACTCACCCTTCCACAGTTTTCGCAGTTATGCACTTTGAGACCTTTTTTGGCCTTACTGATACGACCAGTCCTGGTGTAATGAACTGAAGAGATGTGAGACGCCATATTCATAGGGCTCGAAGCCGACTGTTCAGGGCGGGAGGAGCCGATGTGGGGGCCAGTTGCCGCTTGTCGGGCAGTTCCAGGGCGACGGCGAGGGCTAGTCTTCTTCGGTGCCTTATGTTGGTTGCTGGTTGACGATGTTATGGGTCGATCAAGGTACGAAGTCGTTTGCTTGGGAGTGGTGGTGCTTTTGAGTTGGTGTAGTTGAGTGGTAGTTGGATCCAATGGGCGGCCTCCTGTCTTGTTGGGTTCAGACATGTTTGACGAAGGCGGCGACGGGTGGTATATATCTAAGATGGAGACGATGGGGCTAACAAAGCTCAGAGGCTGAAGTGGGGATGAGGTAAAAGTGAGCTAAAAGATACAGATCTGGCTGTGCGGTAAAGGGCTATGAGCTAGCGATCATGTCTTGAGCGTGTCGGCCGAGTTTCCACGGGACGATGATAGGCAGACGGAGGACGAAGGGTTGAATCAAGACACACTTGCCAGGGGTGGTGATTTAACGTGGTGTGTAGTGAGCCAGAATGGGAAGAAAAGCCGTTCCAAATCAAGGCATTTGCAACAATTGTAGTGAGGGAGGACTGCGCCCGGATAGGTTCATAGAGACGACTGTAAATATCTGCGGGCTGTGCCTGAGCCAACCCGGAATGAGGAGCGTACTGGAGGCATGGGTTTTGAAGAGCGACGAGCAGAATAGACGCTGCAAGCCGCCATGCACATGGGTGTAGGCAGGGGATGCGCCATAGGCAGTGCGATGGCCGATCTCATGCTAAAACCATGCGCTCGAGCCCACGGGCATGGCTGCGGGCTCGCAACCGAACGGTTCCATGATTGCCCGTGGGCAACAAGGCGTCCGCGCACCATATTTGGGACATGGCCGGGATGGGGAATGGCGGTCGAAAGACACCGCTACGCCAGGCTGCGGACCGTTCCCGCCTCTGTCTTCGCACTGGTTCCTAAGAGGAGAGTGGCTTGGGAAAGCCATGGAGGGACCCGAAATAGAGACTCGCGTGGAGCATGACCGCGCTCAGCCCTCCTGCAACGGCGCACCGTCCTGTCGCTTACATGAAGACGCAGGAGCACAAGATGCTGTCATTGCGACGACACACGACGCCCCTTGCAGAGAAGGCCATGGAATGATGTTTAGCAATCGTGTTGGTGCAGGTGGGGATTCGTCGCGGAATTACGATACTCGCCCCTGCAGAGGAGCAGAATATGCCCGACAGTTTTGTGTTGCGATGGGTGGCCATTGGTGGAGGTGGGGATGTCAGGTGTGCTGAGCGGCAGATGTCTAGCCTCGCCTGTAGCCTTGTCTCCAGGACCCCCCCATGCACCACAACACTTACAGCACACAACAGCAACCACGGGCATGTACCATGTCGCCGAACAGCAAATGGCAGGCCAGCGACGAGATTTGAATTGAGCGCTGTAACGCATGTTCCTTGCAGCGTGTATTGGATTCATCGACTCGTCGTGGCCATTTGTCGACGAGCAAATGTGCAGAGCGTAAGCACGGTCAGTAGTCCCTCCGCGCGCTCGCCAGGCGGCTTCAAAGGGTCCCGCAGTCCCTGGCCCTCGCCCAATCTCCACACGGGTGCGCGCTATGGGCGTAGGGCTACTCGTGAAGCGGGAGGCCTGACAGACTTAGTGTGTCCGCTTGCGCAAAGCTTGGTCGTCGGGTTCCCAAGCTTTTCAGCCTTCCCAGGCTTGCAAATGAGGAGGCTCCAGCGTCCACTTTTGCACCAATCGACGCTGGCTTGCACGGGCACGAGATGAGGATGGATTTTGATGAGGGTCGACGCGCTTTGCCCGGCACAAAGGACGACTGCAGGACGCACGTCACCAGCTTCACCGGTTTGCAGGGCTCAAGCTCCTGCATTTGGCCATCGGTGATGCTGTATCTCAGAGCCTGGTGCAGATGGCTGGAGCCGACAGAGCCGCCTTCAAATTGATCATGGCTTTCCGCCTGCACATGGGAGCTTCGCACCGTGTTGCACATTCGGGCGGTCGCGAGCCCGACTGTCGGGCCAGGGCCGTTGTCTGTTTCACTGTGGGCTGAGCTCCTTCGCAACCGAGACACTGGGTGAATGCTAGGGTCCCCGTAAGCAGCCTGCGAGCTGACATGGGCAAGCGGGTGGCAAGCCGTGAGGAAAGTCGAGATGGCCATGAGCTGTTAGCTGGAAAGGCGGCGCGTAACTTCGCAGGCGACTGCAGTATACTCGGACCGTCTATTGCGCGGTCTTGACTTGCCTGCACCCTAAACACTGCAATGAGCAAACGTCGACTAGACCAGAGCGGAAACCATGGCATTTGCTGTTTCTGTTCAAGCGTAGGCCGCGGATTGAATCCAAATCTCAAGGCGCATAAGGCTTGCGGAAAGGATCAGGTAACCGGTCCACTCAGAACGGGCTGAGGCAGAAAGTGGAATTACGACTTCCTGCATGCCTGCCACTCGAAGCCAGGACGGTGAGAGGCCTTGGCAAGATGCAGGAAAATGGGCAGCACTCGCTCAATGCGTGGGTGAGATGCCATATAACCGGTCATCATGGTGTTTTCTTTGCCCATTCGGGACAAGAACCCTACTCTCGTGCGTCGGCACGTGTGCGAAACTGGGTGCCGTCCGTGTCTTGGGTGACCTCCAGATGATGAAGCCATCTCAGATGCGACAAGGTCCAGCAGCATGGCTCCACCTGTGTATCTGGCGTGCATGCGCGGGGCCTTGGACATGACAGGTGACGAGCCTCGAGACCCGATGCTTGATAGCCGCGAGGCCAGACAGTAGTCGATCCTAATCGACAAACACCTGTGCGCTGAGACATGGCCAATCCATGCGAGAGCCGTGCTCACTGCAGCGCCAGTGGTGGCCGTTGACGCGCCCGAAAAGCTCAGGGCGCTATGGATTAGTGGCCGATGTTGAGAAATGAAGAGCTGATCCATGCCGAGCGTGTGTCGCGATGCTTCCTCCCAACACTGAGGGCATGTTTCAAGACGGCGATGGATGCAGGTCCATGGCTGCCCATCGGCGAGCTGTGGTCGCCGTCCGACTTGGCTTGGTCGCCGTGATGCTGCCGTCGTCCAAGTCAAGGGAAGGGCGAGTCGAGTGCAGCAAGTTCGGTGGGGCCTGGTGAGCTCCAAGGCTCTTGCCGTCCCGCCCATCACGCGATTCAGAGATGTGCTGTGGCTGGACTCGCACTCGCTCCCTGCCAAGTCATGAATGCTGCCGCAGTCATCCCGGACGACACGTTCGCAAAGACCACCTGCGGCTATCATTTCCATCTCCCCCATGTGCCTGTGCTGCACGGCACCAACAACGGCAAGATGCACGACAGCGGCTTGCCGTTGTGGCCGTATGGCGATGCCAAACCATGGCATCATCGCTCCCACCGAGAGGGCGTGCGGTAACCCTCACGTCCTCTCTTCAAAGTCGGCGTCCACGCAGACGGGTCCTTGGGAAGAGGCAGGAATACCGCAGAATCCTCCATGGCTTGCTCTCCGACGCAATCACAGACGAGCACGTGCAGGACCCGCCCCAGGCCGAAACCCGTCTGCTTCGGCTGTCAACACCCACTCCGTCGCTTACCTAGTGTGCGCCGGCCAATACTCCGGTATGCGCAACCCGCATCTGGCGATCGTCATCGTTCCTTCAACTTGCCCACCCTCTGCACACAAACTACCTCACCATGCGCCAAACGCTCACAGCCTCACGGCCAGCTGTCGCTGTATCTATCTTCAACTCTCGACCGCGGGGCCGTAGGTCCAAACGAGGCTAGCGGGCTGTTCCTTCCCGTAGCTAAACTTAGCCCAGCCCGCGTCTCTAGCTCTCCGGCTAAACCTCCCTGGCGCTGAACCACCACAGTCTGCCTTGCCAAAAACTGTCATACCACCCACGCTACTATCGCAACATCTTCATCGCACATTGTCATGACGACATTTTGTATACCTTGCAATCTACCCTCGCTGCCCGAGGAATTAACTGACGTGCGGGACCTGTGAGCCATGCCGACGCAGCCTTGTTGTGACCCCTGGAGCGCTCAGCCTCGCCCAGAATACATCCCACGCTGCAGCCTTGCGACGTCATTCCTTCACAAGCACCTGCTACCTTTTCCGTGTCAAGCTCTGTTTCGCGATACCGGTGTTTGTGGGTTACAAATCCCACGTCTTCTAATTCTACTCACTCACCTGGTCAATGAATAATGAGGCCCGAGCAATCGCTCGGCTCTAGCTTAATTCCGGCTCTGTAAGCGCCGCCCAATAAGCCGCCACCACACCTTTGCTCACTCACCTCAGCACCAAAACCGCCTTTGCCCCAATCACCACTCGAAATGTCAATTCACTCAGCCCTACAACGATTTTCACTCCCATGTATTGGCTGGAGCCATGTTTCTTTTGCAGTCTTAGCCTTAGAGTCAGCTGCAATACACTCACAAGTCCACCTCTACACTCGCATATCCGAAAGACCGTTGGCATTCCGTGACTCGTCGGATAGCCGCCTGACCACTGTAACCCACCATTCCGCCGGATTGGTTCACTCATCCTCCAGATATCGACCTCAGGCAACTCTGTTGTGATCGGGATCATCTCGGCCTCTTTCGCTACTCAATATGAGGAGTCTAGACCCGTCAGTAGGTGTTGTAACGCTTCGGCGCTTATTGGTTCATTCGGCCTATGTGACGGCCACTGTCAGTCCAAGACATGTCGAGATCCATTGATTCATACCCAACGGCCGCAGAAGAGGTCGTCAAGTAGAAGACTATGTCCTGAGGATGCGGGTTGCATCACAAAAAGGCAAACACCGATAAGACATTTTGAAGTGGACTGATGCACCGGTCCAGTGGCCGCAGAAACGTTCGCCAGGAAGTACAGCCGGTCATATCGATGCAATACCTTCGGGTCGAGCAGTCGCTTGTTTTCAGACGGCGCAACACGCGCTTGTTACAGGATACGACGTCATGCAGTTAATATCGCCTCGCTAGTAGCGAATTAAAAAAGCGGGCTGTTACTTGAAGAAGACACTACATTCTGGATACGCTAACGTATGAGAGAGCACACAAAAACGCAGCAAAGAGGCGCAGCACATGGAATGTGACATACCAACCTCTTCCAAACCAACATCACACTACCTCTGGCCGCATATATGGTCAACAGTTAGGACGCGAAAATTTCACAGTCATGTGTGAAGCAATATCGCTCCCAGCAAGTCCACGCAATGCGGCACAGCATCTTACGTACGGCCAAGTACCTCGATGCCTATCGAGTACGCTAATACATGGCACAGTCATCAAAAAAGCGAGCCTGGAAGCCTGAGGCGTTTTCAAACATTGTTTCAAGATACGGCGACCGTGCCAGTGCGGGATTATCCGCGACGGTGAAGCCCTGCGTTCCGAGCCATGTTGCTGTGCCTCATGCGAACACTTACGCCCCAGCCGCCCTCTGCGTTCGTATCCAGCATGTACGGCAGTCTGGTCTGCCGTTGGATTTGCAAACCGCCGCACGGAAGAGAGAGCTCCGCTGTGCCGCACCGTGGTATCCGCCGCCAATTCAGAATTTTACTATGGAGAAGGTCAAGGGTTTGTCACCGCCTCAACATCAAGTCTTATTGAAACTTTCGACGGGCAAACTTCCCCAGGCCTGATTTGTCGGCGGGTCGTGGACACGTTGCACGAAGCAGACTGTTTTTTTTTCCGCTGGATTGCCAGATCATGCTCTACCAGAGCCCTTGAAGCTGAAAATCGTGAGGCCGACCACGTACAAAAATGAAGGACTATCGCTAGCTATTGATCATGTGATAGCTCAAGAAATACTGCTAATCAACAGTGAGTATCTTTTGAACCTAGCAATTAGCTCGGCTCTGCCTTGCCTACATGAGCAAAGGTCAAACAACATCTCACAGCCCAAGAACCAGAAGGTTCATGGTGCATAGTTTCAACTAGACTCCAACGTTCATCTTAGTACATGTGCCTTGTGAGTCTAAGAAACTCCAAAAAAGTAGTAAACGTAATTCAATGTCCTGGGTAGATTACTACGCTCTAACCGCAACCCTCTTTGTGCAGCACCCATACTTTGCGTCCCTCATCTCCCCACACGCATATATATGCAAATACACGGTACATTTACTTACCCACCTAGATCTTACACCTTGCCTTGTATCCTTGTATTCGTTTACTAGCGTAGCCGTAAGCACAGACAACGACAGCTCAAACAAAGGGAGAAGAGAAGAGAAAAAAGGAAATCGCTACCAACGACGCAGAAAGCCAAGTATACACCGTAGAAATAGTGGGTAGTTAGTATCTAGCTAGTTGATACTGCTTTTACTAAATTACCATCTAGTTACGAGATGGGAAGAGTAGGTTTTCTTTGGTAGTATAGATGTATAGATATATGTGTACTGGGGAGAGGATCTGCGTCTTTGTGTGTTTGGTAAGCAGGGGAAAAAGAAAGAGAGGGCTAGCTTCCTTACGGGAGTGGAGAGAGTGATTATTTTGTTGGGGCTACAGTGGGTGGGATATGAGAGAGAGAGAAAGAGAGAGAGAGAGAGAGAAAGAGAGAGAGAGAGAGAGAAAGAGAGAGAGAGAGAGAGAGAGAGCAAGGAAAAGGAGAGGAAAGAGAAGGAAAAGGCAAGAAATAGAGGGTTGAATATGCTATTTCGTCGTGTATTTCTATTTACAACTGCTCGGGCGCATACACAAGGCACTTGGGGTATAACCATCACCATTCACCATCGCCATCCTAGTGTTCTCGCTAATCTACATCACTCGATATCGGAGTCCTCGGCGCTGGAGAGGAATATCGATGGATGCGTGACATGGGAGACATATTCCGTTCTGGCTGAATGACGTCAGCAATCTGCTTGTTTGGGTCGCTTGGGTGCGAATAGGGAACGGTGCTGGACCTGCAAGCGTCATGAGGCTGCCCGCAGAGCTGCTAGTGTGGTGAAGATCTCTGGGGTTAGCGTCAAGCTTGATGAGAAATGCGGGTCGATGTGGCTGCTTCACACTTGATTGCGCGCGAATATAGGAGAGTGGTGCCATGAGAGCCGAGGAGGGGGTCTGTTGAGAATTCTGCATAACACGGGAGGCATCGTGGCCGTTCCTTTTCACATGTGCGCTGGCAGTGGGCTCGTTGGCACATTCTCGGCGCGGTCATGGTGATGATGATTATATACTGTGGCGCGCCGGAAGATTCTTAGCCGGTATAAACGGCATCCGCTCCCAAGTCTTTTGTTTTGATCCGTAGTGTTGCTGGCCACCACGTTCGGAGGGTTTTCTTTGCTTCTGCTGTCAGCCGTGATGTGAAGATGGCAGTTGGCCCACCTCACGTGTCGGACGGAAAGCAACAATACGCCGATGAGCTGTTCAATTCATTCAAGGAAGTTGTGGCTAGTGATGTCGCAATTTGCAGAATGCAGTGTTGCAGAAGTCGATCACGCACGTTTAACCCTTCCCTGACGCCCTGGATACTACGCTGTCATGTTAGCATTTTTTCTACTCATCTGTCATGACCACGCCTCCCTCTACTTTCTGCAAAAAGAAAATGCCCCGGACTCTCACCGTTAGCATCATCCTGTGCTCCGTCCTCCTGCGAATTATTCAACTCTTTTCCATCTTGCAACCGCCCACGCCTCCGCTCACATATTTGGTGGCGGCAGTTTGAGGAAAGATTAGAGAATGTGGCGACACCGTTCAGGAGTGTTGACAGATACCCATAGTGGAAGCAATGGCCACACTCAATCTTGATGGGCACTTGGTCTCAAACGTTTTCCCTGACGTTGAGTGTGTCGCGACAAATAGAGCAGTCCTCCTTGGGGAGATGGACAGCAAGCGTGACTATGATGGCGTGGTGCTCAGGATTTAGTGCACTTTAATATCTCCCCACAGTTCCATTAAGTAGGCCTCAAGAAATTGTATACGCTCGCAAGGTAGGGGAGGTCAGGGGCGCTCATTTCTGCGGCGTCTTCGAGTTGGTCGATCGATGGTTGGATTCCGGCGATGAGAGTGAGTCTGTCTGCGTGATTGTTGAGAGTTGCGGCTGAAATAGCGGGGAGCCTATGTACAGAATGGCTACCAACAGTCCCGTGACCGATTTCGCAGGCCTCACCAAGAGCTGCAGCCCGTACATGTCTTGACTGTCTTTACGACTTTCGCCTTGCAGCTGCTGTAGCGGTCAACTTCACACGACTTGGACATGCTGCCATCTCTTCCCTTTTTGTTCCGACAATCCTGGAGTAGGCTGCGAGAGACATGCGAGGCGCGCGCATGCGTGACGCTGGGGAAGCGAAGGTAGTTTTCAATTGGCCGAGATTCATACAAACGCAGAGTAAGATGAAAATAACGTGACGTCCCCGCGTGACATGGGATGAGTTTGTTCTGGGGTTGCTCGTTGCGCGCACGCGGGCACGTGACAGAGCCTTTCGCGTACGTTGGCAGGGAACGATGGTGAAGAGACGAAAACAAGCGAGAAGTGAGCCGAATACGAGGGTAACATGCAAACTATAGAAATGAGAAGAGCCATCTACCGCATTCGTTGTTGGACGACTGCGATTCTTCATCCGTTATCGATGTACAGGGAGGCCTCTCGACCACTCATCTGTACGAAGGGCGATGCTGCGGACACACTGTTGCACCAAAGAGCGCAAACGAAAGCGTCCACGGTGGAGATTTAACGAAGAAGAGACATTCTAGACTGTCGGAGGAGAGCGCGAGCGGGGGAGGTTGGTCGGAGGGGCATCCCTGCGCAGATCTACCATGGACGCAGGGCAGATCGCCACAGGGACCTCAACAGTGCTTCCCCCAGCACCGGCTCGCCACGGAAGTCAGTCACAACGCCACGGCAAAAGGGTCAGAAAAGGCGGGATCGGAACCAAGACAGCTACGCCGTGTCTTTTTGGTATGAATCAAAACAAATTCTCTTCAGGATGACGCGACTAGTACAAAGGTCGGCCAACAGCGGAGCCGTCAAGGCTAGTGGGCCGAGACGCAGGCGACACTGGCAACGATGAAGAGGCACTGGGGGGTGGCCAGGCCGTAGGCGCATTAGCCTCGTAGAAGTCAGCCTGGAGCGACACGGCATTTCCTTGCCTGGGGGCCAAGACTATTGAACGCGCCCACGTCTTCCAAGCAGCGGTGGTGCAGTCGCATAACGACATCCCGAGCGGGCATCGCATGCAATGATTGTACATGGGCAGCTGCCCGACCAGCACCACCAACCCTTCACGACGAGGCATGTCGCGCAGGCAATGCAGACGATTCCGGAGCCCGATGCTGAGAGCGCGCACCCGGATCTGGCTGCCATAACGCTCCTAGACGCCCTGGATGGCGACGACCGCCCCTCGTTCGCCACGTATATAGCCTCGGCCCGCGCCGACTACGATGCGCCGCTCAGGCTCGTATACTCCAACGCCGCGCTGCATACCGCAGCTGGGCTGCTGGCAAGGATCACAGGAAAGGACGGGACCAGCGTGTTTGCTGAGAGCACTGAGCCGCAGCGCGCCTTTAGAGATTGGGTCTGTGGCTGGCCGCGCGCGGGCGATGTACAATGCCGCGGGTCTGCATACACGTTCGAAGGCCATATTTGGAATGCCCTCACTGTCGGACGCTATAGAATCATCAGCGGAGTCCCCACGCTGCTGCTGTGGGCCAAGACCGCCCCAGGAGGCACGTCCATGCCGCACGCCAACGGGGCGAGCAAGGCGCTGCAAAGCGAAGCTGCCCACCGACTACCTGCAGCTTCCAGCCATCATGGCGAGTTCCCCTCCGCTTCGACACGGGCCAAGCGCCGCTCTTTTCACTACACTCCTCATCTTCTGCCACCCGACCTCAAGCCCGACGCACACGCCGAGTATTTCCGCAGCGTCGACTGGGCCAGCACGCCCCTTGGCCCCATGGATGCCTGGCCCGCTGACCTGCGGTGCATGGCCAACATGATGCTCAGTAACAGCGCTCCTGCCGTCTTGTTCTGGGGCGACGACGTCATCATGCTCTACAACGAGCCATACGTCCAGCTGCTCGGTGCCCTCCACCCTTGCATGGGAAAGAGCGCGCGTAAAGAAGCACCCGACCACTGGCTCTCGTTCCAACCCATCATAGATCACATCAAGGCGACGGGCGAGTCCATGGCCGAGGCCGACATGCAGCTGTTCATCAACAGAGATGGCTTCCTTGAAGAGACACACTGGTCCTTCCAATTCATGCCAATGTTGGATCAGCACGGCCGCATAGTCGCCTACTATCAGACCTTCTTCGAAGTTACCACACACAGTCTTCTCCAACGACGCATATCTAGTCTGGTGGCTCTGGGCACCCAGAATGCTAATGCTAGGGACTTTGCATCTTTCTGGAGTTCCACGTTAAGCTCTCTGAGTTTAAATGACAAGGATGTGCCTTTTGCATTGTTATATGCAGCTGAGCGGCATGTAAGCGCCCAAGTACCGTCCGTCTCATCACCCGGTAGTATCCCACCCTTGGATGCATGCATCCTCAAGGGTACTGTTGGCGTTGATGCCGACCACCCCATTGCTCCTGCCACTATCAACATTGTCGAGGATTCCTACATTCTCCACACCTTCCTCCGTCGTACTGCAAAATCGGGAAAAGCTACCGTCGTACATCTCGATCACCTCCCTGCCTCCGCCGCCGCCGCCTTGGAAGGAATCAAGTGGAGAGGCTATGGTGACCCGTGTCGTACCATTGTCATCTGTCCTATCATCCCAACAAGCGGAGATCAAGTCGAAGGCTTCCTCATCATAGGCGTCAACCCTCGCAGACCCTTTGATGAGGAATACCAGCAATATCTCCAGGTCATGGGCCGCTTACTAGCTACATCGCTTGCCTCCATAGTCTTGTTCGAAGAAGAGGTTCGTCAGCGAGAAAAGGCGATTATCCAAGCCGCGCTGATCCAAGAACAATTAATGGCCGAGATCAAGCTCAAAGAAGGCAAGTTTCAACGTTTCGCAGAGCGTTGCGATGTCGCCATTTTCATAGTCAATGCTCGTGGCGATTACACCTATCGAAACCAGCGATGGTATGACATGTTTGAAGTCGCCAAGTTTGACACCAACGCTACTGAGGCCTGGCACAAGATTGCCTTCGAGGAGGATATATCCTACTGCGAAGGGCTTTTCATGAAGCTTGCCATGAATCATGAGAGCGTGTGTTTTGAGCTGCGAACGAGGATGCCATGGTCGCCGCCGTCAGAACTAAGCCAAGTGGATCCTGACCATGTCCAGCACTACGCGTGGATTTTGTGTTCTGCTTATCCCGAGTTGAGCCCAGATGGCGAATTGTTGGAGATTGTCGGGAACGTCACCGACATATCAAAGCAGAAGTGGGCGGAAGGCATTCAGGTAATAGAGCCAATATAGCCAACTCACCCCTCGCAGCACAACTGACTGAACCCAGAAATTTCGCACCGACACTGCGCTCCAAGGAAAGCAGCATCTTGAACACTTCATCGATACGACATCGCATGAAATGCGCAACCCCTTGAGTGCCATCATGCAATGCGCCGATTCAATTACCTCTACATATGAGCAAGACGATCGCCATGTCTTGACTACGAACGGATGGTCTGCTTTTGTGGAATCAACTCTCGACGCTGCCCAGACAATTGCTCAGTGCGCTCAACACATGAGACACATTGTCGACGACATCCTTACAATCTCCAAGCTCGATTCTGGATTATTGGATATGACCCCAGTGGTTGCACAGCCCGAGAACATCACGAGGCATGCTGTCAAAATGTTTGATGCCGAAGCGAGAGCCGCAGGAATTGACATAACATTGGTCGTCGATCAATCCTATCGAGACATGGAAGTCAAATGGGTGTCATTAGACCCAACGAGGGTGTTGCAGATTCTTATCAATCTGCTTACCAATGCCATAAAATTCACACGCCTCGAAAAGGTCAAATCGATTAAAGTCGCTCTCTTTGCTAGCGCAACCGAGCCCACCTCGGTACCTGGAGGAATCGAATTCATCGACGAGAGACTAGTCGGACACGACCAACATCTCGAGGACGACTGGAAGCAGGGTGAAGAGTTGATATACCTGCAATTCTCCGTTACAGACACCGGCCGAGGTCTCTCAGAGGAAGAGAAGGGCACTTTGTTTACGCGCTTCTCGCAAGCTTCCCCTCGTACACACATCAATTATGGAGGGTCTGGCCTCGGCTTGTTCATCTCGCGACGACTGACCGAATTACAAGGTGGGGCTATTGGTCTTTCCAGTACCACAGGAAAGGGCAGCACATTTTCATTCTACATCAAAACACGACAAACACAGCCCAAGACGGCTCGGAAGGATAGTCTACCGCAGGTTTTCCCAGAAGATGTTAAGCACAGATCTCCAGTAAATCAATCGGCGCGCCCTTTGCCTCCCCTCCGCACCCTTACAAGCGAAGATGCCCGAGACATCAAATGTTCCAGTCCAACCGTACACCCTGCATCCGCATCCGCATCCGCGCGAACTGTCCCCTCAAAGCACGCTCATGTGCAACCTAATGCCCTGGGTCTGCCCCTCGGCCCCGACCTCCAAGAGCTCAAGCGCTCCAAAAACATCCCCGAAATCATGCACGTTCTCATCGTCGAAGACAACCTCGTAAACCAGCGCGTACTCGCCAAGCAACTCCGCCGCCTCGGCTGCATCGTCAGCGTCGCAAACCACGGCCGCGAAGCCCTCGACTTCCTCCCCAAAACAAACTGTTGGAACCACACACACCCGCTCTCCAAGTCCATCGCGCGGAAAGAAACCTGCCACGTGCCGTCCACTGAACCCATGCCCCGCGACTACGACGACGCGCTGCCCATTGAGCTCAGCCTCATCTTGATGGATTGGGAAATGCCTATTATGAACGGCCTCACTGCTGTGACTGAGATACGGAAGCTGGAGAAGGAGGGCTTGTTGCAGGAGAGGATACCGGTCATTGGTGTCACGGCGAATGTGAGGCAGCAGCAGATTGATATGGCGATTCAGGCGGGTATGGACGATGTTGTTGGAAAACCGTTTCGGGTTGCCGAGTTGCTGGTTAGGATGAGGGGGATTGTGACGGGTGTTGGGGCTGGGGAAGGCAAGGATGCTGATATGGGGGGTTATGAGAGTTTTGGGTGAGGTGGTGGTGGCGGAGGAGTTTGGTGTTTTGGATAGCTCGAGACAATGGGATAGATTTAAGAAGGTGGTAATTGATATTTCAGTCTTAAAACGAGCGTAGTTGGTGGCAATTATTCATCTACAGAAATTCAACCCCCCCCTCCCCATACACGGATCACGACCCGACAACAAGAAAAGAAACTTCAATCTCATCACGACGACATCCACCCCCAATCTTCTTCCTTCATCTTTCCCTCCCCCGGTCCTTGGTTTTCCCCTTCCTCCCCTACCTACATTCACCAACTCTCTTCCCCTCCAGGCCTTCAAATCGTAGGCGCAGCGTCGACATCAATCAGCGTGACAGGCGGAATATCATTGGGCGTCGGCGCAGCTCCCGGCCCCACAGTACCCGCGGGTGTACTATCCACAGCATCCGATGGCAACGTGATGAGCGTGATGGGCTCGAGCGTGTTAGGACTGCTGGTGCTGGTGCTGATGCTGATACCAGTGCCAATGCCGGTGCCGGTAGTGGTAGCGTTGAGGAAACCGCTGCTGCTATTGCTGGGAAAGGCAGTGGGGAAACTGGGCATGGTAAGTGTCGTTGTCATTGTCGTCGTCGTCGTCGTGGCAACGGTCTTGGTTCTGCAGTCCGAATGGTGGGATGGCTGGGTGGGGTTGAAGTGACGGGGGGCGACGAGGGCGAGGGCCAGAGGGTAAGAGAGGAAGGTGGGGAGGAGGATGAGGGGGCGCATTTTTGGTCTGGGGTGCGATGTTGGATGTGGGGAATTTTGAATTGTTGGAGTAGTGTTGGTGGTGGTTTTGGGATGGTAGGGGACAGTTGGCTGGTATAAATGTTTCTTGCAAATGGTGTTGTTGGCTGTGAGAGGGCAAGGTGGAAAGGGGGAGACGCGTATGCATGCGCCGTCTGTTTAGCTTTCGCTGTTGTCCGGAGTGCGGTATGGTACTTTAGAGTATTTGGCTGATAGGTTTTCTTCTACAAGGCTTTTCCGGGTTGGCGGGGTGGCGTTGCAATCTCCGTTACTTGATTATTGTAGGCTTCATGGGCGATGGTGCCTTCCAAAGAGGCCTGTAGCATCTTCGTCCATGTCGCTGACACCCTGACTATTAAGAGTCTTACGGCTGAATTTCCGTTGTAGGCTGTTAAAGGGTAATATGCACGACTGCTCAGAAAGGAGATGCCTGGTGAGCGTCTCCGATCGACATGAGCGGTGTTGGAGAAGACGAATCTGTCGATGATGGCGACTCGATGTCTCGCGCCTTGTTAATTATTCCTCTACGTATTGCCATGTCGAAAAAACATTCGTACCCTCTAGATGAGGCTGTTGCGACGCTAGAATAGAAGCAAACTTTCGGTGTTCTTCCGTGTTGCATAATCATGTTTGGGCAACGGACTTTGTACCATGAGGCGGGAAGGCGTCGGAGATGACTGAATGATACGTAATTGAAGTCTTAACTTGCAGCAAAGTCCGCAGTCTGACTACAGAGCTATTGAAAGCAAGGAAAATCCTTTTGCTTGCCTCTCGCTTATCTCGTGTTGGCGTGCTTCACTCAATGTTTCTATAAGACCGACCAGGCGCACGGCCATGGGTGGTCAACTGCGAAGTGTCAGAGAAAACATCGCAAAGCAATCTATCGACGTCGATGTGGATGATAATTAGTCGTGTAGGTTGAAGAAGAAAGTCGGCTGGCGGGGAACGGACGGGATAGCTCTTCCCCGTTACGCTAGCGGCTCCAGCCACGTGTGCAATTCCACCGCTGTCTTCGACTCCGCTTTCCCATCATCATCCCAGATTCGTTCCCACTCCCTTTGTCTTTCGCATCGAATTACAATCCCGATATTTTACGGAACTAGCTGTTCGAGGTCACGCGTATGTAGGCGTTCGGCGAGCTGATACAGCACGTCCGCAATCTTAGGATCATGCAACGTCACTCTCACAGCGGCGCTCCGCGGATCGAAGCCTGGATTCAAATTAGATTTTCGTGCCCACTTTTTCGAACCACGGGCCATCGATGCAAAGAGTTTGCTGGTACGCATGCTCCGCTATAGGTTGAATGGACAGGTAAAGGCGTGGATGGACATCGAAACCTACAGGAAACGGGTGGCGCCGCTAGTACCGAGAACTGTCCTGAAACCATCTGCCATGTGCCGAGAGGCGTAATTGACTAAACCATAGTCGTACATGCAGTTTGTGCGAAGGACCAAGGTCTGCCGCTCAGCTGCCGGACGGGCTGGTAGGTGGGGTGGTGCATGCCGAAGTGCGGCACGGTCCACACGAAGCGGCTTAGGAAAAATTGACATGGAGATGGATGAATGCGACATGTCTCGAGCTTAGTTCAACAGTACTGCCGATGGTAAGAGACACCAGAGTCAGTTTACTGATGATCAGAGACGAATTCGTTGTACGATCGTGATACAGAAAATCGGCGTCGCTTCACAGCATACAGCCGATCCTTGCATTCACTAGTATCTACGCGAAACCTTTGCGGATACCTCAACGTGTTGCATGAGACGAAGGATTCGCTAGGTATCTTTTACACAGCCTGAATAAGGCTATACCCGGTATTGTTTCCTAATTGCGTATACGTCTCGACATGCTTCGTGTCGGGATGGCATCCTATTGCCTGGAATTCAAGACCAACCGAACAGCCGCGGTAGCGCAAAGCAATATTCCAGCGAATTTTCAAGCCAAATGTATTATTGAACTTCGATCACAATAGGCCGCGGCAGTGGCAGTTAGACCATTATAAATCATAAGATGGCTCTAAGCCACTGCCATCTACTTAATACAGCCGACTCAACCTGTTCACTAAATAACCGAAACCTCCCATATCAAGGACTTCAAGGACAATCTGCGGCCACAAATTTCTCAATATGGCTGTCCAGCAAGATGACGTATCAATCGCCTCCTTGGCAGACCGTGTATCCGCGCTGTCTAAATCGATAACTTCATACATTGATACTAGTGGCTACGGTCAGCCAAACTTCACACGCAGCTCGCCCGCCGTCCCTGAGACTGCGGAATACGAAGCACTTCGGAACCAGCTGAACGATGCAGTCCTGGACCTCCATCGATTGGTCAATGGACCCAAGAACCTGTTTCGAACCCAAGGCTACTCTTGTGCCGATGCGGCCACCACCCAGGTTGCACTATCACGAAAATACTTCGAACATGTTCCTGCCGATGACACGGGCATCAGTGCTGCTGAACTTGCCGAAAAGGCTGGTATGGACGAAGACCGCACGAACCGCTTCCTCAAAATGCTAGCCACGCAGCGAGTCTTTGAAGAAGTTGAAGACAAGTTTCGGCACACTGCTGCCTCTTACTTCCTTAAGACTTCAAAGTTCGCTGCCATGGCGGATATGTCATACGACGATACTTTCAAGGCCGCCATGGAGATGAACAAGCACATCGAAGAGTCCCCTTTCTCATCAGGATTGAAGAACTGCGCATGGTATCGCAAATATAATATGAATTTCTATGATTTTCTGGAAACGGACCCGGAGAAGGCATTGCGCTTCTCGAACGCGATGGCTGGGTGGTCATTAGGTAAGTCCACGTCAAAGATCTTCCATGAGTCTCTGTTCCCCTGAGACTATGTACTGTTTCTCCTATTGCATATTAGGGGTTCAGGACTAGCTCAGGCCAGTCTCTTGATCATGATTGTGAACGAACTACTTTTATGCGCAAATACACTTGAACTCCACCTTGCTAATCCTATGCCAGTCGACAACAGCGTCAATGTGCTTCGAAACGGGTTCGATTGGGAATCTCTGCAGAACAAGAAAGTAGTCGATATTGGTGGAGGCAATGGACACATCAGTATTGATCTCGCAAAGGTATGTTGCAAAAGCTGCGTTGTGCTTCCATCACACGATTCCTAACCAGTCTCATAGCATTACCCCTCTCTGAGTTTTGTGGTCCAAGATGTTTCCGTCTACCAACTTTCTACTACACAATCCACCGAGATTCAGGACCGAGTCACGTTCCAGAAGTACAACTACTTCACGCCACAACCCGTTCGTGACGCGGCAATCTACTTCTACCGCGTTTGCTTCCACAACAACAACGACGAGGAGTCCGTGAAGATGATTCGAGCGATCGTCCCCGCTCTGGAGAACCGTGACGACGAACCCAGGCTCCTGATCAGCGACACAATCGTACCCGAGCGTGCACAGGGAGCGATCACTAGGAGCGAAGAACACCAGCACCGCCAGCAAGATATGATCATGTTGACGTACTTTGGTGGAAAAGAGAGGACGGAGAAGAACTGGAGACAGTTGCTGGAGATGGCGGATAAGAGGCTGGAGATTGTGAATATCAACTACAGCCCCAGTGGTGCCGGTTTGCTGGAGATTCGCCTAAAGCAGGAGCCAGGGAGCGTTTCCACGCCGTGAAGTGAAGAGTTGGCTGGATGTGACTGATGGTCAGTTCCGCAATCCGTTTTCCACATTTGAGAATCACAATTTCGCGCGATTGAAGTTAGGGGCATCGCCTGTTGATAAGGTCTGAGCACCAACATCATTGGTTAGGAGACTTTGGCAGATCGAATACAGATACCTTGTACCTCCTTCCATATTCTCATTCCCCACAATCAGATTGCATTCGTTTCTGCGGTGTCTGCCCCCACCCTTGCCCCGGAAAGCGAAAGCGTTCATGTCACTACCCATATAGCTACGGGAGAAGAGAATTCCAGCTGTTTCTTCTTAGTCTGCTGTAAGTACCGCGGGCTATTATCATGGTCTTGGACTAATTACCTTCTAGCTCTTCGATTTCAAACGTCCTGGCGTCTCCTCTTGTGCACTAGGATTTCCTCAAACAGTCTTATGCTTTGGAAATTACATTATCTGGGGGTCTCGAAATCTTCATGCATCTTTGGGTACTGACGTCTACTTTCAGCACATTCAGAGAGGCGTCCAGAATTTTGCACAAATCACTGCTCTCATAGATATCTTTCGTTTCTAGAGTGTTTGTGAAAGTAAGTACGACCGCAAGCCGAATTTGACTTATCCACAATCTTCGTACTCACCGTGCGGGTATGCATGCGGGTGTCTTGGATCAGTGAATTGAGCTAGAATTTCCATGTGACGTCCGCTTGGTCGCACAAAGCCCTTTCAACCCCACCAATGCGCCCTCAATTCTTATTTACGCTAAGAGTCAGCTCTTTTACTCAAAAATCAGGGTAAGGCTGTCAGACTATCCCCAACAGTTCCTTCTAGCTTCCTACAGACATTCGCAAAGATGGCACCGTCGCCGCCCTCTTTCAGCAGCTTCAAACGTAATCACCTCAAAGCCTGCGGCGAACGCGACCCTCCCGAAGACGCGCACTGCCCTATCTGCACGGAAGAATATAATAGAAGCAAGCACCGGGCCATGCGGATACAGGTTGTGTTACCCGCACCATGCAGCCATGTATTCTGCCGCACTTGTCTCAATGCAATCTTCGCGAAGCGGAAGGAACAACACGGCAGGAACAGGTGCCCGATCTGTCTAGCTGTATGGTTCGAAGCCGAGTATGAGAGTGCCGAAGCCCAGGTGTGGCGACTGACAGCGAACCACACTGGTCAAGTTCCATACCCCGTTGAAGGGTTCACAGGCGCAGCCTTTAGATTTCCACTTGAAACTGCAAGCGGCAGCATGCTTGCTCCCGGAGAATATGATATCGACCAAGCAGCAAGTGTCTCCGGGTCAGCGACCCCACTCTTCGAACGTACACGTAGGCCTTATCACCGCACCAGTGAGCGTGAACCACAAGCAGCTCGAGCGACCGCCTTCACAAGGGATGCGAAAAACCCTTCGGATTGGCGTAGTCAGCCTGTGTACCTCTACCGTGAAGTGTACAGGGCTATATCTGCCGACCGAGCTAGAAATGTGTCAAGCCAGGCCGACTCCACAATCCCTCCGTACCCAAATAACGGCCATGCGCATCCAAACATGTCTCCGTTTCGTGGACCGAATATGCGACAAGGAACGGCAGGAACCACACCACCAATTGGTAGTCGGGCAGAGCGTAATCATACCACGGGTCCGATCCACATTCCACCCGAGGCAGACAGGAACAGGCCTACCGACGAGCGATCGCGTGCAGCACCACCGCAAACTCAAAAAGAAAAAGACAGTTTCCGCCGTGAAACAGCATTGAAGACGCGGGAGGCAGAGTTGAAACAGGGTGAAGAGCGCCTTCAAGACGAGCAGCGTAAACTACGGGAGCGACAACAGCAATTCGACGCTGCTTCTGAACGCATGCGCGCCTTTCTGCGCAGTCAGAACTCGGACTCATAGAACGGACAAGGGAGAAGAGGATGCTGGATGCGATACTATCCCTCCCTGAAGCTCGAGCAAACGAATCGTGAATGTGGCCGGCCACCAGGGAAACGCTCGAGGATGGATACGCATGTCTGGTACAAGGAAAAGAAGTTGAGAAACACTTGGGCCCTATCAGAGGTATGAAAATCGCTCTAAGAAGCCCAGATAGCCTGGGGTGACGGAATGAGAATATGTATAATATGAGGCTAAACAGCGTCTCTCGAGGACGTACTAGAAGAAGTCTCGGCTGCCGGAATGACGTCCGCTGTACACATAATACAGATTGAATTTTACATATCCTACAGGATATAAGAACCCCGCAGGTGTATGTTGGTGTTGCAGCGAACGTTGAAATACCGAGGCCGTCGTCAGGGACGTACGCGAAGATGCGTGAGTACCTGTTACGCCGCCGTGCTAACACAAACACGGCAACCATCAGAGGTTAGTAGCACAAGCCATATCGGCTCACACAAAATCTAGTTCAGAATTACCATCCGTGAAGGCGATTGCCGTACCGTCTGTGAGTAAAACGCTGGCCTCCGAGGTCGTGTCGCACGGTTGCTTTTTCCGCACGACGTTGCCAAGAGCGGCGAGGATAGCCAGCATTCTGTCTTGAATTACGACCAGTCGTGAGTCGCAAGAATGATCCGGATTAGCAGGCGGTCTACTGGGAGATGGATATTTAGAAGCTGGCCACGGTCAAACTCATCTGTGTACGTGGAGACTAGAGATGCCGTAGCTTGAGCGAAAAATCTTCTCGAATATATTCGCCAAAGCCGGTGTAGTGAGGGAAACGGCATTGAGTCTACTTCTGGGATGAGCGCTCCGGTATGCCGGGTGAGTGGGCTGAGGAATGCTTACGCGAGGCGCGAATGTCGAGGATGAGTCTTCAAGTGTCGCCAAGACGTCGCACTTGTCTCGTGCCTTTTTTCACAAAAACGCCACCAAAACCACCTCCCATCTCCACACACCACCTCACAACACCGCCTAATCATCACCAGCTTCAACACACGATAGCCAAGAGAACTAGTGCATCTGCAGCTTCACGTCATTCGTGCCTGGGAGGAGCCGAGTGCGCTGTCATGCGCGAAGTCACTCGTCAATAAACGTGCGGGCAGTGCAAGCGCTTTATCCTTCTCAGGCCTCCCGTCTACCCCTGCATGTCACAGGCCACACGAGCCGCAAGGGCCCAATATAGATGATTCAATTCCGCTAAACATCTAGACCTCCCGCAGGATTTGCTGACTTGCATTGCGATCACGCTATGATTGGACAGAAAGCGGCAGTCCCTGCCAGAGGCGCAAGGCTGCATCAATCGCTTAAGGGGGAACGAAATATGACTGAGCCCTTTCCATGACCGGTGAACCAGCCGTGTTCAACGGCGTGGTGCTTGGTTGTGCTTAAGATGAGGCCGTCGCCCTGGTGTGCCAAAGGGCAACCTTACACACTCTGGTAATATTTAATTTTCGCGTTTCGCGACCCACGATCCTTCACCTTCTTAGCAAGCGACAATATGGCTGCTCGATATACCCTTGCGGCTATCGCCAGTGCCGCGGTTGCGAGCGCGCAATTTTCTACTTCGGCCGATGCTACTTCTGCCTTTTGGACACACACAGTACGCTATATGGAGCAAGTCACTGAAACCCCGTACACGTACACGTACTACGATAATAGTGTGACCACCGACACTTGGACGGCAACTCGCACGATCAAAGACGGGGTCACTCCTACTGCCTCTCCGTACACTGCCTACACGTCTTGGGACTACTACAATGAAAACCTCGCGATTGTGGATGAGTACTATACGGCTGGCGTAGTAGCCGAGTCTGATCTCAGCACATCAACTCCGTACGACTATTATTCGACGACGAATAATGGATTAGAGAGAACGACCTCTACAAGTATCGACTTCATGATGCCAGTCACCATGACGGCGCCTGCGTCGTGTCCTACCATATGTATGTATCGATGATCCCTCCACAATACCGTGCACTTGATAAGCTGACTCCATCGCCAGTCACTGTTACAACTGCCGCCCCTGTTTACGTTCCAACAGAGGTGACTGCGCAGATATCACCAACTTCCGTTGAAACATCTTCGGAGGCTTCTACGTACGGGAATTACGTCTACATTTTTGAGACGTGGTATCTGACCGAAGGCGCGGCACCTTTCACTTCCACCTCGGATCTAACTTACGAGTATTACATCGCATCATGTTCTACACCACCAGCAGACTATTCCTACACAGGTTACGCATACCCTACTGGTTCGACTTACGATTCTGGAAACGACGATGATAGCTCCGGCTCGTACTATGACGAGTGCTACTACTACTCCAGCTATTATTGCGGATCATACGTCCGATACTGGATCATCATTGTCGCCAGTGTTATCCCTGGCCTGTTTCTACTTGGTTTTCTCGAGTCTTGGCTTTGGTTCCGCCGCCTTATGCTCGGCAAAAGCGCCATGCGGTTTGGTACTGTATGCTGGGTTCTGATCTCGCTATTCATACTCTGCTTTACTCGCATGCAAGATCGTCGCAGCCCCGAGGACCAGAAGCTACTGGCGGAGAAGTGGAAGAACATGAGTAGTGGAGCGGCATTCAAGGCCTGGTGGAAGTGGGGGTTCCGCCACAAGTACCCTGAGGAGTTGCTGGGTCAGTTCAGCAAGTCTACCGTCGGTATTGTGCCACCTGGTCAGCCGTTGAACCCAGCCATGGCTCAAGTGCCAGGTGGGTTCCCGCCTGGTGCGCCTGGTAGTGGCGCCCCCAGTACTGGAGCACCTGCTGTTCCTGGTCCAGTTTACTACTACGGCCCTCCACCTCCCGGTTGGGTGCAAGCACCAAACGGGGGCTTTATGCCTCCGCAGGGCTACATGTACCCGCCACCTCCACAAGCTGGCTACTACGGCGATGCTGCTAAAGATGGAAGCCTAGTCTCCTCATCCCCAGTGTCGGCGATGGGTCCCTCTCAACAGCAACAACCGATGAGTAATGTGTCACCGATATCTCCACAAGCTCCTCAACCCGTACATCCTGCACCCACGCCTTACGGTGCCCCGCCTAATGTTGGTCCCCTCCCAGATGCGCCCCCAAGTCCACCACCTCAAGGCCCTCTTCCAAGCACCCCACCTCCGGCAACTGCGCAAGAAGCGCCTCAAATCCCTCCTATGGTCGTTAGTGAGCCGCCAGCTGAGAACGCGCCAAAGCAACCTGCGACCAGCACCGCACCACCGCAACCAAAGAACGACCCAAACGATAGAAGCCTGTATGAATAGAGCCTATCAGACTCCACGCATTTAATGTATTTTGATGAAGCAGAAGTGGCTCATCTTGTAGACACGAGGGGTCAAGGTAGTAGTCGTATTGTTTCCTGCACGTTTTCATATTTTAGCATGCAGATACCCAAGTCCAACGTTTACTCAGCATTGACGATTCTATGCAACAACTGCTGTAATTCCAAAATGAGTGAACTATATTCTAGCATACAGGCTAGATGACTACGGCTAATCCTTCTGTCATAACTGTCTTTATCGTATGAGTATGGATTGATTGATTTACATGTGTGATGCTACTCCAGCTTATTAACAAATCGTTGATGAGCATTCTCCCTGGTCTATGATCCCGTCCCTGTTGATGTCAAAGCAGGCGACTCCTATTCGGACACCCGGTCCACAGGACTCGCAGCGGCCACCGGGGGTTGAGTAAGTCTAGCAATGGCGTATTACATCAGTAAACCTCCTCTCAGGATCCCATCAGATTTCCAAAAGAAAACGCCATCAAATAGGGTGATGGAAGTGGGTAATACGTACCAATCCTCCACAACCAGCTTGACGTTTGTCAATGCTCTGGGAAAGAGCTCCGACTGCTTGTTCTACCGGCGCAGCGAGCCCTAGGGGTTGCAGAACGGCTAGTATAGAGAGGCAGAGAGTGAGTTTCATCTTGGAGTTGTGGAGTGGCTTGCGAATAAATGAGCCAAATGCTGGAGAAAAGCTGCGATGTAATTGAATGATGCTGTGTCAAGAAGGTAATATGTGGCAACCTTTAATAGGGTGGCTTCTTGGATAAGAAAGAAAATGAAGAATAGCTATAGGGCCGAGGTGTGGTTTCTTGGCCATCTGTGCGCGTTTGAAGCCGGAATGAGTTGAGTAATCTTCATGTTTCTGTACCAAGTTCACATCTTCTTTTCTGAGAAAGTTGAACAATAGTAGTGTACCCTAAGTGATATTCCTAGTCACCAAGCAATACTGGTAGACAAGATCCTGAGCCAGTGACTTCTTTTCTCAAAACTCTCGGCTGTCGACGCATGGTGCTGAAAACTTGTATTAGTAATTCAGCGTTGTCTCTCTGATTCAGTTGCTGATCCCTTACTTGAAATCTCCTAAAAGAAATCTCTTGTCTTCTATTGCTGTAAGCACTAATACGAGAAGACATATATCAGGCCCGAATGCGCATTTCTGCTATGATGTTCTCAACGGAACTCTGCAATAATGACTCCTGATGAGAATGATAAGAATCGCTAGGTCTTGTTGTTCTACTGTTATGCCCCTAAGAGGTGGCGTTGAAAAGAGTCGCAGAGAAGATCGAGAAGTGTTTACGTCAGGGTGAAAAGGTCGGTCGCTTGAGATTTTACTGCACTGTGTTTTTTAAGCGGCTGGGATTCATGCGTTAAGATTTTGACAATCGCCACAACAGAGAAAGACATTTGCGTCACATGGGATTGGTGTCACACCGTGGGTACTTAGATCCAACGACTGTAATTTCGGAAATAACACGGCAATAGCGCGTACGGCAGCTTAGCGGCAACAATGCCGCCTACTCGCATCTCGGCACCTATGTGTTCATACACAGCTCTTCCGCGGCTCTCTCAGTCACAGCTACATTACACGGCATAGCGGCCCACGTTGAACACGCGATTAACTCGATTTCTGTATCAGCTGTAGTGAACAGGCAACTCGAATCTATCACACTAGCCTTCGGCCTCTGCACCGGCCGAGATAATGGACATGTAGGCAGAAGCCAGCTGAGACTGCTTGAACTCTACATTCCTCATCTCGCTTTCGTTAGTACAGATTATTGCTTTCCGAAAACACATACTCTTCCTTCGGGGACATAGGCAGCACGGTTTCAGCTACCCTGCGCAGCAGACCGCTTAGGATCGGCGGTTATGGTAAGGCTCTATATGGTAACGGTCCAGACATAACGATTGAGTTAAACATAAGGCGCTGGAAATACCGTGAAGGCACGAAGGTCGAACCCACTGGGCTCATTCTAGAGCCAAAAGATGGGGGGACAAAAAAACATCCTCAACAGCTCGAAGAAGCCAGAAACAAGCGTAGTGTTGCCGCTTTTCAGCGTCTTGTGGCTGCCCGAGCTGCACTGGCCGAGAATTGCTTATGAAACGCGCATCAGACCAGCGATGACCAACGATGACCCGTTCAATATTTTGTTTCACGGCGCGGCTAGAGTGCAGCCAAAGACTTCGTACGTCCTACACTCAAGACAGGCTCACTATTCGGGCTAATAGGTTATAGAAATTTTACCGGACACCTGCTGACCACCACCAACAATCCCGTTACTGTCACAATGCCTGAAGAACAGCTCATCGTTGTCGAACTCTATATCGGCTCCAATGGGCTGATGAATTTTGGCCCCAGGTTCAAGAACGTACATATCGTAGGCTTCCCGGATCCGAAGAACTATACTGTGACCGAACTAGAGGCATGTTCTTCTTTTTTGTTTACCTCATGCCCAATCATGACATATGCAATTTTGCCATCACTCAGCTACAGGGTAAGTCTACCACACCAGCATAGATCGGCATCGATACCGTGAACAGCTGCGCCGACGTCCTGACTTCGTCCTCGGATGCAGCCATCGCTCTCAAAACACTGTTCATTGGCGCAATTACGAGCAACGTGCAGGGTGCGATGACTTTTCTACTGATCTTTGTCAGCGCTGTCCTTCCAGTGTGGCGTTGCAAACAAGTGTCCGAGAAACAAGCATCAAGTGCGGCGGGACTGCCGGGAGTCGAGACTAATTGGTTTTCCAAGAAGAAGCACAGACATGGCTTCTCAAGAATGTGTACCGGAAATGGCGTAAGTGAGTTGAGTGGGTCAAAAACAGATCCTGTTGTGGATCTTTACAACACCGGTAGATCTCAACGAAGTAGGGCGGTACGTCCGAAAGTTATGGTGATTCCCGATGAACGCCCGCACCATCATCGCTATATACCATTCGTGGTGCGTGTTGCGATTTACATCAAGGTTAGCTCCCAGAACGTATAGTCTCAGGGATGCAGGGTCGCAAGCAAAGTTATAGCAGAGTAGAGCACTGCGCATGAGTTTGTAGGAGAAAGTATGGCGAGTTAACAAGCAAATCTTTCGACCGGCCTCCGGTAGTACAGAAGCTTCTATCCTAAGCAACCAATCGAAACATTAGCGTGTCGACTACTGGCTCACTGGTGCTTGCGCAATCAAGCGATTTTGCCGACATGACCGATAACTCGGCAAGAACATGATCATCAAAAGACAAGTCGATATTCGGCACTCCGATCGGGTTTGTGGGGGTGGGGCGATGATTGCTGCAAGGGGTTGAATCCTTCCATCTGCCGGTAGATGCGCCCGATCTTTAAGGCTGACTCGAGCCGCCCTGCACCGCCGTGGTGGCGCAACGATCAAATCTGCCGTGGTGGATATCGTGTGGGCTACCATTTTGTGGGCACTTAAAGGAGGATTATTCCCGTCGCTAATCGTCGAGGTATCCTTCTGGTAGAGCAATTGGAGCAGAGCTTAGGAGACAGCTCACTACCACTTGACCAGTGGCCAAAACTGGGCGCCGTTACGAGGTAGGAAGCGGCAGTTTCCATGCATGGTCTACCCCTTCCTAAGACGTAAATACCGCTCCACTAACTCCTTTGAACCGGTTTTGTGAATGAGCACTAATTCACCTACCACCGGCAAAAATGATACTGACACCAATGGCACATATCATCTGACAATGGAGCTAGTTTCAGGAAATGAATAGGTTCGGCGAGGTTGCAAGGCCTTGGCCGTGCACATAACACACTAATATGTCTACCCAAGATCATCGCGACTAGCCTTTTGGCAGAACTACCGTGTTCCTGCAAGTTCAATGACTGCTCCTGGAACATACAAAGCAATTGACTTTGGCCGTGCACCTCGTCGTAAACCGCCATGTCAACATGCTCTTTATGTTTCCGCACCGAGTGTTTGCCTTTTTACTGTTGATCAGCATCTTCAGCTTCACGACCAATGCCGCCTCAATAGACGACGCGGCGCTATCGGCATTGAGCCAGATTCCAGCATGTGCCGTAAGCTATTCTTCGCAATCTCGGAAATTTCTTGTAGCTGACGGCCACGCAGCTCCAATGTATCAATGAAAAGCTACCTGCCATCGGCTGTACGCTCCTCGACATAGAGTGTCAATGCACTTCGAAGAACTCGACCAAGATCCTGCAACCATGCTTGGAAAAGCAGTGCAGTTACAACGAAACCTTTGGTATGTTCATCGAAGCCACAGCTCTCAGAGCTTTCCTCTTTTCTCTCTCATCGCAGTGTTCAGAAGCAATAGTAATAAGGTCTTTTGCAGCTACGCTCCGCGCCCAAGCCTCTATTTGCGACAGGCCACACGATAACCGATCGACTCCCATTCGCATCGTGGCCTACGTGACTGGAATCATACCAATCATTGTGATTGTAATGCGCTTTGCGTCTCGATACGTGGGCGGAAATCAGCTCTGGTGGGACGATTGGCTCCATCTAGCAGCGGTTGTAAGTGTCCAACACCACCAAAAAGTTATTTTCATCTTGCTTATGCTCGTGGAGATACTGGTCATCCCTTTGACTGCTTCGTTGTTTATGAACCTCAAAGCGGGGATCGGTCATCATATATGGGACCTGACATACCCCCGCGTCGTGGCAATCGGGAAATGGAGTACGCAACTGTCTGTCCGCTCTACTAAGAACGCATACTGACTAGACACAGCCTATATCGCTACCATCCTGTGGGGCCTTGAACTGCTTCTGATAAAGTACAGCATCCTCTGTCTGTACATCCGCATCTTTCCGAATGTCTGGTTGAAGCGCGCAGTTTGGGCTTTCATGGCTTTCACGGCGCTATTCACACTGCCCCTGATTTTCTTGGCTGCGTTCCAGTGCATTCCCGTCCGTGCTATCTGGGATCTCCAAGAGCAGGGAACGGCAAAATGCATCGACTACATGGCCGTCTTGCGACTGACGGTTGTATATGAGATCATTGCTGAGACGATTCTCTTCAGTCTTCCCATCCCCATCGTATGGAAGCTGCAGATGGAGACTGCAAAGAAGATCCAGCTACTCTTCTTCTTTAGCCTTGGTATCTGGCAAGTCTTGTAATCGTCGCGTTCATTTTGTATAAATCTAAATCTGCCACAGTGTCATTGTCATGTCCATCATTCGCCTGCCGTTTCTACCAGGGGTCGTCGACACGACCGACCCAACCTACACAGTAACCGGCACTTCGATTACCGGATTCGTGTCTAGTGGTGTTGCACATGTATGCGCCGCCGTTCCCACTATTAGGAACTTAATACGATTCTGCCGAAACGGGTTCAGGATGCCGACGAAGGCTTCCTCAGGCTACGCCAAGGACACTGGCAGTTACAACTCTTCGAGCAAAAGAAGCTACAAGTCACTAGAGGACAAGAAAAATGACTTTGTTACGGCGCAACAGCGAAGCAAGGCATCGTCTCGCGATAAGAAGGATCCGTATCGCTTGTCAGCTATCATGGAGACTGAGATTGATGGTAGAGTTGTGGAGCTGCAGGAGATGGACTCTTCAACTCATGCAGATGCTCTGGATGATGAGGGGTGTGTTGGGGAGCAATCGGAGAGTGGATTGACGAGGCGCGGGGACGAAGGGATTCCTACTATTGTTCGCAAATCTCCGTCGCCAGGGTTGGAGGACTCGGCGTCACAGAAGTCTATACTCCATCAACACTCATATGTATAAAAGCGAGAGACGGATAAGTATGAATCGTCATGGGGTCTAGCATAACCTTTTCGGCACAGATGACCGTGATGAATTGGCTATGTATGGGTGGTGAAGTTTTGAGTTTGCACTGCAATTTCACTGTTCATCATCGGTATCATGTTTGGAATTTTTATTTTCTTGTGATTGTTAAGTCTCACATCGCTAGGAGCACACCGAAATAACCAACTTTAGAGCTGCACCAATGAGTTTTAGGTTTAGTAATGTATGCCACGCGCCTGGGCATAGGATTGTTTAGCCGTCGGGACGAATACATATAATTGAACTTCATTGTCCAGCCCGGTATTCGTGATAGGTCAAAAACAGCTATCCATACAATGACCACATTCCAAACCCGAAGTAGATATTCCAGATCGGATCCGTGAATCAATACAATCCCCATCCGATGGAATCAAGGGTTTTTTGCCGTCAACGCAAACCATATAAAATGGTGTCAGCACCATGTAGATCCCTACCAACCCAGACCACCATGGACGCATCAACTCCGAAGCCTTCCTAGAACCAAAGGATGTCTTCTACACCAACCTCATATCTCCCTATCCATCTCCCATCCCTCTCTACAGCGCTCGAATCCTTCGCCACATCATACGAATCCACGCACCATGTCATCCGTGCCTTCGAAGACATCTTGAAGAATGTGTATCTGCACCAACAAAAAGATTTTACCTCTACCTGCACATTGGGCCCTGTTCCTGCATCAAGCTACCAGGAACACATCCATGAACCGGGGCAAAGCTGGCTGGCGTGCTGTAAGATGTATTAAAGTTGGTAACGCGTCGGCCTGGTGAAGCGCGCGGCGTGAATGCGTTGTTGGATGTATCTGTGCAGGAGGCCATGGATATTGCTGCAATTTAAAGAGCTTCCTGGTGGTGTTTGGATTGAAGTGCATACGTCCCGCCAACATAAAAGTAGTACGCATACGGACTAATGGAAGCGCGGCGCAAGTTCATCATTCTGGTTGAAGCGAGGGAACCAAAAAAATGCCGTTGCTTCGTACTTGCGGGAGGCATTTGCCGCCGTCAACTTTGTCAATCTCTGTGATGGAATTTGGCATTACGCGAACGAGATGCTTGGGTACGGTGGCCCGGGCGCTGCTACCATGCATAAGAAGCTACTACATTGGATACACTTCACCGTAATGCGGGAGGCCTCTGATCCTATGCCATGAGCTTCCCTTGAAAGCGTAAGCATGCTGACGGAGAAGTACTTCGCGCTTCACTGTGGGAAACCGAACACGCCGAGCGAAGCCGTAGAGTTAGAATTACCAAACTACGTCCAGGGCATCAACACGCAGCTCATCGCGTGCCTTGAACCGCCGGGATTTTCGCAAACGACTTGGGGTAGTCGGTTCTATGAATACAGTTGCGTGGAAAAACCTCTCGATACGAGTGAGATCCCTGCTAAAATGGACGTTAACGAGACCGCTAATGTGGAAGCCGCCGGTCCTGCCGCCGATTCTACAATTACAGCGGAAGTGATGACCCTTGAGCTTGAGCAACGGCAGAACCGCTGTACTATTTGCATGAAAGATCAATACTGCAATCATGGTGATGGACGCACGTTAGATCTAAACAACCGCAAGCATTGCTTCCACTACGAGTGTATCTACGAATGGCTGAATGACTCCTCCCCAAATAGAAACTTGTGCTCAGAGTGTCGGGAGCAGTTCAGCGTAGTCTCCCAACCAAATCTGCCAGAATCACAAGCTCATGTCAATGCCAGGCAAACAACTAATACTAAAAATCATCTCACTACTCCCTATCATCCCCACGCCAGCCTTGGTTCAGACTGACACACGGTCCCCACCTCGGGCATCTGCCCCAGGACAAAATACCTCACCATCCACTCAAGCGTACACTCTGAAATCATACTCTGCACCGTATGTCCCGTGGAGTTTTGTTCGAGCACAACAGCGCCTTCAAAGTACGTAGCCATGTGTCTCGCGTTAGCCACGGGTGTGATGGGATCTGCAGACGGATTGAGGAAGAGGATTGGTGTACTGGTGTTTGTATGCTGGAAACCTGGGATTTGGTGTTAGTGCGTGTTTCTAGAAAGAAAATCTACATCATTAATGGGATATGGAATAAGAGTCCAGTTTACCTTTAAAAGTCTGGCTTTCAGGTGGTGTGATTTTCAACCCAGCACCCACCAACGGGTTCTCAAGTGCATATCTTCTCCCCGCATACACACTCGTCTGATTAACCGTCTCGAGGACTTCTCGGAAGCTGGTCAGATTGTCGATTGGACTGCGACCCGCGGCATCGGCGGCGGTGATCAAGATGTACGTTTCTTGTGCTGGGGCGCCTCGTTGGGTGTAAGGGCCGAGTTCCAGAAAGAACGTGGCTGCATCATTGTTCTCCAGAGCAGCGAGACCGCGGGCGAGGACTGGGTACCCAGGTTGGGGAGTGTACATGATGTAGAACCCTGCGGTAAGAACAACAGCTTTTGTGATGATCTGTGGAGCTTGGCTCTGGGGAGAGAAGGTCGGGTCGGCTAGGATAACGGGCTTCTCATCTAGCTTTGCCAATAGGGCGTCGAAACGCTGTTTAACATCGTCGGCGTGGAAGGCGCATTTTTCTGGGCCGGCTTCTTCGCAGAGCGTAAAGAACCATTCATAGGCTTTGTCGACGTCTTGTACGGCTGTCAATTTACGTCCTTGGTAATGCTCTTCGCCGTTTTCGTTGCCGTCGAGGATCATACGGCCGACGCGATCGGGGTATAGAGATGCGAGGGTCTGACCAATGACTGTGCCGTAGCTGACACCATAGTAGTTGACCAGAGCTTTCTCGGGCCTCTCGTAACCGCGTGCTGCAGCTTGGAGGGTGCTGAAATGCATCATGTCCTGTACAACAGCTGAAGTTCCTGCATACCTTGCCGTACTATTTGCGTTTGCCTTTGTACACCACTCTCCCAATGCAAGACCACGGGCGTAGTTCACATTGAGTCCTGAGACCTGTGTGAACGATTCAAAGGTACTCCAGAAGGCATCTCGGGCGTCGGTATCTCCAGGAAAGCAGGTCAGTTCGATGCCACTGTTGCTCACACCCCTTGGGTCAAAGCTCACGGCGTTGTAAAGGCCGGCTGTTATATTCAGAATGAGATCGCCCGTGCCTCCGAGTAAGCTTTCAACGCCGGAGCCTCCTGGTCCGCCGGGGTTGAAGAGAATGTCCCGAGTAACATTTCCCGGCGCGTTCTTGCGGATGAAAGCCACAGTTGTGGTGCCAACGTCGCTGTCATTGTAGTCGAGCGGTACTATAAGATTGGCGCAATCGTAAGTATCGTAACACGGAGTCCATTGGAGGTCAGGTGAAGCAGGCACCTGGAAAATACGCGTTATTGTAGTACAATGACTGAGTCGGTGCACCTACTTGAGTGAAGTTCTGTGCGGTAAATGTGTCGTTCCCGGGTATGCTTTCGAGAACAGGCGAAGCATTCGAGAACGAAGCAAGCAGCACAGCCAAAGGTGCCCAAGAACCTAGTCCAATCATGGTGCTGGAAAGAACACGTGGTCAAGCGTGAGGTTGCTTGCTGATTATGTGCTGAAGATGTCGATGAGATATCTTTCAGAAGCCGGCGATGACCACCAGGTTATACTCTGTAAGAATTTGCTGCCAAAAGGATGCTTGTCCTTGGCTTGCTGGGTTCAATGGTGGGACCTGCATGTTAGTAGGTACGGCACGATAACCTTGCTGTCTAGCATCCCAGTCATGGTTCGACGGCTGTTCGGCCGCGTTGAGGTTGAGGCTGTACCCTACCAAACCAGGAGCGTGTCGCGAAGGCCACACAAGGCAGACCCGCTTAGTACCAAATGAAGTGAAACCCCAATATTCGCGGGATACCACGCTAGTTCGCTAAACTTCTGTTTTCAGAGGCACTTGATATGAGGTTACGTATAGGTAGTCGTGTCCTGCCACTAAGTTACCTGCAAGCAAGGCAGAATAGTGGGGTAGAAGGATTCGCGAGAGATGATGACCAACGTAAGGCCACCCAGCAAGCCTCATAGTCATCGGTGGTGCTCGCCAAGGATTCCCGGTTGGGGAAGATTCGCAGGCAGTCTCAGATATAGAGCGGAGCGTAAAAGAGGCACATTTGAAAAGGTCGGCAAGAAGACAAGATCTGTGAAGATGAATTGTCGAAAAACTAATGTACAGCAACGAGGCATGCCTAATTATCTTCATCAGCTGATGAGATCAGCCATAAGAGGTAGATAGGTCGATGTTTGCGAAGCCGTGATGGCCTGAAATGGTATATGCCCTAAACGCCTTGCTCTTGACCCAAACGCCATTCAGCCTAATGTATAGCTTCCAATCTCGCTAGTGCATGCCTACAACGATGTCACGGTGAAGCTTCTATCGTCGTGCCCTGATGTTGAACGGGCTCTCTTCTGCAGCCTTGAATGCGTCGAACGAAAATAGACTGATGAAGTACAAGGCCGCGAATCTTGTTATCAGATCGCTGAAGCCACCATTGCCCATCAGCATCCCTTGCACGTTCGCAAACGGGCTTTCTCCGACCGGTCGGCTGGGTTCTGAGGCTGATCCTAGGGTACGTCCCTTGGACTGGAAAGCAGCGGAAGAGGCACCCGGACCAGATGTGTCGTTGGCAGCTTTGCGGACGGCGGCAGTGAGGGCTGCGGGATTCGCACCGCGAATGGTATCGACGACTGCGCTAGACTTGATTACCAGGAATGTGGGCATACTGTGAGAGGCTTCTGTTAGCCATGCACTTCCGGAGCGGAGTTGTCGCATACGTACGCGCTGACCCCATACTTCTTCGCAACTTCCTGCTGGCTATCCACATCCACCTTGACGAACTGTAGCTTGCCAGGCCTAGTTTCCTTCTCTGCTAGGCCCTGGAATACGGGTGCGATAGCTTTACACGGCCCGCACCAGTCTGCGTAGAAGTCGACGACGGTATATGTGGACTGCGAGAGGAGCTGGGAGAAGTGCGTGGATGAGGTTACGGGGATGATTTTGCCTGGCATGATTGTGATTGTAGCGGCTTTATTTTTTAAGTATTCTATCGAGCTATGGCTCAGGTCCTGGAAGATATTTAAGTTGCCTTTGGGGGTTGCTAGTGAAGCCGGCGTGGTATGCGGGGAGGACAGGACAGCTTGCGACAAGGATACGCCACCTGGAGCTCGGGTGGGTCGTGCGCTAATCTCACCCATCATCATGCCAAGACGCGCCACGACGCTTTCACTGACAACTCGGAAGAGCGCGTCGTCTCCTGTTTGTACACACAACATTGAACATTGTCTGAAATAGGATGCCTAGGTGCGTATCTTACTCATGTTGCTGATAGATACTCAGTCTTGAGCTCCGCGATGACGACCAAGCTCCTCAAACCATAATGTGCCTCGTCCATCTGCTCGGCGAGAACAGCTAGACAGCCAGAGCCGGATGGACAGCCTCTTCGAATGGAACAGACCTACTCTTGGATTTTTTAGGCACATGTTTCAGCTCGGCTTCGTTGCTTGCTTCCACTTCTTCCACCTGACCTTTCTCCGCACGCGACTTCTTTCCCTTCGCCTTGGATTCGACCTTGGATTTAGGCTTTGGTGCTTTTTGCGAATCGAGATATTAGCCTGTAGACTCTTCCTCATCGGACGATTCTTTCGTTTCTTCGGCCCTTGGACTTGGTGTCTCCTCCATTTTCGTCTTCTTGGTACGGAGCTTCCTGCTTTTCTCTGGTGCCGGTTTGATCTCAGCCTCCGGCGACTTGAAAACTTGCCTGTCTTGAATGTCTCGGGAACCACTTCCTTGAGTTCTTCTAAAATAGTGTCGATACCATCAAATATATCTTCATCGAAGTGCAGCTTTGCGTGGTCCAGATCGTACGCCGACATGAACTTCTACCTTCTTGTTAGAACGGACAAGACCCTTTTGCGAGCGCGAAGTGACTTACCCAGTGCTGGTACATCGTTGAGGCATGGTCACCGTCGAAGGGAACATCAATGCCAACTCTCAAATTACCCTTTGTAATCTTGACGTTCTTCGACAACCAGCAGCGCGCGCAACGATTCCGAACTGGTAGCCGATCGCGTCCCTGTACTCTTTCCCGTACTTATGAGCGTCCCCGCCAAGTCCTCGCGGATATCCTTGAACTCTTTGTCAATGGGCTTGCCTTCGCCGAACGCTAATTGTGATCAGACGAATGGCGCTACGGGAAGTTACACCACCACTCACCCAGGCGCTAATTCGGGCCTTCGTCTTCCATGGCGTTTGCATCGCGAAAGTTTCAGGTGAAGGCAGAAGGATGGAAGTTCCATCAGAGAAGGGTGAGGTGAGGTGAGCGCGCTTGCCTTCCGTTCCCACGTACACCTTGGCTGGAAAAGAGGTAGTTGCGCTTTCATGTAATGGACATGGCTCTCGCAGTCATTCTATTCCCACTTTGATCACATGGGCCAATGTTTCTTAACCAGAGTCCTTCATTTCTTAGCCTAACAGATTACGACCGCAGTACTTCAAATCCCGTCTACATTGTCACACATCCCAAATTGACCGCAATAGAACCTCGGAGCTCGAAACTTCTAGAGAACTCGCGAAAGCTACCGACTGTTTGCCAAGCCTCAACGCGAGTGATCTATCAAACGTGTGTTGTTTTCCAGCCTAGCAAACGTGCAGGGGGCAAGTAGAAAGCAGCGCCCACAAGACTTCCCCAAACTCCTTCGCAGATCCTTTCAACAATCGCGATGGCGGGCGAGCTCACGAACAACGAGACCTTCACACCTTCACAGTACAACGATGAGTGGTCACGTAATGACCTAGTCAGGCAATACGTCTATCTCTATGCTGAGTATCTTACCCTCCGCGGGCAAATTGATCACGCCAGAACCGCCCTTCCGTTCCAGCGTGAGCGCGTCATTCATAATTTACAAAACCGGCGTCTTATGCTGGAGAACGAGAACCGCCAGCTGCGTTTCCGGAACGAGTGGCAGACTGAGGCAAGATTTGCGAACGACATGCTGAGGATGGAAGAGTACCTAAGGAGAATCCGAGCCCAAAAGGAAGCGACAGATTTAGAGATTGAGAGATTGAAAGAATGCTACGACGAGTCTGAGTACACCAATCACCTGCTGGTCGAGGACAATAAGGCGCTTGAGGAGAAGTTACACAAGAAGAACAAGGGCAAGGTCGATAGCAAAGGTTCGAGTGAGGCATGCACAGAGAGGTGCAAAAGGCTTGAAGAGGACGTCAAACTTCTGAAGGAGATAATTGCGATATTCAAGGATCGACTCACGAAAGAAGAAAGGGAGGCTGTTGAGGCGATAGCTGGTCGATAGCTCATTGTCTTTTGACTGTCTTCATCGATCAATGTCTGCGATATAAACTCACATGCAGGAGCCTTCTCACCTTAAACATGACTTTACTAGATTTTCTAGACTCCTTTTGCTTCCAATACGAATAGCTCACTTACCACCTACACTTGATAAAGTAGATGCCTAGTCTTAACTTGTTAATCCTGAATGCCACGATTCTAATAGAGGCTCGTGAAACTCAAGCTGCGCCAGGCACATGAAGCTGCCTCCCTTTGGTGCCTATGCTGTTGCACCTCGGTACCTTGTTGCACACATAGCACCTATGCACACTAACGATATATATGGTAAAGATGGTCTAAATAGAGCGATTCAGATAGCTTCGACGCCTGCGGTGCGCCTCCAATGGTAAAACAACCTCCTTCGTCCTAAAACTAGCATCATAGACCGAGCGCTGTCGGGAGTTTTACTACTAATAACTCCGTGTAATAACCTTTACATAGGCTGATCTAGGATGCTTTAATCAACCCAACGCATAATCTGTCCTCATCTCTGTCAACAGCACCCGCACTCGACCGGGCGACAGCACTCTATACTACTTTTTACGATTCCCAACTACAGCGCTTAGGACATTTGCAAATCAGTATAATTTGTTTAGACCAACCCTTCTCAATTTTCGCAATTGGTTACTTGGATCACGCTGGAACACTAGTTCCAGATGATCGCGATCGTTGACTCGTATCCCAACAGGTTCCTGATACGTTCCCATGGAGTTGATGCCAGCGGAAATATGACGCAAGTGCTCACTGCGCTTCGACTGCAACGCAAGAACAATGAACTCAGTTGCCGAATCCCATGCGGTAGATGTGTGGCCGCTACTGAGCATGTATGATATATAACCGACAGCGAATATGCAGTAGGCCATGATAACAATGAGCGATAAGCGTGTAGATGTGGACGACGTTTCATATCCGTAACCAAAACGTGTCAAGGTGATCTCAATCACTGTATATCGCTCATCTCCTGACGCGCTTTGTATCTATTCTCTCCAAGGAATTTCGGAAAAGACGGTAGCCAACGCAACGGCTAATCTGGTACTGTCACTCCAGGAATCGTTGAATATCATGGCGGCGAATGATGGAGTGTCCAAGCCAGTAATGCTGTCGAGATCAGCGGAAATCAGGCGTGCAGTCTTGGGTAGGCTATGATCCAAGTTTGAAATTGAGCCTGTACGGACGACCCATGAACCGCCGTCTGCTGCAAGTTCGTGTTGAGACGGCTCCCAGAAAGCGGACACTGTACAAGTCTTTGTGTGCGAACAAGGATCGGACAATGGCATAGATCCATTGGCTTTTTTGAGTAACAAATCTGAAATCACGTATCGCTCCAGACGAGCGCAATTGGGCTCAATGAAACTGCCAACAAATGAAGAATAACCGGGTTCAGGCGAAGTGTGAGGGGCAGTTATAGGCAATAGTATATGCTTCACACTGCAAGAGGTAGT
>QGDG01000067.1:0-180539 GCA_003268315.1 Stemphylium lycopersici
TTCTTCTTCTTCTTCTTCTTCTTCTTCTTCTTCTTCTTCTTCTTCTTCTTCTTCGCTATACGCGCCGCACCCGCGCGAGATAGCTGCTTGCGATCAAGACCACCGATAGCATTTCGCTCCAATACCACGCTGCACTGATCATAATTCGGAAACTTTGCAGTGGTATTACTAAACATTTGCGTCGCGTTCTCAGCAATATAAGCAATCTCGCCACTAGCCGTAGTAATCTGCACTTGCTGCCTCGCCAGCATCTCCTCAGGAACATTGAAGTATTCCCTTTCCAAAACGACCATGTCGGCGAATCTGCCAACTTCCAGCCATCCAATGTGTTAGTCTGCTTGGAGGAACTCGGCTCAGTTGATGGTGATTGTGCGGAGAGTGGCTTCGCGCACGATGCCTTCGCATGGAAACTCTCTGGTGAATAGGAGAACTGGCGATGCAGCTGAGTGGGGGGTTTTTGGGTCGCCAGACCAAGTGACGCCGATCTTGAGAGCTGGGCAGTAATCGAGAGCGTCCAGGGGTCAGTCACTTCCGTACACGACTAGTCGACCGTCATTTTTAATCTGTGCGTAAGCCTGGGGGTTGTTTAGGCGGTAGTTTCCTAGAGATCGGAAGATGTTTAGGACGTAGAATGAACTGACTTGTGCCTGCTGGAAGCTCATGAAGGCGTCGACGTTCGGCTCTTTGAAGCGTGCCCAGTTATCTGGATGCGAAAGTTCGTCGTGAGCAAGATCGAGCCGGAAGCTGTGGTCGGGGTGTTGTTTGCGCAACGATTCGGCTGCATTGAGGCCAACGCGCACAGAGAGAATGCCATCGGCATGTAATTGTGCATCTAGCACCAAACACTGGCTTGAACTCGTCCAGGGCTGCAGCCTCCTGCTATAATGAAATGATAGTCCGACGAATGAACCGCGATAGGCCTTTTCGTTTTCAACTGATCGAGCTGCTTCGTGGTGGGCTGCCCGTTGCGCGTAACAAGTGTCGGATAATCGAGGTTCACGGCCTCGAACCAAGTCTCGTCTGACTTGTTCGGTTCGTCGTCAATGAAACACTGCATATGCTCCAAGACCTTTTCCAGATCCAGTGCTTTGTAGTTGAGATTGCAATTGAGGAGGAAGATTCCACCGCCAAGGATGTGCATGCGGGAGTCGATCAAACCGGGAATTGCTGAATGTCCTTGGAGGTCCACCACCTTTGCCGTACTACCAATGTGTGGCTTGATATCTTCATTCGATCCGACAGGGGCGATGACCCCATCCTTTGCCGCTAATATATTTGCTTTGGAAGAGTACTGGTCTAGGTTGTAGATAGATTCATTGTGGCAGGTGGTGTCAGCAGGTTGCGACTCCTTGGTTGGCGCAGCGCTCGCCGCGAAGACGAGCGTCAACGCCGTGAGCTGTCGCATAAACACAGTGTTGAGAATTGCTCAAAATGCGAAGCACTGGGTACAACTAAGATTGACGTGGATTAATAAAAGCATATGAAGTGATAATGAGAAAATGAATAACTTCCGGCTTCACAAAGACACTGGATGGACAGGCTAAACCGCTAGCATCGCCATTCTGACTGACAACGATAGGGACGAAAGAAATGAGAGCAAGACCATTCTGTGGTGGACAAGACCGAGCGTTGAGGTGTGGCGAAGCTCGAACGGTACTGCCGATGATGTCTTCTGTATACTCTTATTTGTTGATCGAAGTACCCAAGCAACGAAGCAAACCCCGACGAAATCTTTCAAAACAGGTCCCTAAGCTCCTGGTTCGCGCTCTGAGGAGAGCCAGAAATGAAGAAGTTGCTTTTCGCCTCAGCGAAACATAACCGATGCCTCTGATGCGCATCGTCCCTACATAGCTTCACATGAAACTCCCCAAAACTCGCACCTAGTCACAACCGCTGATGTTTGTCAATGACAGGGATAGCGAGGCCAGAGTTTCGGCCGAAAGAGCACGTCAAGAAAATATACACGATGAGTTGAAACGGCAAAACACAATCCTGTATCTCATGATCAATGTTAGAATAAGCGGAAGTACGGGGTTTCGAGGTGTCGAAGTTACGGCGGCAGCTTAGGGAACGAAGGCCATCGGACTTTCGGATTTTTAGCATCCGCGCTTGTCCACCGACGACCCTGAGCATGAAACGTCGTTTCTAAGCTTTGCTCTCGGCCTGAAATCAACACCGACGTCGTTGCATATTTTGCCGACTGCGATGCTTGGAACCGTCAGTCTTGGTAGTCGCGCGCCATCTTCGTTGGAAGGCGACTGCTGGGGGTGGTTGCAACCTTTCCGCTTGTCCACTGTACGGTGGCGTATGGGAATGGTCGATCGCGGATTGTCAGCGCATTTAACTACACTCGTCCGTCTACACACGCTCATCTCTCGCAGGGATGTAGCGAGGAAGACGTTTACCGTTCTTTCGTGGTCGTGCAGCTCCTTCGCCCTCGCTTGCTGAAGGCCCCCGCGGCAGGTCAGCTGAGAGTGGTGGAGGATTTCGAGCATGAAGCGGGCGCAATACGATCGTCTCTTTCTGGGCGCGCATGCCCAGACGGTGCATTGCGCGCCACTTAGACGACCTCTTCAAATCCCAAGTACAATGATGACATAGTCGGAGGAGGTTTGCTGGCAAGACGATAATCCATAGGTTTTGTATATCAAGGCAAAGATTGCCCTGACGTGACTTTTCCTGAAACCATCGTCATGGCAATCACGCAGTGGATGCGATGCATCCTTTTCCTCTTCGTTCCACTCGTTTTGTCTCAAAACACCACAGCGCCACCATGTGAGCACTGCGAAGACGAAGCCCACGGTTTCGCCTCGCTCAACGGCGGAACAACAGGCGGGAAAGGCGGTCCCGTCGTCTTCGCAAACACATGGGCAGAACTTGTATCGTACTCAGCGCAAGAAGGCCCACTAATCATCCGCGTAAATGGGATGATGCAGGCAGACGAGCGCGGCTATGAAATACCCATCGCAAGCAACAAGACAATCATCGGAGTAGGAAAGGAATCTGGGGTTATGGGCGGGGGCTTCGCCGTCAAGGGAACTCGCAACATTATATTGAGAAACATGCAAGTATCGGATACAGCCATAGCGGAAGACTGGCCAGGAAAGACCGAAGACTGGGATGGAATCCAAGTTGATACCGGCTCGAACATTTGGATTGATCACATGACAGTACGTTTCCCACTGCAACCGTCCATTACATGCCGCGCGTCTTGGTTCTCTCCCCTTCCCCCGCGAAAAAAATAAATAAATAAATCCAATGAGCCTTCACCTAACCAAAACCGAACAGTTCGCCCGCATGAACGACGGCCTCATCGACCTCCGCCGCGACACAACCTACACAACCGTCTCATCCAGCATCCTGTCGATGCACAACAAAGCCTTCGGCATCGGGTGGACGAGCAACGTAACCGCGCGCGTGACAATCAACGACTGCTTCTTCAACAGCACCAACCAGCGCAACCCCTCGGCCGACAACCTCGCCATGTGCCACATGTACAACAACTACTTCCGCAACGGCACCGGCTACGGCACCTATGCGCGCGGCAACACCAGTCTGCTGCTCGAGAACTCGTACTACGAAGATGTGTTTGACCCCGTTGTTGCCGGCCCGAATGCGAGTCTCAGGGCGACTTGGGTCAAGTTTAAAGACTGCGGGGGCGAGATGATGACGAGTGTGAATGAGGAGGCCGTGTTCGATGCCAGGGAGTGGTATGACTATGAGTTGAGGGATCCATATGACTTGCCGAATGATATCCCGTATTTTGCGGGGCCGCAGGAGGATATCGGGAGTTGAGTGTTACGACGTGTTGGATGCTAGTGGTAGGGACGATGCTTGTAGGGGAGACGTTTATTGTGGGATAAATTGTCCACGTTCCGTACGTGGACAAATCGAACAAGATGCAAGAAAAACGGCTCACTCTTCTCCTCTTCTTCCCGTCATAACCCCCCCGCGTCGAACCCCGTCCACGCATCCACAACCTTGTTCAGGTAACTTCGCGACGAAATGCAAATGCCTAGTACCAGCCTGTTGTAGTTTCTACCAGAGGTATGCTACTGCCGCAAAGCAGGTGCCATGTTGGGTATTTTGCAACATTCTTCTTGTCGGGAGACAAACTTATCCTCGAGTGTGGAAGCCTGACACCATCTAGTTCACAGACATTGCAAGCAAATCAAGGTGGCGGGATAAATTATATGGGATTCTTGGCTTTCTGAATTGGAAACAGAGGGGTATGTCCATCTCGCTCTAGCGTGGTCACATCCCGACGAGAAGCAATGCCGGCAGACATTCGATGCCATCTCCTTCACACATGGCACGGTAGCGCGACACCAACACCATGTTATCACTGACGGATTAGTCACGGCGGCGGTGAGGAAGACTTACACATCGTTGCGTCCCAAGCATCTAGTTCATCTCCCACCGTTCCATATTGAGAACGGCGGTCGACTATCCAGGCAGCACCACGTGGAGGCGCAAGGGTCCGACTTCTACCGCCCGTCCACCTCTTGCGATCAAACCCAGCATTAAACGCCTTGATCCATATTTCTCCAAGCAGCTTCTCCAAATCAGCAAGCTGCTCCAGCTGTGTGGTTTGGCCACGAATAGGCAGAAGCCTACAACAGGTCGGCTAACCAAATTTTTCTTTTCCCCAAAACGAGACTCGAAATAGTTTTCCGTTTTCCAAAATGACAAACGCAAAATGAAATAACGTCCACGAGAGTTTTGCCCGTAAAGGGCGTGTAACAGAAGCTCCTAGGAGCAATGTTTTCCACAAAATGTTTCCACAAAATGTTTTCCACGAATGGTTGGTGTCCGTCAGGGGGGACACGAGAATGTACCTCTAGGGGCCACATCGACGTGTGAGCCGTAGAAGTGACACCACAAAGTCCAAGAGGACTGGTCTCAAAAACCCCCGAGGGGTAACCCAATTACCCACAAAGGGCGGTCCTATCTAGTAGGTTTGAGGTTTGTCTCCATCTCAGCCAAGGACCATGCGGTCTGTCAGAGACCCAGCCGTCGACTCGAAAGCAAACGATGAGCTCCATATCTGTAGGCCTCTTCCGCACACGGATCCCTGAAAAGAGATCCCCTGGCGGCGGGGAAACGCAAACGTTCCCTGCAAGACAAAAGACCGACGTCGTTACGGACGCCGGCACGACAGCTCACGCGGATGAACCGGCGCGGCGTAGGCGAACCTGAACAAGCGAACTTATCCGGAACACAGGCGAACCTGAATGGACGGGCGAACCCAGAGGAAGCAGGCGTACCTGATGGAGCGGGCGTACCCGGGTGGGAAAATGGCACCAAGGCACAGCGGGCGGGCGGGGAGGAGGGGTCTGCACAATAGCCAAGACATCGGGGGGATGTGCGTCCAAGGTTGCCTGTCAGCAAAGTGCCATGGACCTTGAAAGGTCTATCGGAGACTTCCGGAGAAGCTCCATATCGCAGGCGTCTTCCACACGCATCTCCCTGAGAAGGGTTATACTGGTGGCGGGGTAGCGGCGGACCGTTCCCTTCTAAACAGGTCCCTCACGCGAACCATCATGGGGTGAGAAAAGGATACTCTACCTGGAACCTGTAAGGGCGAGCGAGCGACCAGGACTCGGGCCAAAACGGAGGACAAGGAGCAAACCAGTCTCAGCCCCTTGAAAACAAAACAGCAGCCATGATAAGCTGGAACGGGCCGGATCTCCAAAGCGCCGATACGAAAGACGAAGCTCTTTTGAGCTGAGATGGGCCAGGGCATCCAAAACCTTCCCCAAAAGATCTCTCCAAAGCGCCCCCACATCGTTGAATCTGGGTTCCCCACAGTTCAAGCCAGTAGGCTGTTTCAGGCTAGGCGTGTCCCACTGGAATTTTCCAATGCACGCCCAATCCTAAAGAAAGAGCGATGTCAGCCAAAGAAAGCCATGGACCAAATGGTCTGTCGAAACCGTCCGGAGAAGGCTTCATGTCGCAGGCATCTTCCACGCTCGCCGTCTGAGAAAACAACACTGGTGGCGGGAGTATATCCCTTTGGCCGACAAGCTCCTTCCCCTGTCTCGCACCGCAGCGCAAGACAAAAAACATCGACTATTTCGTCGATCATGGGTATCTCATGGCGAGTGCTTCATGGCCCGCACCTTTCAAAAGTGTATCGACAAACAGCGCTCAAAAATGACGCCTCGTTCGCATTCGACCGCTAACGTCATGATCCCTTGGCCGGAAGTGTCGTCGCTAGCCAGCCAAATAGTACTCGGAACGTATCGCCAAGGGCTGCATGCCTGTCAGAGTCAACACACCTGCGGGGATAGCTGAAGCTCGTGTCTTCTCTCTCGCACTGTGCGCATAGAGAGGACTGTGGATGACGAGTTGAAGGAGATGACGCGTATGGGAGCAATGCTTCCCCTTTCAAAAAAGATCTTGGCTTCGACCCGACGATGCGCACACAATGTGGCCAAAGAAGCCACGACTTCCTACATGTAGTTTGACCGCCACAAGGGAGAAGCATGCTTGCACGTCAATAACCCAAGGGCCAATAGGCCTGTCGGAGCACGAAGCTTCATATCTGCTGGAATCGTCCACGCTCGACAGCCTGAAAAGGCGACACTGGTGGCGGGGTTGCGACAAGCGCTCCCTGGCGTGAAGTGTCTTCTCCCTTGTTCACGGCTTGCATGCGTCATCTCTGATGACGACATGCCTCAAGAGGAGGCTGGGACGAACGTCGTGCGTGGTATCGATCAAGGTGTCGGCTGGTATGTGCAGTCGGCGGAAAGGAAGGCAGTATGGGTTATCGAATGTTGCGAAAACGCTAGGCCTTGGTCAAGAGCGTCGCCAAGGCCAGCTCCTTTGGAAGTGTGACAAGTCAAAATGGTGGTGTAAGGGGAAATGGTTGCGAATATAAAAGAGGAACGTTGCAGGGTGGGGTAAAGCAGATGGGGTAGGTGAGGTGAGCTGGCCAGAAATACCCCGCTGCGAGAGAGGACATAGATCCTTTGCTGGGTGGTCACATCGGGGCGAAAAGAGCTGTGGACTAGCGCCGGATCCATGGCACGAGTGCTAGACGCCAGTAAACAGCACCACGTATCAAATCACAATAAGAAATGGGGAATACCAAGCTACTCTTTGCAGAGACGGAAAAGCCAACCATGGTACCGTTCCACATCCGGCATCGGACGGCCTGTGCGGGAACAGAAACACTGTCCCAGACCCAGACGAACGTTGACGCTAGAACTGAGCTGTGAGCATGGCCACCATGACGCTTCTCGTAGAGCGGAAAGCCCGGATCATCAAGAAGTCGTGTAGCCAAAGCTGCAAGGCCGCAAAGTGAGGCGTGTTCGTCCTTTCGCGAGTCTTGGCCGGAGTGTGGAGGGGAACATGACTGTCTCGGCCTGCTGTCTCGTTTCGAATTTACCTAGAGGGCCGACCGGACAAACTGAATCGAAAAAATTCCAGCAAACCTTGGGAGCGCATGTCCGGTCGTTGGTTGTCCTGTCGAAGTCTAATCGCTATCTTCCAAGAGCTCGGCGAGCTCCGCTTCTTCTTCCGCAGTCATCATGCCTTCTTTTCGCTCAGGTTCCTTGTCCTTTTCTTGGCCGAGACGTTCATCCTCAGCTTCTTGAATAGCCTTGGCAAGTTCTTGTGGCTTCAGGCTCCACTGTCTAACTGTGGCGTCAATACCCACGCTGATTATGCGCTGCCCCATCAAGAGGAGACCCGTAACCTCTTCGAAGTGCCCGGTGAAAGTATGGTGTAGCTTCCCGCTGGCTTTCTCCCATACGCGGACCTCTTCGTCCCTGCATGCTGTGATGACCCATCCGCCATGCTCGTCGATGGCGACATCGCGCACAAAGTCAGGGTGCTCAAACTTGGAATCCTCATCCCAGTCTCGGCCTCTGGACAAGCACTTCGCGGTCTTATCTGCTGATGCTGTCCACAGGTCGCCGTCAGAGTCGAAATGCAGGGCGTCGATGCTTGTCTCGTGGGCGATGATGGGTGATGGCTGCATCTCGGATGCGGAGGAGAGGCTGATCTTCCATCGCCTAATCTCTCGGTCGCTCCCAGCACTGAAGACTGTGGCGGTGTCGTTGCCAGGCTCATAGTCCATCGGGTCCAGGGCGAGAGCAAGAATGCCCCGTGTATGCCCCTTGAGCGTGTGCAGCTTCGTTCCTGTAGCGACATCCCACACTATGATGCTAGCATCTTGTGAAGCCGAGACCAAAACCTCCTTGCCGTGGAGCGTGAATGTGATGATGGCTTTGACAAAGTCACTGTGGCCCTGGAAGCGGGTAGAGGGTTTCCGCGAGGCGAGTGACCATGACCAGATTGACTTGTCCCAGCAGCTAGCAAACAGCGTGCCGGACTTGGCAGATACGGCAATAGAGGTGAGGGGAGCGACGGGTCCGGTAAAGGCAGCAGCGACTTTACTCGTCTGTAAGCGGAACACGTTAGTCACCGCACACTGGAACGACGACGTGAAGCTTGAGCTTAGGAGCAGATGTCTGACCGACTTCAATGTTGATGTGCTTCACGCTGCCGGCAGCTTCAGCAACGTAGACGTGCTCCTCATTGTGAGGGTCGGCAACGAGGGCGAGGATCTTGGAGGGCAGCTTGGTGGGGTTGCCTTTGGTGTTCTTGGACTTGGATGCCTTCCGAGCCGACTCCTCGAGGGAGGAGCTAGAGCATATGCATATCAGCTACAGTCAACAGCAAGCTATGAGAAGACATTCGTACGTCGTCTGGAAGTAATGGCCTGGGTCGTTGGAGCGCGACATGATATAGGGTGGGAAGAGCGGTGACGCCTGACTGATTGGGGGGGGGGATGCACACGGGCGGGTCGAGTTGGCCATGTGAGCAAGTGGCCCCACAAATATGACTCCGAGGGCCGCCAGCACCCTTGGCGGCAATGGTGACCGACTACAGAAAGGGGCTTGCTTCACAGCGCCGCACATTGTCAAGCGGAAACAACAATCATGTATTATTAAACGTTTTCTTATGTACGGAACAAAAAATATGCCCAGACGCCGTAGATCGTTAAACAAAGGAAATATCGTGAGTCATGTGTCCGAGCAATGAAGCCCCATCTGTAATACGGTCGTGCCGTCATAAAAGTCGTAAATGCGTCGTAAGAGTGAGGCGGTTATCCAAAACGCGCCCATCATAACACTCGGGGGGGATATCTCAAAAAGACATTCCAGGCACCTCATTATTTTCGTGGAACATAGTCCAGCAATGTGCGCCCAAGACAAAATCTGCGCGATGCAATCATAAAGGTCGTAAATGCAGATGCACATCATGTACAGGGTCGTTAAAGGGCGGGACCACCACCAGACGCGCTGGCGGCGAAGTCGCGAATCGCCCATCGCCATCCGCCTCGCTGCTCGCCGTTGTCGCGAAGGCCGCCAACCCAGCCTTCGACTCGGCGGCGCCAGATGGCTTCTTCGTCGCGTTGACGTCGTATAAAACTGGGGCCAACGTCGAACTCCTCGCCGACAAAGGTAGGGTCCTCAGGATTTGGTGTGCCGGTACCGCTCATGCCGTTGCCACCGGCCACACTCTCGTTATCTTTCAGGTCCTCGAGGCCGGCAAAGGGATCTTCTTCCTCGTCCATTTCAGATGGCGATCGAACGTCGTTCACTGGCCGAGGGGCTTTGAGCCACGTCATCTTGACGGGATCAAACACCATGCGGCCTTCATATTGCACGCTCCGAGGCACTGAGATCTGCGAGATCAGTGCAGGTCGGGGCGGAGATGGTGCTGGTGCTGGCGCTGGTGGCTGGGCCAGCTTTGCGGCTCGGGCAGAGAAGCTTCTCTGCGCCTGAGTTGCATGGATGGAAGAAAGCGCAATGTGCGAGATGGACTGTGAGCGGTCGTGGCTACGGCTCATCTGATTAGCTGCAGGAGCAAAGGTTGGCGTGCTAGCTGTGGTCAAGGCAAGGGTAGTAGTAGAAGTATTAGGGTGTGAAAAGGAAACGAGCGCCTCCTCGTTACCTTCCCAACGCTGTAAAGTGGGGTTGTAAGTCATTCCTTTCTCATCTACATGGCGGTCAGTAGGAACTGGATAGTGGTGGAGGAGTAATGTACTATGTGTATAAGGCTGGGTCATCTGGCGAATCAACTGCGGTTTCTGCCCAGAGCCTTTTTTCCTGTGAGCAGTTGGGCTAGTGTGAGGACTGCGAGCGGCAACTTGGGCAGCCCAGCTCACGGGTCTTGGGGCAGGGGCAATAGGGCCATCTGCTCGAGACCTCGTACCTGCCAGACGTTGCTCCCGCGCATTCCTGCTCGCCGCAGTGTCTCGAGCGAATCGAGGCGTGTGGTCCATCTTGGGCGGGCTTCGCGGCGTCTGAGGCTGGGGTGTCACCATACGATCTGGCATGGGTAGACGCGAGTTGCTGGGCTGGGTTCTCAAAGACTTGTTGCTGGCCACGTTGCGGGGCATCTTTTCAAACTGCTTCTCCTTCGAGGCCGAGGTGGGCAAGTCATCAAACAGGTCAAGCTCATGGCCATCGCCAAAGTTTCGCTTGCGCTGGGGTTGCGTCAGCTTCTTCGGAGGCGGAGGGTGACGTGCGAGGACAGAAGGTGCCATGTCACGTCTCACCCCTGCGCGACTCGGCGTCTCATTCTGGTGGCCCGACAGGCGTGAGTAAGAGCGCATAGAAGGCGACTGCGGTCGACGAGGGTCAGAGTCGCGACGAAGATGAACCTGCGAGGTGCTCTTTGACACGACATGGTGGGATTGAGAAGCGGCGCCGCCAGCAGGAAGAAAGGGCATACGGGGAGGCTGGCTGTTGCTGGCATTGCGGAGGGCAGGGGCGGATCGCTTAGCACGGAGGAGCTGGGCACTGGTAGTAGTAGGCATGGTTCTGGTTGACTTGTTCGTGGTAGATGCGCCGGACTCATAGACAGGGGTCAGCCTCGTGCGACTAGCAATCGAAGGCAACGGCCTGGGAATCCGAGACGTGGTAGGTCTATCAGTAAAAGTGAGAGTGGTGGCAGGACGCGCAGCATGGGGCGCACTCGTTTTGGCGGCCGGCTTCTTGACGACAATGTTCTTGTTCAGGGTGAGCTTTTGGCTGTCGAGGATCTCACCTCGGCCAAAGTCAAAGCCATCCTCGAAATCGTCCTCTTCGGGGGTGGGCTTGGGCTTTGGCGATGGTGCCTTGGGACTGGCCTTGGGACTACCAAATGGTGAGAAAGGATCGTGTGCAGCTGTGGGGGAAAGGGGTGACAGCGGCGGCTCTTCTGAGGCGGGAAATGACGTGGGCGGTACCGGGGCCGAAGTGGGTTGTTCGCGCAGCTGCAGGGGTGGAAGGAGCGACGGCTCGGCTGCTGGGTGTGTCTGTTGCTGCAGCTGTTGCTGCTGCTGTTGCTGTTGCTGTTGTTGTTGTTGCTGTTGCTGCAGCTGCTCGGCCTTCTTGAGCTTCTCCAGACGCGCGCCAAAGTCCATGGGCTCGGTCGGCAGCACGAGACCACCCAGGTCGTCGTCTTCGCTCTCCATGGTCATGCAACTGCCCAGGCTGGGGCTCATGGCAGACACGGAGGAGCTGCGGGCGCCGCGGGTGGGCTGTCGCGTGCCTGCAAAGCGGATGCCCAAGGAACCCTCGCCCCAATCCAGGTCGTCGTCCTGCTCGTCGGCGGGCGTGCGTGGGACGGGCGGCTTCAACTTGAGGCCCTCGGAGGCGTTGGTGGGCAGCTCCAGATCATTGCCCCAGTCGTCGTCCACGTCCATCTTCTTGGCCGACTTCTTCTTCCCCAGCCTCTTGATGGACCCCCCTAGCAGGGCCGACGAGGGCACGCTGGTGGGGATGGGGATGCCAGCCTGCTTCGCGGCCGAGGTGATTGCCGATGTGTTTGTTGCTCGGTCGTCCGGGGTGATGAGGAACTGCCAGTCGTCCTGGGATTCGGTTTCGGAGCGGACGCTCATGCGTGACGATAACGAGTGGACGGTGGAATTCTTAAACAGGAGGCCGTCGGAGCGATCGTCGAAGTCGCCGTCGTCCCATGATTCCATCCTGGAGCTGTTGGAGGTGATGGAGGCGACGCGCGCCGCAAAGGAGCGGTTGTTGGCCGCCATGCTCGGGGGGAGCGCGAGAATCGCAGGTGCGTGTTTGTCGTGTTGGAGTGCAGGATCTTCGCAACAAAGTACAGGTGGTTGGGGGTGGGCCGGCAAGGTGGTCTGTCAGGTTCCTGCAGCACAAGCGAGGCGGTGGACAAGCAGAGGAAGGCGCGCCCAGTGGCCCGCACGCTAGACACGCGTGTCGATGCTAGTATACACGGTATTCTTGGGGCAACCCTGCAGCCAAAGACGATTGCGGATGGCGAGAGCGGTCCCTGAGAGAATGCTTTGCCTCTCCACCACAGACAGAAACGTGGCCGTCTATATGTATCTGCGACTCCCTGCGACTCCCTGCCAGTCCCTGCCAGTCCCGCCGAGTCCCTGACCCATCCTGAGGGCCCGGCGCGGGCCCGCTTGATTCGTGTGAGGGACGGGTGCCTGGTCGTCAACACACACACTAAACACTAAACCTTCACGCTTAACAGGTGCTGCCTGCGCCCCGGCCCTCTCTCCTGTGCCGCAGCGACGCCGTATTTTCTGCATTGTGCCTCCCAATATAAACTTGGTCTCGCCGCCGTCTCGGACAGACGAGAGTGGTTTCAATAGTTCTCAACGCACGTGAAACACTCGGTACCAGTTCGCAGTGCTCCCCATTCAATCCACCCGCTCCGCTTGACGCTCCGCTTGACGCTCCGCTTGACACTCCTCCAGCGCTCCCGCTAGACCCGCTCTGATCACCACCCGCGCCGCGCAAGCGTCAAACCTGCCCGACTGGGTATCCTCCCGCAGCACCGCCTAGTTCGTGCACATCATCCAACGTGCAATGTCTGGCCGTTATATCCTCCCGGTCGACCCTGCTGACGGTCGCGGGGAAACTGTGGTCATTGAGGTCCAGCCCGAAGGAAGCCATGCCCTTGACCTTAGGCTGGTTGGGTGCGAAGGCGAGAGCCCGTATGTGGCATCGAGTAAGATTATGGCTGTAGCATGTTCATGATACGCCATCTAACGCGGACCCAGTCCAGCACCGTAATCTCGCAAAACTCAAGCACAAGTTCAAGGGCACTGACAACGAGTGGGCGGCCGTCTTGTCTCATTTCCTGCTCCACAAAGAGCTAGAGAGCGGACAGGCCGACCTACTGGAAGGGGTCCGCATGGTCTATACTCTGAACAAGCACAATCTCGAAATATCCTTCCGCCAGGATGTGCAGACGATCAAGGTGGGCTACAGCGAGTATCCCCCTCGAAGCTGGTCTAATCCCTACAGGTTACCTTGGGTGAGATCATCCTGCCACGAGACGATGACTTTGAGTTCAACCCGTTCGACTGGGCTCGGGCTTCAGCCATAGCTCATGCCCAAACACTGCGACAAATGACCGACTTGAAGGCCCGAGTAAGCAGCGAGCAAGAGGCCATCGCCAAGCTCAATGCGCAACTCGATAACTTCATCCTGACTAAGAATGAGACGGAGACGGCCATGCTGCGGCAGTTTATGGAGCTATTGAATGAGAAGAAGAGAAAGATCAGGGATCAGAACCGCCTTCTAGCCGGCGCAAAGGTTGAAGCAACGGCAGGTAGGTCAGACGTCGCTTACCATCCCTATCCACCACACTAACAACCTTCTCCAGCAACCGCTGTGCAATCGATGCGGGCAGAGACGAAGTCGCGCAAACCAGATGCGTCACGCACATCCAAGCGCAAAGCTTCCGCACAAGCAGCGGAACCAGACCTAGCTCCGAAATCAGGGTCCGACAGCGACCAAATGGATATAGATCAAGCCAAGGTAGAAGAAAGTGACGAAGAAGAAATGCCGGAGCCCGTGACACCAGACCAGTCGGACGATGAAACAGACGAAGAGGATGACCCTGCGCCACACACAAGAGCGAGGTCATCTGAAACAATCAGATCCAATTCTGGAGTCGCACATGGTTCCAAGGCTGAAGCGGCAGAGACCAAGGGCGTCCCACCGCCGCGAGCACTACCCTTCACCAAGAAAACGATGGCGACGCGCAGCAAGGATGTTAAGAAACAACCTTCACCACCAACACCAGCACCAGCCAGCGACGAAGACGACAAGACCGAGGACGAGGAGCTGTGAATCCAGGGGTTCACTTGTGTTGCCGCTAATGCACGCCAGAAGAAACATTCCAACATCAAAAAAGGGGGGCGGTCGAGCTTGGATCCGGACTTCTCCTTAACAATGCCCTGACGTGCATTGTTGATGGGAGGAGGGTCTCGATCGTTTGGACCGGCGAAGCAACATTCAACGCGTCGAGGTGGTCGTTTTCTCGTGTACAGTAGTGAGGGTACAGGAGCTGCCTATCGACCATCACCGTACACAGCGCATGCTGCGAAGATTGCAGCAACCCCAGAATCGGATTCCTGGGTGCATTTGGTGCGAACAATGGAGGGTAGGATAGAAATTATGTCCAAATGGATCTTTTCGCAGTTTCAGTCTGGCTACCAGCATGCCGCAATGGATACAAACAACTTGGTTGACGTTTGATGTCATGCACGTCGATGGCACAGGGCAGCAGAAACGTGGCGTGGGCGATTCGATAGAAAGGTAAGAAAGGCGTGCAAAGATGTCAAGGCCAAATGTCTGGCACGGGTGTCGTCGCATGCAAAAAAGTGCCGTGGTAGTCCAATTGCCATGCAGCCAGGCTACAGGGATCTGCGTGTGATGTAGTGTGGAGCGTGTCGGTGGCAGCACAGCGACCAATGGACGATGCAGAGGCTCCGGGCTGAAGGCGCGTATGGACGGGTGTCAAGCCTCCGCCAAGACATGATCACCTCGACCTCTCGTCCCTCACTCCAACGCTGTCGCAAACGCAGAACCGCCCGATTTTCGACGTCACGTCCAAAATCGCCATACTCTCCACGGTACGCCGCCCGCGCTATGTCCCATTTGGGCCTTATCGATCCCCGATAGCAGCGCCTGTGCTCTGGGTGTCGTGACCGAGGGTGAGGCTCCGCTATCCACAACAACAACAACAGTCGGGTGAAGCTATTGTGCTAATCGCATGGGAACAGCATTCGCTTCTTCCCATCGCACTCTTCCCGCGCCTTCGAACCGACTCCTGCCCCCACGCCGCGACCTTGGATCCATCTCGGTCCCCGCTCAAGCGCTCCACCTAATGCTCCTTCACTCCCACACGTCGTTCCATTGCACATACCGCCGCCGGCCTGCGACTGTTCCACTACGCGCCACCACGCATTCGAGCTAACACGCCATGTCGGGCCCAGATCCACCTGAGCCTGCCATGGACCCGGCGCGACCCCTCAAGCGCAAGCATCTCTCTGCCCCCGACCAAGCCGACCTCGACTCGCTCGATACCATCTTCAAGCGCATAAAGGCCGCGGTGCCGCCCACCCCATACATTCTCTCTACCCCTTCACTCGACCCATATCGCTACCACTCACAACAACAAGCCAATGCCTGGATGATAGGACGGCTATGGCACTGCAACGAGGAGCACTTGCAGTACAGGACCTACCTCTATCGCGAGCCATGCCAGGACTGTTTCGAGCTGCAAGCGGGCGAGGACGATGAGCTCGAGCCCGAGCCTCCACGCTCACAGGCCGCGAACGGCAAACCGCCCAAGAAGAAACCGAATCTATCTGCATTCAAGGTCAAGCAGGCAAACGGCACTGTCACCCCCGGTGTGAAGATCAGCTCGCCTAGCCCTGCGCCCGCAAAGGCCCCGTCAGACCAGGCAAACGGTATCAAGAAGGCCGAGAAACCGGGCGCGCAGGCTGAGAAGGCCGAGCCCAAGTCGCAACGGTTGTGGGTGCACTTGCCCCGATACAAATGCTCTGCTAACCGACATGCTCCAGTTCTTCGGACGCTTCACGCGACGAGCGTCATGCCAGTAAGCCCATGCGAGACGCCCCTCGCTCCGACTCGCGCCCGCGGCCTCCATCCACGCAGAAGAGTGAGAGTACGAACCCGAAAGGCAACATCGAGAAATCTGACCCCTCAAATTCGACACCACACGGCTTGCCCCCGCTGCTTTCACCCGTACACGAACCGCTAGGCAACCCTTACGGCCTCCCGAACATCCTGTCGCCCACGCTTCCGTCCAACGTGCAGGCCGAACTGGATAGACTGGCGGTCCAGCGCAAGCGCGCGGACTCGGACGCATCTGTATCCTCGTCAGATCGCAAACCTCAGACTCTGGCTGTGCCGCATGACGCATCGCAAAAGTCCAGCGGCACACCCAAGTCTCAAAACCGTGGGCGCTCCGTCTCCGTGAACGGCAAATCGCCAAACCCCGAACCAGTCAGTCATGCTCAAACAACAGATCCCAATATGATAGTTAAACTGAAATTCTCAAAGCCCAAGGCGCAAGTCGTTGGCCAGATTCTGCGTCTCCCCCCAAAGCGAACTAATGCCGAAAAGAAAGAGCGCAACGACACACCAAAGGCCACAGCGATAGAAGTGAAGTCCAAGATCACCGACCCGCCCGTCATTAAGAAGAAGCCAGTTCCCAAGATAGTGGCACGAAGGGGCGAGAATACCATGCCGGCATCTGTGTCTACACCAAACACAAGCGCGAGGCCAACTCCTGCGAGCGCAAAGGTTGCGGAGAAGCGACCACGGACCGATGAGGATGGATCATTGGCGGTGCCTCCCACTAAGCGCCCGAGAGCAGCTTCAACCCAAGAACGGCCCATCACGCCAGTGCAGAATACTGCGTCTCCAGCTCTTTCGACCAAGTCTTCTGCGCAGAAGCCTAATCTACAATATGCAACCCCCAAGAGGGATATCAAATCCGTGGGCATGTTACGCAGTCAATCGTCGGAGAGCAATGACGCAACCCCCGGTCGGTCTGGCGCAACTCCCGCTGGCGTAAAGATGGAGGCCAAGGCTGGGCCCACATCGGCACCTCTCAACAGCAAGAAGCAGGTCGACATCGCGTTGCTCGGACAGACATCTGCAAAGTTGAATCAGACCGGCCGTGCTCTGAAGCACGAGGCGACCAAGATTCTCAGCAATGCCAGCAGCAAAAAGGACGAGAAGCGAGCGGCCGTCACCAACTTGGAGTGCATACTGTAAGTCTATCTCCAAGGATGTCTTTGACTCCACTGACCAAGACAGGGCATACATGGCCGCATATTTCGCACAAGACCTTTCGCTGAATCTCCGCGGTCGCGCTGGCGAGGTTGAACAAACATGGAAGACCTTGCTACCACTATGTATCTCCTACGCCCGATGCACAAGAGACTTCCAGCATCTGGACGGACTCCGCTCCTATCTTGGCTCCATCATTGCCTCTGCAATATGCACCCACATCTCGCAGCGGTGCAGCAACCCCAAATCCCACGACTCACCACAAGACGTCAACCACCCTGAACCCGGTCGATCGCAAAACTCGCTCGTTGAAAACTTTACCCTCCTCTCCGACCACACACTCAAGATGAACCGCCACTACCAAGACGCACGTATTGCCCTGCCAATTGAAGACCTGCAAACCGCATACAAGAAGACGTACGCCGGCCGCGAAGCAAACATCAAGTTAGCGCGCGAGCCGGAAAAAGTCAGCGGCGCGCGAATGTCGGGCCCGTATTTCCTGCCGCTCGGTGCAGACACTACGCCCATCCAAGCCGTACGCTTCGGCCTCAAGTTCCTGCACGAGTACTGTGAGAAGGAGAAGCTGGAGTACAGTCTGCGTGTCAACCTTGATCGGCCTGAGTAGGACGCCGGCGATTGTGTCGATGGTGAGCCTCGTTCCCCCGCGCTATCGCGACGGCAACGGCCCTGATTCTACCGTTGACTTTTCCAAGTGGCGCTTTCGATGGCGACTGCAACTTTTGTGCGCGACTACGCTACACCCGATTGACCGTCGACGGGCTTACCAACCCGGGCGGCATCGCAAGAGAACGACTTGTTATGCCAGTCTGTCCTCCCTTGCCCACTATTCCTCCATCTTTCCAGCGATTGTTTCCAAAGTATGACGTGTAACGGCCACACACACACACACACACACACACACATTACCAACCATCACCATCATTCTCCCATTGACGTTTCCCCGGTATCGTTTCCTCATTCCCTACTTGGTGAATCTGGTCGAACCCATCACATTGTTCTCTTTCTTTAAACCTTGTTTCTTCTTTGCTTCATCATACAACCAAAATAGCTCTCTGATACCCCTCTGTGACGCGCTGCCCTCCTTTCCCCACCCCCCTCTCCCCCCCACCCCTTTCTCTTATTCCTCCTTTTTGTTTAATTGCCTCCCTTGTTCTGCTGTGGGTTAGATCCATGTTCGAGCGCAGGACTGTGTCTGTTTTGAAATATTAGCATGGCGTACAGTGTTTGGTTGGTCGGGTTGGTCGGGTTAGTCGGTTGTTCGTTTCCGTGGAGCTAATGGAGTATAAGAAAAGCAAAGAACGGTGGTACGATGGATGAAAAATCGCTCCCTCCCCAAATGCATGAAAATCATTATTCAAGAAGGAGAAGAGAACCAAGCTGGAAGAGAAAGAAAGAAGAAGAAGAAAAAATCACGGTTTCCAAAAGATTTGTTCAAAAGAATGAAACATTACATCATCGTCATCCATCAAACAAAAGGCTACGTGATTACCCGAGTTCTCATCTCTTCATGCATGCAAATCTCAGTAAAAAAAATTCATGTCCGCTCTTGGGGGAAAAAAAAAGGCGCCCCTTAAAACTCCATGCTCATAAACATGTCACCCACTCACTCCAAAAACACCTTTTCCAACCTCTCAAGCAACAAATCAGCATGATGCTTCTGGAAAATCAGCATGGGCCTCAACCGTACAGCCCTCTCGCCAGACCCGCCAATGTTGACGCCGTGCGCCTTGGCCTTGGCGAGCACCTGATCCCTCCTCGCACTATCAAACGCAATAAAGGTGCCCTGGCCGTGGCCGCGAAGATTCTGAATCTCAGCGGGGAACCTCTGGCTCAGCGCAGTCAAGCCGGCGAAGAGGTAATCGCCCGTGGCAGCGGTGCTCTTGACGAGATCCAGCCGCTCGATTTCCTGGATGATGCTGCGGAAGAGGAGAGCGCGGGCGGGATCACCCATCCACGTGTTGAACTGGCGATAGGGTTTGTTTGGGCGCAGGGCGTCGTTGCCAAAGTAGTATCCTGCCGTTTGTGCCTTCTTGGAGAAGGTCACCATGTCGGGCGGCGATGAGAGGCCCCAGTGGTCGTGCGCCCAGAACTTGCCTGTCGCGCCCACGCCTGTTTGCACCTCGTCGACGATGAGCAGGACGTTGTGTTTCTTGGTCAGCTCGCGGAGGCCGCGGAAGAAGAAGGGTGTTGCGTGGTTGTCGCCGCCTTCGGATTGGATGGGCTCAATCACCACGGCTGCAGGCGGATTGTGGTATTCGGCAATGATGCGCTCTGTTTCGTCGAGGCAGCGTTGCTCTTCCGCCCGGTTCTCTGCTTCGTGCTCTGACAGCGGGTACTTGAGCGCGGGGAAGGGGGCTTGCGGCCAGTCGAAAGCTGGGATATCGAGTTTGTGGATGGGCTTGGAGCGCGTGGTGGACAAGCTGCCGAATAGGCGGCCGTGAAACCCGGTCTTGAAGGAGAGGATGGACATGTCGGGCGCGCCCGGCGCTTTGTTGTTCATGGATGAGGATATGTCTTCAGGCGAGAAGTCAGCGTTGGCGCCCCCGCGCTGCTGCTGCCGCTTCCACATGAAGGCCGCTTTGTAGGCGAGTTCGTTGGCATCGGAGCCCGCTTGCGCGGTGAAGACTTGGTTCAGGCCTTTTGGTGCGACGGATAGGATGCCGCTTTCCAGGATGTCGGCCCAGTCGTGCTGCGGGAAGTTTCCCAGTGCGGGCCGGTTGATAATTGCGGAGGCCATTTCAGGGGATGTGGCGGCGAGCAGGAGGGAGGGGTTATTGTACCCTACTGGGATTGAAGCAATCTGCGCGTATACATCGAGGAGGACGTTTCCGTCTAGGTCGGCGATGCTGAGACGCTTGTTAGCTACTCTCCCGCGTGATATAAGGCCGGATGCATACTAGTTGCCATAGCTTCGTGAATAATCCGCCATCATGTTCAAACTCCGCGTGTCAAAGACCTTGCTCAGCCTCTCAATCGCCTTTTTGCTCTGGGGTCCGGGAATCTGAGTCTGCACGATTGGCAGCTTGGGCTCGTCGGGGAAGAAGGGTTGCTCCCCGCTGTCTGCGACGGCGGCTGCTGCGGCCGAAGCATGGCGTCTTTGGAGAGCAATCGATGCTCTTGGACTTGTGGGAGCGTTTACGCGAGGCAGAAACGCCCGAGAACGTCCGGTAGTGCGAAGAAGCGAAGCCATTGTGCTTGTCGCCAGTCGGTTGTTGTGGTGGTCAGGAAACGTTGGCTTAGATGCGCAATGGTAGCTGCGGGGAGCTTGAGATGCGGGGAGGGAGACGCGACGTCGACCACTACGCGCCTTGTATCGATAAGACCAAAGCCAGCGGTACAACTAGAAGAAAGCCTGTGTAGTAGAAGCAATATTGCAATTCGATTGAATTTCTCTTGAACAGAGCGCCACACGGCCTCTTATGCAATCGTTCATCTATGGCCGCTGATAGAGCTACCAAATCAACCGGCCCTAACCCGTTGCTATCCCCGCACAAGCTCGTCCAAGCGAGGAACCCCAAACCTTAGTCTACGATGGACCCTCGACTAAACCGCTTCCGGATGATTCGAAATGGCAATGTGATCCGATACACGCCGCAGACGCACTGGACGCGTACGGCATACGTTATACATACTACATCACTGGTGCGGGGAGGAGTGTTGTATTATCATGTTGGGAGGGCTTATTGTCCGTCGGAGAACAGGGGTGGTTTTTGATGGTTGGGTTTCTCGTCTTACATTTGGGGTTAGCCCGATGGTTGATGGTGGCTGGTGGGTGAATGCGATGGGCTTGTGTCCAGATGAAAAAGCATGTATTCAAAGCAATCGATTCTTTGCAAATGATTCAATGCCTGTGACTTTGAGCGGCCAATGATGCGACTCCCAGAGCCAATCGACACAACCCCGACTATCGAAGCCAAGGTTTGAGATGATGAGGCAAAACTGGGCATTTATCGACGATGATCCGGGCCCTTACGCCTTCTCGCAGCGACTTTGATGACGGCGCCAAATCAGCCTGCGACGTGCTGGGAGGAGCAACGATATATTCTAGACATGATCAAGAAGGATCCAATGCGGTACAGACGAAGGAAGTGAATGGGTAAGAAAGAGCTACGGTTAGCTAGGGATGGTGTATTGTGATAGGGAAGAAAGAGCATATAACATAGTAGACGGTGATCATAAAAAGACTATCGGTACTGCGAAATTACCCTGGGCTGTTCAAAGTAGCATTATTACTGCATTGGGAAATGTAACACATCTCTGGAGCTGTTGAATGTTTAATTATTATTTCACAACGCCTCGCCGTGAATTAGAGATACATGAAAATAAAAGCTCCTCTGCACTCTTTGAAATACACTCGGACTACACAGCCTAGACTTCAAGGAAAGTCTAAATGTCTTGAAGGTCGTAATGAACGGGGCTCCTCTGCATCATACCGTCGACATTACGCGAGATACGCAAGGGGGGTGCCTGCTAATTTTTGTCGATCCTGAATTTCACATGTAATGGAAGCTGAAATTTTAGCAAGCGGCATAAGGTGATTTTACCCTCGTGGATATAAACCAACTCCGTCAGAAGTGTAGTTGCGCATCTTTACCTGGGTAAAATCAAGGACTCCCCCACAACGCAGGTTATCTCTTACACACCATTCGAAATTGCGAAACTCTAGGATTTCTTCATAGGGCATCATTCGTTTGGTTCGCCTTTGCCTTGGCGTTCTGGGCACTTGCGCTGAAACAGCAGAAAAGGTCAGATATACAGGCGTACGTGAAGCTTCAGGTCGATTGGATCGGCATTTTCATTGGAAGTGCTTCTGCTGGGTTGTTCTCTTAGGCATTCACCCAAGTACGTCACGAGTGATTTCAAACTGCCTGCTAATCGATCACAACAACAATGGATCATGTATCCAACATTACCGAACCAGGGATACTCGTCACGCTCGTTTCGTCCGACGCGTTAGCCCCAGCATTTGTGTGTATGTAGGATATTTCCTAGGAGCTGGGATTTCTAAATACAAGTGGTAGCCAGATAAGACTGCAGAGTCTTAATCATGGTCAATACCGCGCGTTCCCATTTCTTACTCTTACCTTCCCATTTGGATGTGTTAATAAATCTTCCTTGCCCTTCGCCTATCCCTCAAATAAACCTATTTATCAGCTTTAGAGATCAACTCTTTCAACTACCACAGCTTGTCAATGCATATTTCTCCAGCATCGATCGAGTTCGATAACAGCGTCACGTTGACGTTTGCGATCGCAAAGATAGCCCCCCTTCCAACCGGATCAGTTCGCGTGATGACGTCATGCACCATCCCTATTCCCGCCCACCCTGCACCTTTGTTCAGTGACGATGAGAGATACGTCTTTAAATCCAATTCAAAACCGAGAGACTACGCTTATATATCGCAGCAAAGAACAGCCGTTTCTCTCAGCATAAAGATACCAAAGCAAAAAAAAAAAAAAAAAAAAAAAAAAAAAACACGTGCAAGATGCATCCTCCCACGCTTACAAATGCCCATGGACCCATCTCCTCAGGCAGAATAAACTAGGCTCTGCCCATACCTGCAAGCCTAGTAAAGCCCATGGCGCACTTGTCGTATCTACACAGCTTGCAAACCTCACGTCTACCACGGTGGACTGAGAGGGTCGGTTACGACTACACTGCATGGACAAGCTGCGCAATGCGCGCAAGCAAGCGTATGGAAACCGTCTTCACACTACCGGCTTCATATCTCACGCACGGCATGCACTACCGAAACTGCAGCCTTCCCCCACAACAAGCCCAGCCTAGGATATCGGCCCCGCTTGCTTGACGGCCCGTACCTGGGTTTTCCTCTTTGGTCGGGTTACTGCGGCAGGGACGTACCCATGTCGAGTTCTCGGCGGCGTATCGTGTGCATCTGGGGATTGTGGCGTTGGATACGCTGGTGAGAGAGATGCTCAGGGTGCGTGCTGATGGCATGGTTTTTGCGACGGACTGGCCGCATACGGGGTTTGAGAGGTATGGTGTTGCGCCGTTCATGCAGTATTTGGAGTAGGCGGAGGATTTTGCGTGTGTGGAGGAGTTGTTTAGTGGGAATGCGAGGATGTTGTGGGATGTGAAGGAATGATATGTATCTCTGCCTAGTTCATTCTGCCAGCGAGGGGGTTGACGTGGGGTCCATTCTGTGGGACTTAAAAGAAAGTAGTGATTGATCTAATTTAGAAATAAAAGGTTCTGGCTGCTAACTATTCCAAAAGTATCAGTCGTCTAGCTTGCCTATAGATGCCAAAGATTGCAAACGCCACCGTCATGCAAATGACTCACATGCCTTGCTATATATCCCAGCCCTTGCTACCCCCCCAAACGCCAATGCAGTGGAATGAAAATTATCCCTTTCCCCCAAAGATTCTCTTGATATCCGCAAACTTGACGGGCTTCACCAGGTACATGTCCACGCCCGCCTCTTGTGCATCACTCTGATCCTGCGCACTCGCCAATCCCGTAAGTGCGACGATGTGGCTCTTTGGAAGACCCATCTTAGTCTCGAATTGCCGAATCTGCCTCGTGCTCGTCAGACCGTCCATGACCGGCATACTCAAATCCATGAGCACAAAATCAAACGGCCGAGTGGGCGTAGAAAATGATCGGGCTTCGGATTTGAATGTCTCAAGGGCTTCAAGACCGTTTGTAGCTTCAACATATCGTAGATTCTGCCGCTTAGCGAAGACGACAAGAAGCTTGAGGTTGATGGCGTTATCGTCTACAAGGAGCACGCTCGGGTTGAAATACTCGCCATTTTCGCTGTGAGTGGGACTCAACGGAGTGGTTGTCGAGGGAAAAGGGCGTGGTGGAGGTGGAGATGGATACCCTGGAGAATTGTTGGCTTGTCGTGTGGACATCTCTTGCGGGTACATGTCACTGAGACTGCGATGAGGGAGGTTGCGAGTTGACGTAAAACCTGGAAACTCTTGTTGGATCACAGAGGAGCTCGTTGAGCGGCTGATAGATCGCTCATGGTCGTGCTGGGATGCGCGTCTTTGGCAGGTCAAGAGTGTTCGCGCGAGTTTCCGAGGACCGCAGCTTTTAGAAAGTTAGAACAGTGAACGATAGGAACGACCTCAAACTACTTACGGTTGAGTAACAATCTCAGCTACCCACCCTAGCGTATCAATCTGCCTTGCCAGTTGAGTTTCCACTGCCGTTTTCTCAGAAGTATCCGTACAGATACAAACCACACCCAGTGGAGGCTTTTTGGTGCGACTAGCGGTTACTTTGTGTATGAGTTGGAAGAGTGACGGGGAGTCCGTCAGCAAGAAGTCGACGTCGGCAAGCGAACGGTCGGGATCGGAATCTCTCGACTGAATGATATTCATCCCGAAATTCTTGCAGGCGTTCTCCATGGATTGTTCAGTCTTCAGACCACGTTCACCACCCTGAGTATCGGCCATACCGCAGATAATACTGACGGATGAGCCTTTTAGGTCTTGAGTAGCACGCGTAAATGCATGGTCTTGATGCGCGTTCTCCTTGGAACCGATTGGCAGACGCATGTTGATTCTGATGGTGGTGCCAGTGTTCTGTGTGCTTTTGACTTCAATCTCACCCTTCAAGGATTCAACAATCTGCTTCACGATTGAGAGTCCCAGACCGGTGCCAGAGCTGAAAGGATCCTCTTGGCTAAAGGGCGAGAACAACTTGGTCCGCTGATACTCTTGCGACATCCCTCGGCCGGAATCTTCGACGCTAAGAGTCAAGTTCATAAAATGAGAGGTTGTGTTGTTTTGCAACATCTTGATGGCGATGTAGCCAGAATCTGTGTACTTCAAAGCGTTTCCAACCAGATTCATAACGATGCGCCGTAGAGCGCCGGGCTGAGAGCGGACGACCCAACTGACATGTGGAGCGACTATCAATGACACAGCGACTGAGCCATGCGTGTCTCTGCCTTCTATGTCGACAATGCTGCTAGGATCTTTTGGATCTCCGTTCGCAAGCCTGTTCTCGGCCTGGTCGTAGATGGCAGATGCACGGATATGATGAGTTTTCCTGAATGTGTGGCCGGCGCAGACAGTGTCACAGACCTCTTCGACCAACTGCGCCAGATCCACATCAGAAGTTACACCAAGAATGGAATTGTCGGCGGGGAGTCTCCTGTTTCGACCTGGACCCCGGCTTTTCTGAGCGGCATTTGCCTTTTGTAGTTTGTTGATTTTGGCATAATCAAGCACATGGTCAATCGTATCGAGCAGAGTCTTTCCGCAAGTCTCAATTGATGAGACGAGGGACTCCTGGTATGCTGATGCCACGGTTTCGCGAAGGAACTCGACAGAGCCGAGAATGCCATGGAGTGGCGACCGTAGCTCATGCGAAATGGATGCGATAAAGGTAGTTTTGGCACGGTCGGCCTTTTGTGCGTTTAGGCGTGCAACCTCACTGGTTACTGAGTTGCCGAATGCCTGCAGATAAGGCAGTTCGTTATCTGGACTCATCAACCTTCCGGCTTGAGTCGTCCAGATAAAGCCACCTGCGATCCACCTTTCTGAACTAGGATCCCACAAAGGCAAGAAAATCAAGCTCCTAACCTTGGGCAAGACTTTCAGAAACTCGGTGGGTACAAATCGTTCTCGCTTCTTGCGCGGCTTCTTGGTGCCCACTGCGGATCCATTTGCAGTCCGGTCCGATTGCTCGGTCTCAGAGCGTTCTGATTTCTCATCGGAGGAATTGACACCGATGCCGTCTTCGTTGTAATTAAAGAATTTTCCATAGGGATAGCGGTGGATGTAGCGTTCCATGGCGGCTTCGTTGAAGCTGAAATCAGTGTGCACGAGGGCCGCGTTACCTTCCCGTAACGAGAGCCCCACTACAGGGCATGGTTTACTCTCGGCGCTATTGGGATCGGCTGAAGCGTCACCATTGATGAGATTCTGCTTTTTCTGCCTCCGCGAGGTATTCGAGTCGCCGGTGTCGGTATTATGTGTCGCACTTTCGTCACTGCTGCCAGCATTCCGGTTGTAGTCGTAGAGATTACTCCTGATGCCAGCGGCGGACGTGTCAAAGAAAACGACACCGTCGGCCTCGGTGCTATGTCGAATGATGCGAGCAGCGCGGTGAAAGATGCGGGCGGCGTCAGACTCGGCGTCACGCCTGCGTTGCGCCTGCCTGTTCAATGCTGCTGGGGCTGATGACGAGGAACTTTCCTCCTCTTCTTCTTCCAAGGTGACCAAGCGCGCGTTTTCGGTCTGTCTCTCCATGGTGGTAGGCCGGTTACCGTCATCCCGCATGTCCTGGGCCGACGAGCGCTCGATGAACTGTGTCAGGCCTCGGACCATACGCTCTCCTTTATTGCGGTCCATGCTGTCTTTGGCCAACTCGAGGTGCTCCATGACGGCGGCGGCGACATCCTGCATGAAGCGCAGTTCGGCAGCAGTGATGCCCTCGCGGGGCTTCTCGTCAGAGACAGCATACACACCAATGCGGTTTCCGGCCTTGGTGACGATGGGTACTCCGGCGTAGAACCTTACGCCGGGCTCAGATGTAACGTAGGGCTTGTCAGCGAAGCGGGGATCTAGCCTGCAGTCAGGGACGACCATGCACTCGGCCTCGAGAATGTCGCCGTTGTCTTCCTTTGCGGCGTAGGTGGAAGTGAAGGTATGGTAACAGACGGCATCCACCTTGTTCACTATGGCGTTGCCCAGCCATACTTCGTCTTCGGGTGCCTCGGCGACTGGCTTGAATAGCGAGAGGGTGCGAGTTGCTTCGGCTAGAATGTACTGGCGGCTCGAGTCGATCAGGGAGACCATAGCCCGGCGTGTGTCCAGACGAAGCGTGGCGAGTTGGGCAAAGGCAGTCAGAGAACGGTCGCGCGATGACTGCGGCTGGTAGCCAGAATAGGTCAGAGGCTTGCCAGAACCGTCGGCGTCGACCAGGCTCTGTCCGTCGAGCCATGGGCGGTAGTATCTAGAAAACGGTTCAGCGGGCGTGCTAGTGTGCGTGCACCAAAAGGACCAACCTGTGGAGATCACGCTCGCGGACAGCTTCGTATGAATAGCCCATGATATCGTGTGCTCGCGGGGTATCGCAGCATGCTATTCCAAACGCGCAGTAATTCACGTATCCCAGTGCGAGGGCACAGCAGTGGGGGCCATTGGACTGGCGGCGTCGACGGCGGGCTGTCACCCTTCACAGAGTACTGGTGGCTTCCGCGGAAGGCCATTTTGGGTGACGTAGTAACTACATGCGTATTAGAGGGCCCATAGCCTGGCCAGTGGGCGTTCCAAGATTCCATGGTTGCTTTGCCATGGGGTCAAGAATCCGATCAGAGATGAGGTGCGCGGTTATCGCACCATGACGCTGCAATCGACGGTGCACTAGACGGCCAGTCCATTGCAAGGCCGAGCACATGCCGATCTCCCGCCATGCAGCCGATGCCTGACGAACAAAACTTGCACACACCGAAACACGCTCGACGCGACAGCACCGCAGACACAGAAGAAGAAGCCATGTTTGGCTTGCCGAGTGCGAAGCGGTAATTTTGACTCGTTAGTGCCCTTGGGAGCTGCACACTGACTTGGCCAAGCGTCCGCCGCGACGAACTGCAGTCCCCCACATCGTCGCCACGCTCATCGCCCGATCCAGACCTGGAGGAGCTTCTGCGGTCCAAGATCAGCACCCGATTCGACTTCACCACCACCACCGAGGACATCGCCCAAGATGGTGTGCATAGCGATGAAGAAGAAACAGAGCTGCGGCTCTTTGCGCCACCCTCCAACGCCCCCGCCGATGCACCACCGCAGACACACAAGATACGCCTGTCGTCGCCCGCCGCCGACAGCGGAGAGCCAGGCTTTCTCGTGAAGAAGCCACGGAGCTACTATTTTGCCGACGAGCCCACAAGTGACGAGGAAGCCGCCTTCCAAGCCGCAGCCGTGGATGGAAGGAGCGTCCTGGAGCTGTCGCAGCTGCCCTGGCCGGGTTGCGCCTTGCCATGGAAGGTGCGCACGATATCACCAGCGGGCATGAGTAGGGAGGTCCTGCTTGGCCATCCTCCCATGCTGGTCACGGTCGACGACAGGGCCCAGAAGCGGACCAGGAAAAGCAAGAAGACGCGCATCGCCACCAGAAAGAAACTTCAGGCCACCAAGGAGAAGCTGTCCGAACAGGCGCGCCTTGCGCAGGAAAAAGAAGAGGCGGAGCGAGAGAAGAGGACGCGGAGAAACAGGGAGAAGAAACTGAAGAAGAAAGCAAAAGACCAGGCCAAGAAGGCAGGAGATGGAAATCAAGCAGTCGGGGAAGGTGCGCTGAGCTTACCCGAGGCGACTGCGACCGTGAGTCCGGTGGGTGACGACACGGCATAGACCCACGTATACTAGATCACGTGGTTACATTTGTGACTGCCCACTATCGCATGTCAATCTGATGTATTCGCGGCTGGGTCGAGAACAGACGTGTATCACTGCAACCAGCAAGAAGCTCAAGGGCAGATGATCCCCATTCGCAGCACGCACCATCCTAATCAGGGCGAGCATGCGGGTGAAGAAATTGACATTGGGAATGAGGGAGACAGCTCCTCGCCAGACCACTGGAGAAGTCTAGTCGACGTCACATTCCCGACCACACACACTCACTCATACAATGTGAGCTTCCCTGGATAAGCTCATGGCTCGGATATCCTATATTTCCCCAGCACTTTCTCTACCCATTGTATAAAGTGTGACGTCCAGCATATCGCACACTAGTCCATCTCACCCGCCGGAGTTTTCTCCGACCCATGGCTGCATCCCAACCCCCAACAGCACCCCACTGCACGGGAACGGGCCGCTTGATCCCAACACGCTGCTGACTGCTAGGCGATGCTAGCGCGTGGCGAAATTGTATGGCCTTGCATATTCAGATCAGAGGTGCTTGTCTGAAAAGACGAATGGCTTGAAAGAAGGTGATGAGTGCACACCGACACCGAGACATATCTCCAAGGCGAGAGGTCAGATACAAGGTCAGCACGTGACGTAGCATAATAAAATTCAAGTTTCCTTGTCTACCTCCGCCATCTTCCCTACTACCTCTCCAGCAACACTACTAACCTCGTCAGTAAGCTCTTCCATCTCCTTGACCTCACCAAAGCGCCTCTTCCAAAACGTCCACCGCTCCTTGCTGAGCTCAGCCCTACCCTTCCACAGCCGTTCACCCCTCGCCGGATTCCCGTGCAGTCTACCTAGCCCTGGGCGTGAGATCTTGTTCGCGCTCACACATCTGCCTCCCCAGAGCAAAGATGCAGACAGCAGCCGCCAGCACAGTAGCATTGTATTTCTCCACGGCGGTACCTGGCTTGTGGCGCTGATCTGGTTCATCATCTCTATGCGAGGAGTCTGGTTGTGGTGTCTTCAACGTCTGCTGCATCCGTGTTTAGGTATTCTTGCACTATGGGGTAGAAGTCGCTGTCTTCGTCTGGTTGGAAGCAGCCGCGTTTCGACATTGTGATGTTGATTTTGACGGCTTCATCTTCGATATTGGCGATAGACTCAATGATGTCTCGCCCCTGTTCTGTCATCGGAGGTATTGTTGTTGTTCAGTGTGGTTCCTTGGAGGGGGGTCGACGGGAATTGCATGATGATGGGTTTGCATGATGATGGGTTTGCACGCACTGAGTGCGCCCTTCAGCCGTTTTGGCAACCCGTCAAGCGCTAGCTAGCGGCGATATGCGGGTAGGCACGTCTAGGTGGAGAGACATGGCTAGTATTGAAGATTGGTGATGCGGGGAAGTAGCGTGGAGGGTCACGGCATTAGTGTGAGAGTAGTCATTCGTCTGATTGTGTCCGATGTGCTACGACACGATCCTGTCCACATCATCCAGTATAGAATAGACGGCATGGTCAGTTGTATTGTTGTTTCACACCGTTTCAACATTGGGGTATATCCTCGGATGATGCTTTGCATGAAGCAGCCTAGGCACAAACAAGGCGCCAAGACTGGCTGCTAGGAATCTTGCAGAAGACGAGGCCTCTTCTGCTTGCACAAGATGCACGATAGACGGACATGCGCCAAGATGGTCACTGCCGGAGAAGTTGTTTTTATTGGTGCTAGATGCAGAATGACGCAGCTTTAGCGGTGCTGGCCTCGAATTTGAACGTGTTCGCTTCTGCGACCCAAACGCCGAGTCAGTTCCATGGTTAGAAACGGCGACCCAACCGCGAACCGTCGACCACGACTTGATCACCCACACCAGCCGGGCTACATAAAGGTGCAGAACAGTCGCACCGAGCGCGCAAACCCGACGACGACGCAACTCTCCCGCCACCATGTCGTCGTACCTCAATAACCTGCTCACCAACACGACATCGCGCTACAACAACCTCCGCCGACAGATCCTCTCCGACGAAGCAGATGGCGACACCGAAGACGACTCGCACCTCTCGAGAGTGCTTCGCGCCTACTACACGGAAAAAGGCCGGCCGTTTCCACAGTGGCTTCCACCCGACCCAAAGGCCCCCCAGGCTGCACCTCCTGCCCAGTTCGCCGCTTCTTCCCTGCGACAGCAGCAGGGACAGGCACCTCAGATGGGCAGAGGCGGAGGAGGATTAAGCGACCTATGGGACAGTCCTGCGCCACAGCAACAGGCACAGGAGCCGCTCTCGCTGCGCCGAGGAGCAGGAGGTCGTGGTGGAGGAGCGCGACCCTTGCAAGGCCGACCCATGGGCAACTCCCTTACGCCAGAACCCCAAATACAAGGGCGACCGCTGCCCAGCCAGAGAGCGGGCAGTTACCAGAGCTCGTTGGGAGGACGCCCGGCTGCTGAAGCTTCGCCACCACCAAGCGCCGGAGGAGGTACATCGGCTCAGGAGAGGCTCAAGGCCAGATTATGGGGGCGGTCACAGAGCCCAGCACCGCGCGGAATGTCGTCGGACTCGGTAAACTCGAGCCCTGCAGGCGGCCGAGCACCATATCCCGACGAACGAAGCAACAGCTACGGCAGCGCTGGTAGTGCCGGTGGAAGACAGCAGGCCGATGCATATGCGCCCCAAGCTGGGGGATACGGGGGAGGCGCACCACAGCGCACGCCCCAGGCTGGACGTATGGGCCTACCAAGCGGACCGCGCATGCGCTGAAGCACTTGTTCATATACGGAGCATGGCGCATCGGAGTCTTCTTTTTTTGGGGGGGTTTCACTGGGTAGGCAAGCATGGTTCTGGTAGACTTTTGGCAGCATACTTCAGGTTTACAGCACAGGCAGGTCCTTAATATCGATACATTCAACCCAGGGCCCGTGCCAAAGAACCGACGGTGATGTACAGTTACTTTCGCGCACAGCATCCTGATTCCAACTCGTGTTTTACTTGATTCGCTGAGGCTGAGGGGCGATGCCGACGCGTTCCCCCGCGCACCGCCACACTCGTCATCCGGCGAGCTCTAGGTCACAGCCCACTACCATCACCTGCAACCACATAGCGCCGTCCAAGTACGCGCACCTGCTCTGCCTGATACCTAGACCGTTCCTGATCTTCTCACTAACATCCCCACTTGCATACACATTTCTCTTACTCTGAGGCCTTCACACAACCTAGAGACCGCTAGTCCCGCATGGCTTCCTCCGCAGAGGCGCCACCGTCGCCGACCGCGAGCTTCTACGACCTGAGCGATGATGAAGAGGGCGAGTACAACACCATCCGACATACTAGCAGTGGCAAGGGTGTAAAACTATTATATACCAAAAGCAAAGTCCGTACACCACAGTCAACATTACACCTCGTATAGGCCATCTAACGCGCGCAGGTATACGTTCATCCCTCACCCTCGTCCAAAGACAACATCCCCGGCTTCGTCGCTCTCATACAACAAAAGCCGAATAGAGCCGTCAGCGATGCGCGCCCAACCTCATCCTCCTCCGCTCGGAGCGCCAACGCTTCATCCCTGCTTCTTTGCTGGCTACCAGAGTCAAACCTCGGCGATGCATACGATACATATGTAAAGGTCGATCTATCCGATTCCTCCTCGCCACCCAAACAGTCGTATCTCGTGCCGCCACCTCCTACACCCTCCACACATGCCGGAACTCCTGGATACGCTTTCGCATTACCCGTGAGCGAGATATATTCGGTTCTCATACGTCCACCAAGCATCGGCTGGTGGTTTGGGAGTGTGGTCATCAACACACGGGCTGGTGACAGTTTTCCTGCCCTATTCTTCCATGACAGCGAGTGTCAGTCCACCATCATGCAAAGGAAGAAGTTGGCAAAGGAGAGCTTTGACCCGTTCAGTGACGGAGGCGGCATGTTCTGGGGTGGCGACGAAGTCCTGAGATGGCTGAAAAGATATGTCACAGTTGAGCGATCCGGCGCCGACCCGAGCATATACCTCATTGATCCGTCAGAAGACGACAAGAAATCCTTTGGTAAAGACGTTGCGCCGCGAAAGAGCACCGAAGGACAAGCATCTTCTTCGCAACAAGGTGCTAAGAGGGATGGAGGCATGGACCCAGTGACCAAGGCGCTCAAGGAGGCTAGATGGAATTTCCTCGAAAAGCTCAGTCAGGTTACCACCTTCACCAGGAGGACCGCACAAGCCGTTGTAGACAACCCCAAGCTCCCGCCTCAAGTTAAACGCTTGATCCAGAACCCAGAGGTGCAGACCCTACAAGATGAGTTCGACAGTGCGCGATTATATCTTGCAAGGTGGGCTATGGGAATCGCTGAACAAAGCGAGCGGGAGCGAAATCAGCGGATATGGACAGCCAAAGACGTCTTGGCCATGGAGGAGAGCGATGTCGGTGACTTCGAGATCTTGGACATGGACAAGATGACCATGGCTGATCGAAGGAAACCAGTCACCTTGACGGAATGGAAGGGCTTCTTCGATCCCAAGGGGCGGCTGCAACTGACGCCGGATGAAGTCAAAGACCGCATCTTTCATGGTGGTCTAGATCCCGATGATGGCGTTCGCAAAGAGGCATGGCTCTTCCTTTTGGGAGTCTACGATTGGGACAGCTCGGACGAAGAGCGCCGCGCCCATCTCAACAGCCTCCGCGACGAGTACATTCGACTCAAGGGTGCATGGTGGGAGCGAATGGCCGAGGGTGAGCAGACCGAAGAGCAAGAAGAGTGGTGGAGGGAGCAGAAAAACCGGATCGGTATGTACCTGTGTTTAGTCTTACTCTCTGAACAGTCCACTGACTTGTCCCATTCTATGGGGTCCGTTGTGTAGAAAAGGATGTACATCGCACAGACCGCAACATTCCGATTTTCGCCGGCGAAGATATTCCCCATCCTGATCCCGACTCCCCATTCGCAGATGTCGGCACCAACGTGCATTTGGAACAGATGAAAGACATGCTACTCACTTACAACGAGTACAACAAAGGTCTTGGCTATGTACAGGGTATGAGCGATCTGCTTGCGCCCATCTACGCAGTCATGCAGGACGACGCAGTTGCGTTCTGGGGCTTTGTTGGATTCATGGGCCGAATGGTGAGTTTTCCTAACATAAATTTTGGGAATACAGCGGCTGATTGTTTCTTAGGAGCGCAATTTCCTGCGAGATCAGTCTGGCATGCGAAGGCAGCTTCTCACCCTTGACCATCTTGTTCAACTGATGGACCCCAAGCTCTACCTTCATCTTCAGTCTGCCGACTCGACGAACTTCTTCTTCTTCTTCCGCATGTTGCTTGTCTGGTACAAACGAGAGTTTGAGTGGGCTGATGTACTGCGCCTGTGGGAGTCGCTGTGGACAGACTATCAAAGCAGCAACTTCCACATTTTCATTGCACTGGCGATACTGGAGAAGCACAAGGAAATCATCATGGCTCATCTAAAGCATTTCGACGAGGTGCTCAAGTATGGTAAGTGACACGAGCAGTGGCTGTACCTGATCGCCTTCGGGAAGTACTGACATTATCACAGTAAACGAACTTTCAGGCACCATGGATCTAGAGTCGACGCTTGTTCGTGCGGAGTCGCTCTTCAAGAGATTCCAGCGAACTGTCGAAACGATCGACAAGAAGGGCAATTTCCCCTCGGCACCGCAAGCGAGACAACGGAAGCTCGCTGCTGCGTTGGTTGCTGGTCCGGGCCGCAGCTCACCGGGAAGCTCGTCAAAGCCGCAAGACCAAGCGACCACTTCAGGCACTGACAAGGGCAAGCAAGTTGGCGAAGACGACCAAGAAGAGGCTAGAGTGATCAGCCCAGAGCTTCGGGCACTACTGAGCCGCAAAGTGGAGATGCTCGACAAGGAAACCATCTTGGAGCACGGTGGCGGCGTTGGCAAATAGGCTTTGTGATTGAGCTTTCTTTCTATTCTGTGTTGGCGTTAGGGACAAGTTACTCCAGGACACATTAGGAGTATTGACCGGAATTTGCATTTTCGGCAGGGTTAGACATGACGCCGATTGATGATATCGCACCTTCACATTCACCTTGCTCATCACTACTCACCTTATCATTCACTTTCATTTTCAAGGCCACGTGTTCTCTTACGTATCTACTACCGATGGTGACTGCGTGCCTGGTGTGTTTCCTGCAATCAAATCAGGCGCCTTTTGCTCACGTGTCTTATCTTCAAACTCTGCTCCTAACATAGAGAGGAGACCCTTCAAGTGCACAGGGAGCAACGCTACGTCATCAGCAAACCGTACTTCGCTGCCCACTTCCCACTATATGAAGACGGAGATGGTGGCAATACACCTTCAATGGACTTTCTCAATCACTTCACCAATCGCAGCGCCCCAAATCGGTTGCCAACACATCTTCAACTTCCGCGGCTCCCCCACGCAACCTCACCAGCTCTTCTCGTCGTCACAAAAATAAGCCCCGTCATCGAGAAAAGATGACTTCGTTCAACGGGCCATGGGCGGACAACCTCGAGGCACTCAAGAAGTCAGTGCAGTCAATGCCCGACCAATACAAGTCGTCCTTCACCAGTGCATCTAAGGCCACACTCGAGAAAGTCTGCGATTCAGACGTCCTTCACGTCTGGGAGAGCGACTCCGACATCGACAGCCTACTACAACTCACATCAGTCATTGCGAAGCTCTGCGACCTCGGCGTGCGCTCACACAAAGGCGCGAATGCAGCGGACGGAAGTATGCTCATCATAGCCGAAGAAAGCAGTCATAGAAGGAACTTCAATCGCATATGCCACTTAGTCTCGTACTTGACCTGCACAGAGGGCAAGAAGCATCTCGAAGGTACTGTTGCCGTGTTTAGCAAGATAGTCGTGGTGCGAGGCTGGGACAATAGCGTATTAACCGGGCAGAAAGAGGCGCTTGAAAAGACGGTCAAGAGAGTCAACACAGCACTCGAACGCGTGTTCAAGATGGGTGAGTTTGACGGGGCGAAGAGAAAGATTGTGTGGCATCACGGCGCGGTGCTGCACTTTCTCCTGCACTGGATCAGCACCACGACATCGAATCTGCGCTCCACGCTCTCCGCAGTCACCGTCACCAACTCGCTCAATCTCACCACTGGAATCATGCCGTCGGCTGCTGGACGCACCAACAAGCTCCCCGATCTCGAGCGCTTGCAGCAGTACGCGAGGAAACTCAGGATTCCAGTTGTCTTCCTCGACTCGTTGTCTCAACTCATCTCGTTCGAGTACTTAGGAACGTACATGTACTTCTACGCGTACTACATCAACACCTTCCTGCCTGAGTCGCTGTCTCGACCGCACCTCTACAAAGCGCAGGACGAACTCGTTACTTTTGCTTTTCGGCTCCGCGCCGCGAGTGACGGCAGGTACGGCAGTGATGCCGTAAAGATGGTGCAGAAACACTTGGACGCGAGTAGAGCGAAGCAGTGGGCGCGAAGGTGCGTAGACAAAGATAGCTATGAGAAAGGAAAGTGCAGAGCAGCGGGCAAAGACGAGGCTGTACACCATGCTGTGCAGCTCGCTGATAGCCCTTTTGCTTTGCTCGACCATGGCGCTGGCGTCCCTGCGTTTGCGAGACTTGCAGTCGGTCCCGCGTCTGCTGCCGCACATGAATACTACACCGCAGCACCCGTCAGAATCGCCTTTGCCAAGTCGCAGCTCCGCCCCAGTTGCCCCGCTGTGTTCCACATTCTCATCCCGCAGTCGGCACAGGATCGCGACAAGGTCACGAACCGCGTCCAGGGCCTCATGATGGCCGTGCTCGAGCGTGTGAGGCAGGAAAAAGGCAACCCCGTCCTCGGTGACGCGGAGAAGAGCATGTGGAATGCTGTGGTTGGCGCGTGTAGTTGGGCCATTGAAGGGAGTGAGGGAAAGATGCCAAGGGATGTGGCGAAGAAGGTGGAGTTTGTGAAGAAGAAGCTCACGGAGGGGACGTGGGGTGTTGCGTTGAATGGGGCAGATAGTGCGGATGCGAAAAATATGGCTGAGGGTGCGATTGGAGATGGGAATGTGGGCAAGGTACAGCATATACGTGAACCCAACCGCTCGTGTGGGTTTGGAATGGGGACTCAGCAGATGACAGGTGGGTTTGCGGTTCAGAATGGTCACCAGCAGCAACAGCAGATGCAGGTGCCGATGCAGGGTATGGGGCTTGGACAGGGTCAACTTCCGCTTCCGCCTCCGCCTCCGCCGCAGAGTATGTATACGCAAGGTCAAAGTCAGATGTGTGCTGGTGGAGGTGGGAGGCAGAGCTCGATGCTGCCGCAGCGAAGTGGTCCTGCTGGTCATTCACAGGGTATGAGCGGTGGGCCTTGGTGAGTTGGTGCACTGAGAGGGATGGGTTGCTTGGTTTGGCGAATGGACGACTGTCCACGTGCATTCCGTGGTCGGTTTGCGACTTGGGCTGCCTCCTTGCCATCTCGATCTCCATGTCCCTTTTTATCATCTCACTTCTTTTCTTCCGAAAGCTCTCTTAGCTTTTCCCTCGTCTCTCGAGGTGCAACTCGTGCCAGTTCTTGTGGTCCATCTCAATCTGATTATGATCATCTCTATCTTTGGTGCTACTATCGATGATGAGCCCGGACATGAGGACTTAGACGCAATTTTTTTTAGTAAAATTTTGTTTTAAAGATTAAGACAGATGGTAGGAAATGTTACACTACTGAGGTTTGGGTTAAACTCTGACTGCATCTTTTGCTTCGCACGTCTCCAAGACACCAAGAGGGAAACGGCTGCGTAGCAGTGCTCACGAACAGTTTTCTCTGTGCTTCCTTCAGTCTACATCGCTTTCGAGTTCTTGGTGAGTCACTCAATTACGCAAGGCGAATAATGTCAACGTATCTCTTTCACTTTATTGTTTGATCAGCTGCACAATGGTCCTCTACAGTACAAAAGACACAATGCCACAAAGACGGCTGATGTCTTCCTATCTCATGGCAGACGCGTCTCTCAAAGTCCACCCTATGTCCCTTCGAGCTTGTATCGCAAACTTGTCATCAATTCCACAATTTTCTTGTACAGCAATAACCAAAGGCATTTTCCGTCGAGAGGCATTAACTCATCTGTGAGAACAAGACATGGTTCGAGAGACAGAACTCCAGGCCAGGCGTCGAAGAAGGGCTACCGGCATCAGCAAGAAGTGGAACATTGCACGCCGGAGTCAGCACCCTAGAGGCTTGCCAAATTCTGGAAACGACTGCTATCGCAATGGATCTATTCAGCCTCTGGTGAACTTCCCGCGCTTCGTCAACTGGATCCTTGGGCATAACACAAAGAACGGTAATTGGCCTTGTAGAGACGACAATCCAGACCATAGCTTGGCCGGAGTGAGTGCGAGGGGTCCTGAACTGAGCCGGGAAGTCCTCAGGGATGAAACATACAAGAAAATGACACCAGAAGAGAGAATAGAATACAAGAAGAAACCGCAAGGGGGAGTAATCCGGCCTTTAGACTTGGAAGGGCACAAGGTGGAAAACTAAAGTGGGTGTCTTCCGTGCTTGCTGAAAGCGCTGATCGTAGACTATTGGGGCAAGGAAATGGTTGAGAACGAAGCCCCGCACAATCCAATATCTTTCCCATACAATCACCCATCAGTTTACCTGATTCATCAACTTTTCCAGCGCTACTTCTGCGAGGACCGAGAGGGGTTTTCAGACGAAGTAAAAGATTGGCGCAAAGATGATCCTCTGGTTACAGACGCAGAAATCGACAGGCGCACTCGCGCGGCAAGAAGAAGTTGCATGACGGAGCAGCAAGATGCTGATGAGCTAGTCCTTCGCCTTTTCGCCGGTATAGAGGAAAGTTTCGACAGGGAGTATGTAGTCATTGCAGTGAAACTTGCTAAATCCACGAATCCAAGCTGACGCACGCGCAGAACCCCAGACGGCCTAGTCCTTCAAGAACAATTTGATTCGCTCTTCAGGATCTACACGAGCATCCGGCGCGTGTGCATTCTATGCCAAAATGAGGAGGACGTAGGATTCGAGGACAACATCGGCCTCCGCATCGTTCCACCCCAGACCGGGGGAGATACAGTAACAGGTGGCATCGCCAGAACCCTCCGCGATACCTACGACTATCACACGAAATGCGAGGCGTGCAACGAAGACCTTGTAGCTGAAAGGACTTCGCGATTCGACAGTACGCCAGAGTACCTCCGCATCCACATTGCTCTCGCCCAATACGGAGAAGATGGCGTTAGACGAAAGATTAAAACTCGAATACCTGTAGAAGAGACGCTAGATCTCAGCAGCCACATGGCCAACAGCGAAGATTTAGACGCAGCTTCCGCACTGTATAAACTTCATTCTGTCACCTATCATTCCGGTAGCACACTGAGATCTGGACACTACGTTGCCAGCGTCACCGGTCCAGGTGCTCGCAAGCCTGTGTTTCAAATCAACGATCATCATTTGAAGCCGTTGCCTGGGAAGACGGTCAAGGGGCGCAGCCCGCTGACGTTGAACCCGCTAAAGATGGGCGGGAGTTTCGATGCCATGATGCTGTGGTACGAGAAGGTGTACACAAGGGATAAAAGAAAAACTACGGATGAGTTGACGGTAGATGAGGGCAACGCTCTGATGAAACGATTAAACCACAAGAAAGAGGGTCAGAGGGACGATGCTGCTGGTGCCGGTAATGTGTCAGTGGAGACGAAAGGAGGGAAGAAACCTTATGTGACGCAGAGGGGCAGGTTGACGTGGAGATGAGGCAAATGAAGGTGATAATTCAGAGCTGTTTTGAGTATGTGTGTATTTTTTGCTTGAATAGCCCAGGTCACTGGATTTGGTGGCATTGTATGGAAGAGTTAATGTAATAGCGTTGAAAACATCTAAATGAGGTTTGGCAATAACGTAAACCCAACTAAACCTCCCAGCTCAATCCGATCCAATCTAACCCTCCAGTCTAAGATCCTCCAGCTCAACAGACCGTCGCCTCCCTCCATCAAATATATCCCCGACCTGCTCCAAAGAAAGGCCCTTTGTCTCTGGTACACAAAAGAACATGAAATTGATAACAGCCACCAGCACTCCCACATAAACGAGGTGATACCTCCAAGCAATCCTATCCAGCGCTACAGGATTCACAAACTGATTGAAGCATACAGCGACAGCCTGCGAGACCCAGAACACGCTCGTGCCCTTTGTTCGCAGATGACTGGGCCAGATCTCGTTAACGTAGAGAATAGGGATAGGAGTCAGGCCAATAACATAGCCACCGAAGAAAAGGAACAGGAAAACAATGACTGCATACCCCGCAGCCGCCGACCCAGTCGTCGAATACAAGGCCGAGCAGATGGTGATGAGAATCATGAAAAGTAGCATGGTACCAGCTGATGTCAGCAATAATCGACGTCGTCCTGCTCTTTCGCACAGCAACGCAGCGGCACAAGCTAGGAGCCAGCTGAAGATCTGTAGACCACCGTTGATACCCTGTTGCTGGAAGGCGTTCGTGATGCCGACGGTTCGCAAAACAGGGGCGAGATAGAAGCTAATTACGCCATTCCCAACCCACTGTGTAGCCACAGCAATCACGACCGAGAGAAGAAGCCTTCTTCGGTTCCCCGGCGTAGCCACCAACGCCCGCCACGAACTCGCCACTCGGTCCCTCTCCTGAACCTCCAGCTCGGCCAGCATAGCCGCGAACTCGGCGCCGACCAATTCGTCCTCTTGATACCCATTCGCATGGTACCTCAGCATGATGCTCTTGGCCTGTTCCTCCTTCCCGTGCCTTACCAGCCACCGCGGCGACTCGGGGCAACCACTCACAACAAGCGCCACCTGTGCCAGCGACCAGAAGAGCTGCATAGCAATGGGCAGCTTCCACGACCACGCCCCTGGTATACGCAGCGACGCAAACGCGACCCACGCCGCTGTAGTGGAACCGACAAAGAAGCACGTATTAAACAGGGCACCGGCCACGGCACGCTGTCTCGGATGCGCCAGCTCCACCAGCAGCGCCGCACTCGCCACGGTGTTGAAAATACTCGAGAACCCGACCAGCATCCGCAGGCCCAGGAAATGCGCAAACGTCTGGCTGAAGATTTGGCCCGTGAAGCCCGCTATCATGCCCATGTTGCCCGTCACCATGGCTGCTCGTCGCCCGTACGTCTCGGCGACCCAGGGCGCGGGGAAGAAGGCGAGGATGGCGCCCAGCGAGTGCGAGGCCGTTACCAGACCCAGCAGTCTGGTGTCGCTGAGCCCGCTGATGTTGGATAGGTAGTGCGGGTTTGCGAGAAGGTTTGTTATCAAGGTGCTTATGTAGCCGTTTGCTGTAGCACCTAGGTAGCTGGATAGGAGGAACAGGTTTAGGGTGCGGATTCCGGGGTCTTTCCACCATTGTGGGTGCGTGTTGTTGGGGAGGGGGGGCATGGTGAGGTTGCGTTAGAGGGTTGGGTATGTTAAGGGAGGGTCTTGGTCAGGGCTATGAGCAGGTTTTTGAATTGAGTGTTTGATCTATGTTCAAATCACAGTTACGTTGGAGATGTAGTTCTATTGCCTAAGAAATAATTTGGTGTCACTGTTTCGCTGAGGTTGGTGGAGGGGGAGACGGTGGCGGTGAGGCTATTCGTCCCGAATACAAATGGGTCCGTGCTTTAACCCGCAATGTTCATGGATATGCTCGTGTCCACACCACCAGAGCTACATCATCGCCCTTGCAGTCCGCGCAGCCCACATCACCATGAAAGCCTCCATATCCGCCCTCGCCTCCTTCGCAACACTTACAAGCGCCGCCCGTCTACTGCTTCAGGTACCCACCACGGCGCTGTTAAACCCCTCGACTCTAGCCTCGACGACGCACGCAACGCTGCAATCCTCGGGCCCACCCCTCGATGCCTACCTCACCCGCTCCAACACATTCAACTTCAACAATGTGAGCGCAGGGAGTTATCTTGCTACCGTGCACTGCCGCGACTACGCCTTCGAGCCACTGAGGATTGATGTGACTCTAGAAGAGGCTGTAGAGGGCAGCGGAGAAAGGAAGGAGGTCATCAAGGCCTGGCAGACTTTCCTGGGGAACGAATGGGAGAACAAGGGCGAGAGCCGCGGAGAGGGCGGAAACGGGCTTGTAATTGAGGCGCGACCAATCGCACCCAAATACTTTTATCAAGAGAGACAGGGCTGTAAGTCTTACCAATGGAACGGCGGTTAAGAAATTCGGAATTGGATAGGGCTAACATGCATTAGTTTCGCCATTGTCTTTCCTGAAGAACCCTATGATTCTCATGGCTGTCGTTTCCATGGGTCTCATCTTTGGTATGCCCAAGTTGATGGAGAACAGTAAGTCAGACCTGCAGTGAGGCGATGATACAAGAGGATGCTGACGGGTGCGTAGTGGACCCAGAGATGAAGGAAGAATTCGAAGAAATGCAAAAGAACGGCGTCATGGGCTCCGGCACCACCAATACCGCGCAGCAGATCCAAAACTTCGACCTTGCTTCGTGGATGGCGGGCAAGACGGATACAGGCAGCGCGAGCACAGGCGCGCAGAGCCCTGCTGGCCAGGCGAAGAAACGATAAATGCGCATTAGTACTCGGCGCATACGACTTTGGTTATCAGTGCCATGCTCGCTTCGGGGTAAAGCGCTAGGCTACACCATATTCTCAACAAACAATGTTCCCCGTTAAAAAAAGACCATTTATGCTTATCCGCCATGGCTGTCTCGATACATCACCGAACTGCTACGTGAAGCCGTTTGCACTTTTCCACCTTGGCAAGTCTTAGCAAAGTCCTCTTCCAGTGAAAGATGCCATGGCCAAGCCATGGTAGTAGGTTCGCAACGAATACGCACACGGCTCCGGGAAGTCCACTTGACTACCTTGCCGCCTCCAACATTGTCCGAGACCCCTACATATTCTCCTCCCTTCTCCACTATTGCTTGCCTTCCACCTAGCTACACCAGCAGGGAACGGATCAATTCTGCCACCCCATGTTCCCAATCGGCAGCACATTTGAAACTTGTGAAAAGTACACTGCATCCCCCCTTAGTTTTCATTGTACGTAAGACAAACGGCAGAATCTCGGAATAAAGTGCAAACCCAATGGAAGCAGAGTGCACGTTGCGAGGTCGCCCCGGATGGAGCGAGCAGCACAAGTCGCAAGCCGAGCACGGCGAATGGAAAAAAGGAAAAGGAAAAGATTTCCATCTGCTGGTTCATACATCTCCTGGACATGTATGTTTTTCGAGATTTCAGCAAATTGGCAGATGGTAAAGGGTAGGGAAAGGTTTGCAGGGTTCAAGGCCAGATCGAAGGCCTTCGCCATACGCCACCAGCGAATATGAGAGAAAGATGGAGAGAGTAACGAATTATTTGTTATTTTTTTCAGCTATGCTCTATCTATATGTGTGTATGTGTGTATATGCTTCTTGTCCAAGGTCGTAATTTACGTTTCCAGATTCCTACCGTTGTAGCGCCTCTACATGGTTTCATGTAGTACATGCAAATATATCCAAACTAGATGAGAAAACATAATCTTTCCCATGCAATCAAAAAAACGCCCCCCGCTTTCCTGGTCTCTTCTCCCACTATTCGTCATCAACCTTTCCAGCATTCGCGTCTGGCTGTTGATCATGGAACCTGATCGTTCTACCAGGAATGATTTCTTCAGGAATATCGTCCTCACCCCCCTTGACGCCGCCGTTCTGTCCGGTACCCTTTCCAAGTTTTCCAAAGTTGCCCACGTCTCCCATAGCTACGGGGGAGCGTCCAGTTGCTCCAGATGCACTAGGTGCCCTGGATTGGTTCGGAGAGCTCGTTCCACTGCTGATCAAATTCCTTCCAATCCTCACCACACGGGTTGGTAGCGAGTCGCCGCCCGAGCGCGAATACCCAGGGCCACGGCGCAGACGCTCTTCAGCATCGGTAGTTGGTTCTTCGTCGGAATAGCGGACGGCTGGTTCCGGCGCTTCAGGGGCAGTAGATGGGGTGCGGCCAAAGGACAGGGCTGTGCTGAGCGTACGTGGGATGTGGAAACCTAGTTTTCCCATTGGAATGGAGAGACCGTGGACGATCTGTTTTCCGGTTGGTTAGCATACTGTATCTAAGACTGGTGGAAAGCGACTTACGACAGAGCATATGACCAAAAACCAAATAACCACCTCTAATACCTGCATCAGGTATGCTGCATCCTCCCTGACCTCGCCATTTACCTGAATCTTTTCCAAGAATTCGAGGCTGACGTAGAGGTAGAAAATGGCGCTGACTCCGATAGGACCAAAGAAACCTACAAAGAGCGCCTGGCGTCTTTGCTCAATTTGATGAATTTGCTTGTGCATGGCGAAGATGATGGGCAGGCGGCGTAGCAGCAGCACCAAAATGCCCAGGAAGATGAGACGGTAGATGGGGATGACCGGTGAGTGAGCGAATAGGCGCCATGGGCAGACAGCGCCGAACCAGATGAAGATGGAGACGTTGAGCAGCATGTCAATGGTAGGTTGGAAGGAATCGTCCATGGTCTCGAGGCGGAACCAATCGTCCCAGGTAAAAGTGTTGCCAGCGATGAAGCATGCAAGGACATCGTCACTACCGATCATGCCCACTGTGCCAACGATGAAGAGCTACAAAACGTCAGTAACATGCCACACATTTCGGAAAAGGGGATCTCTGCAAACTTACAGCCAGGGTGATGGCGAAGACCAAGAAACTCTCGCGATCAACGTACTTCCTCTCCTCGGCCCAATGAAGCAGTTCCTTCGCGATCCAGCCTACTGCAGCACCATACACGACACTCAGAATGATAGTGTAGCCCCAAGTCTCGCCAAACCACAGGCCCATAGCGACTCTTGTACTGTTGTCCGAGCCCTGGCCATTGTGCCCAATATGCTGGATAAGATACAGCGGAAGAAAGAGAAAAGGATAACCCAAGCCATCGTTTGCACCGGATTCCGCCACAATAATCTTCTGCAGCTCTTTCGGAATATTAGCATCCGCAAACTTGCCCTTGACAATGGAGTTTGAGAGCACCGGATCCGTGGGGGTAACACAGGCGCCTACAGCGAGCGCTTGCAAGAAACTGATATGCGGCACCATGGCAAAAACTAGTAAACTCGTCACAAGCCACATGACCGTCATACCCGGGCCGAGCAACAAAGCCAAACTCTTCCATTCCTTCTTCAGGTACTTTGACGGCAATTGCACGCCTGCAAGTACCAGCTGCACCCCGAGGACGAGGCGGGTAAAGTAGAGGGTAATGGTATCCAGCGTCTGAACATCGTTGAGCGCATATTCCTCTGGTCTGATCCAATTCGTGGCGTGTGGCGAGAAGATGAGTCCAGCGACAAGTGATATTACTAGAAAAGAGGGTCAGTCCGTGCAATCAAGTACATGTCGCTGACGCAATCATTCCCGGTGCGTTCCAGCCACCCCAGGACTTGAAATTTTCCCAGACTTACATGCTTCACTCAGATAAAACTTCTCCTTCATCAAATAACTGACCAGCCCGAAAAGCGTGATGAAGCCGCCCAAAGTCGCACAGACAATATTGAAGTTGTTGATCGCTAGGGTAGGCATGGCTGAGGCCCTGCCGTGCCTGCCTTGGTGCTGAACCCTGGAACCAGAGAACGCTCAGACCCTCAACTAGACGGCTATCACGGCTCTTGCACTGCTAATTTCTCGGCGAAGCTTGACGGTGAAGCTTAGCCACCCTGTTTTCCTGCTGCTTCAAACCCAGCCTTTCGACGCGACGATAGACGAGGATGTGCTTCTCTTTCTTGAATGATGCCGAGCACGTGAGAGCGCAATCGATGTTCTGGCGATCCGCGGGATGGAATTTTAGCGTCAAAATGCTATATTTTGGCCGTTTGAATCAACGCAACAGCGAGAATGAATGTAGATGAGAAGCCTGACAAGAGGAATCGAGGCTCGAGGTGAAGCAGTCCTCGATAATAGATATATAAGTGGAAAACTGTGGGGGAAGTCTGTATCTTGCAGAGGTCAAGAGACAGGTGCGCGTGGGTCACACACGCGTAGCGCCTTGGCTGACGGCCTGGCTAAGCCTCCGGTAAGGCTTGGTATCCTGCAGTTAAATACCTCAACCTTCACTTGACTGGGGGCGGCACACCATTATTGAACAATGTGACGCCAGTAGCGCTGGTATTCTGCATCTACTCTAACGTCTTGGAAATCACGTGCTAGAACCTTCAAAATGCTATGTACAAACGAGTCCTTGTTCTACGTTTCCCAGAGATGCAAATTCCACTCGTCTAGACATTCGCCGCTGCTGATACCTGAGGGCCATATGCGACTTGTGGGTATGGCTCACCAGGTGCCATGAAGTTTGTCTTGGGGTTCTTCTGGGCCTTGGCGGCGGAGCAACGGGCCATTGTCGGTGAGCTGCGTTTTGATTAGCACTGTAAATCCAAAACTCTAAATGATCGGATGACTTACTTTCTTGAGATGGCATCTGTGAAGAAGAAGTTCTCGATTGGGTTCTTGAGCGCCTGTCCAGTCGTCTGCGCGCCCTTGTTCTGCTCAACCAGCTGAACTTGGCTCAAGCTGGGGAGCGATGCAGGCTCAACAAGGTCGTACCTCCGGAGAGCAGGTGAGATCTCCTCCATACGGTCCCGCAGCGCCTCGACATCGTCGTATGGCAGCTCAGCGCCAAAGTATTCTGATGCGGCGCGGACAATCTTCCAGTCTTCCCTGGCAGCGCCGGGAAGACCAACAGCAGCGCGGGTCATTTGTACACGACCCTCGGTGTTGACATATGTGACAGACTTCTCAGTGTATGCGGCACCAGGCAGAACGACATCGGCGAACTGGGCACCGCGGTCGCCGTGGTGGCCCTGGTAGACAACGAAAGCATCCTTGGGGATGTCGGCCTCGTTGACCTCATCGGCTCCAAGTAGCCAGACGAACTTGGGCTTCGTTTGGGCGACCTCAGCAGAGGGAACAGTGAAGCCAACCTCGTAAGCACCAGTGCGGGATGCAGTTCGTTGAAGAATGTTGAAGCCGTTCCACTCCTCGTTCTGGAATGTAGCCTTGTTCTTCTCAACGAAGGCGCCAACTTGCTCATAGATGGACTTGGCGTCAGCGTGCTCAGTGACACCGCTTCCAACAATGATCATGGGCCTCTTAGCGGAAGCAAGCTTCTTGCCAAACTCTCCAGAAAGAGCGCTCTTGACGTCGTTGGCGTTGTCTCCGAGCTTCTCGTACTCAAAGGTGCTCTCAAAGTCTTCGCCAACATAGCCAATCTCCAGGTCGGACCTCAGCCACTGCTTACGGATGCGGGCGTTTAGGACGGCAGCCTCCCATCGAGGGTTGGAACCGATGAGAAGAATAGCATCAGCCTCCTCGACACCATAAACCTTGGAGTTGAAGGAGTAGTTGGCTCGGACATCGACTCCGTGTGCGATGGGTTCGCTACCACCGGGTTGGTCAAGAGCCAGGTTGTCTGAACCGAGCTTGTTGGCGAGATCCTTCATAGCAACCAGGGCCTCGGTCTCGACAAGATGGCCAGCTACGACCTTGAACTCGTTGCCCTTGGGGGCGACCTTCTTGTACGCGTTGCCAATCTCGATCAAGGCTTGCTCCCAGGATGCAGGCTGGAATTGGTCGTCGACACGGACGAGCGGGTTTACCAGGCGCTGGGTGCTGAGGGCGTCGCAGGCGAAACGGGTCTTGTCGTTGATCCATTCTTCGTTGATGTCGTCGTTCAAGCGAGGAATTACCCTCATGACCTGGATACCGCGAGCATCAACGCGGATGTTTGAGCCTAAGCCATCGAGGACGTCGATGGTCTCGGTCTTGTACAGTTCCCATGGGCGGGCCTTGAATGCGTAGGGCTTGGAGGTGAGGGCACCAACGGGGCAGAGGTCGATGACGTTTCCGGAGAGTTCGGTGTCGAGAGCGGTTTCGAGGTAGGTTCCGATTTCCAGGTCGTTGCCACGGCCAAAGGAGCCAAACTCGGGAGCGCCGGCGATGTCGTTGGAGAAACGGACGCAACGTGTGCAGTGAATGCACCTGTTCATCGAAGTCTACCGGGTGTCAGCATATTTTTGGGGGGGCCCGGGGATTCGACTAGTCTGACCTTGACGAGAGGGCCAACGTTCTTGTCCTCAACGGCACGCTTGCCCTCGAGCTCGTGGAAGCGGCCACGGTCGGCACCATATCTCATCGACTGGTCCTGGAGATCGCACTCGCCTCCCTGGTCGCAAATGGGGCAGTCCAGAGGGTGGTTGGCAAGGAGGAACTCCATGATACCCTCTCGCGCCTTGTGGACCAGAGGCGAGTCGGTCTTGACAACCATGCCGGGCTGGACAGGCCATGCGCACGAAGCCACAGGCTTGGGAGCCCGCTCCACCTCGACCAAGCACATGCGGCAACTTCCCGCAATCATCAACTTCTCGTGGTAGCAGTATCTCGGGATGGTAGTTCCGGCCTTGTCGCAGGCTTGGATCAGAGCCGAACCGGCTGTCGGAACGCGTTAGAAGGGGTGCCTGCAGTCATGGGGTGGTCTGTTGCGTCTCCGTACCTTCGATTGATACCTTCTTTCCATCTGTCAGGCCCGTTAGCACACGTCGCCGCCCGCAATGGGAAGTGGCACAAACCGATAGTGAGCTCAACTTCTGCTGGCCGGCGGGCCGAGGCAGTAAAGGCCCGGCAGCCATTGAGGGCTGCGCGTTGGGCAGGCCTCTTCAGCGACCGGATCATGTGTTGCCGCAGCATTGTGAGGCTCTGAGCGATGGCGATGGACTTGTTACTGCGGAGCTCCAACTGACGTTCACGATGGGAGCGTTTTCCTTGGCGCTTGAATAATCCGCCCGTGATTGGCCAAAGCGCCGTCCGCGCCTGCCACAAAATTCTCGCCGCCCGCCCTCCGTCCCTTTCTTCTTCAACTCATTATGGGCACAATTTATTGTAGGAAAGTTTGGCACCTCCACCTAGCTATCCTCTATTACGTGTCCTATAGCACGACTCACCGTGCGAGGTAGCTGGAGCAGATGAGGATTTCTGATGATATCTTGTTCCTTACCAACGTCGCTACATACTGTACTTTACTTTTCGCCTTTGGAGGCATCTGAGGCTCTGCACAGCTCCAGAACGCCATTAGACTAGATGCCATAGGGTGATGTTGCCGCCCACTGCTGCTCCTGCTGCTGCTGCTGTTTTGCCACCTCGAATTGCCGCATTTCTCAATTGCGAGGAGCTTCGGCTCTGTGAAAGCAAGGTTTTCGTGGCTTTCCACGTAGCGGTGTAGCGGCAGTGGGACAATTGCCGAGCATCACCACCACTACTTGGTCTTCACCCTTGATGACAAATGCACCATGCTGTAATCACATTGCACACGTTTATGAGGCTCTTGATCGGGCTGTTGCCGATAGCATGGCTGACTGAGCCGGGCGGACATGCGCCTCTGCCAGTCACCTTCTCACCGGACCGCCGCGGACACCATCTGCGGGGGTGCCCAAGCACTCAGTTCACCCGAAACTTCACTAGAGCGTATTTGCGTATTCTATTCAAAGAACTTTTGAACATGTTTGATATTTCAGGAATCTCCTACAATCCATCTACAGACTATGATGCTTTTTGTACAGAACGGTACATCGAACTCTACGCTGTGTAGTCCGTCTAAAGTCTACTGCTAGACATGATGAAGAAGAAGAAGACGAAGAAGAAAAAGAGAAAAGGTGCGCAGCCTCGTGAGAACTACTCCAAAACGCCGTTCTGTGGACGGCATCATCCACGCCAAAACATAACATCGTAATTATTGCCTACTCATTGTCGCTCTCAGGGCCAACCTCCATCTTGGCACCCTTGGTGGATGCAGAAGCATCAATCTTCTGGGGTGGCGTACCGAGGCCGTTGTGATTGCGGAAGAATAGAACACCCTTGCCCTCGCCTTCGGCACCGACGCTCGGCTCGACCCACTGGCACCAGCGGGCGCTCTTCCACAAAGCCTTGAGGAAGCCAATGGGGCCATCCTTGGTGTCGGAGCGGTAGTGCCTGCCCATGATGGGCTTGATAGCCTCAGTGGCTTCATCAGCGTGGTAGAAGGGAATGGTAGAGATGTAGTGGTGGAGGACGTGGGTCTCGACGATGCCGTGAAGGAGGTGGCGTCCGATGAAGCCGAACTCACGGTCGATGGTAGCGGCGGCACCGCGGGTGTAAGTCCACGTCTCGGCGTCGTAGTGGGGCAGGGTGGGGTCCGTGTGCTGCAGGAAGGTGATCATGACAAGCCAGTGGTTGACCCAGAGATAGGGAATGATGTACCAGACGAGAAGGTTGTTGAAGCCGTAGCTCTTGCCGACCCAGGTGAGAGCAGCAATGACCAGAGCGATGCCGAGGTCGCTGAGCAGGATGAGCTTCTCGTCGCGCTTCTCGTACAGGGGACTGGAGGGGTTGAAGTGGTTGACACCGCCAAACCAGCCGTTCTTCTTTCCCTCGCCCTTGCCCTCGATCTGGCGGTCGTGGTGGTTGTGGCCGGTGACGTTGGTGATCAGGTACAGCGGCCATCCAGCGAGCTGCTGGCCAATGGAGTGGAGAAGAGTGTAGACGGGAGTCTCTTCGGTGAGCTCACTGATCTCGTGGACCAGCTTGCCGACACGGGTAGCATAGACCTCGCGAGTCTTGGGGACGAAGACCATGTCACGCTCCATGTGACCAGTCGCCTTGTGGTGCTTGCCGTGGGAGATCTTCCACGAGAAGTATGGGACGAGGAAGAGGGAGTGGCAGAACCAGCCGACGGTGTCGTTGAGCGTCTTGGAGGGCGAGAAGGCCTGGTGGCCGCACTCGTGGGCAAGCACCCAGAGACCGGTGCCGAAGAAGCCCTGGAGAACAGTGTATCCAGCCCAGAGCGCTGCTCGCAGGGCCATGGAGGGGACCGTGTCGGGAGTCACGTAGTTGTGGAAGAGGTAGAAGGTGGTGGCGAGCGAGGCCAGGTCGCGGGCGACGTAGGCGAGACCGCGGGCGGCCGAACGCTCAAAGCAGTGCTTGGGAATAGCATCGCGGAGCTGCTTGATGGTGTAGTCGGGGATCTCGAACTCGTTGCCGTACGTGTCAAGAAGCTTGCCGTGGGGCTTCTTGGTCTTCTGAGGCTGCTCGTCCAGCGAGGACAGCGAGGTGTTGGAGGCCGAGCCGACTGGGCTGTCAAAGGGCGAGGCCGAGACAGAGTTGGCAGTCGAATCAGCCGTGATGTTCCTCTTCAGCCCAGGCTGCTGAGGACGGGCAGTGGTTGTTGCCATGGCTGTGAGGGTGGAGGTGTGTGGTGTTGGCAATTAGGGTGGGTAGGGGGATGAGGAGGAGAGAAGGTGGTGTAGTGGGGGAGCAAGCCGCCTTCGTAGTCGCAGCAGTAAGAGCTACGAACTGTTGAGATGCAGGCCGCGGGTTGTTGAGCAACAGCACCGAGAAGTGCAGGTGAGTCAATGGCTCAGGAATCAGCACACACACAGAGAGAGAGGGAGACCGATTGAGGGAGGGGAGGGTAGCTGAGTGCGGGATGCCGCAGAATTTAAACAGGGACTCCCAAAGGCGGTGTCGATGAATTTCTGGCCATGCATGGGCTAGGGGCGTTCGAGAAGCGGTTTCGCTTCGATAATCAGACAACTCCAGCTCCATAGACTAACACCCTTTGACCCTACCTCTGTACATCTCGCTCCACTCGGGAAAAATTACTCTCGTAGCCGCAATTGCTTGCCACCGCATTGGACACGTCGAGCACAGTCCTTGGGTGGGTGAGATGCTGTGGCATATCCACCGAGACGCGCGACCGCAGCCCGCCTTCTCTAGCTCCATCCCGCAACGTCCCAGTGCCAGGCCCTGAATTTTCAGCAGATCCCTTCTATCCGCTGTCTTGGCGCGCTGCTAGGCCAAAGTACGGCGAGCAGACCGCCAGTTTATGCCCATCATGGCACGGCCTGCACTGTGTAGCCCTCACGGCCCACGCTCTCGCCTAGAGGCCAGCCGCCGACCGTGGTCGAGGGGCCGTTTGCCACCGGGACAGTGCGCAGATGCTGCCATTGCACTCTGCTGGATTCCCATCACACACGGTCTCGAGCAGATGAACAGCGCACCAGTCTGGGGCCCGCAATGGCTCGAGAAAAGCAACTGTGGGTGCGCATCGCAAAAAGTCGGAATGCTCCCACCAGGGCTCCTGCAGGGACTAGCTTAGCGCCGCCAGGAACCATTCAACCAGATTGATTCGCCCGCGACACCACCGATGTTCATCCACCGTCTGTTGAATCCGTCCCCACACGTCGAGGCCTCCTCTGGGCCACACATGTCGTGCTCCCCATGCCACCACGCGTCCATGTCGGAGGCATGGTAAGCCCAAGGCAAGGGATGAGAAGTTTTGCGTGTTTTAACTCTCGGCGTCTGCTACAAGATAAGCTGATACACCTGGCACTGTGTAGCCTCCAGGAGATGTCTCCGTCATCGCGCATCCGGTCCAGCCCATCGCTTGGCGTAATCGGCAGCCATGAAACCCATCTCATCTCTGCTATCGAGCGTAAGGTGACCTTGCACACGGCATCTACGCAGTCTTTCGAAGCAATGCTAGGGCTCATTGATTCCCCCCGGTTTTGAACTCACCGTCACAAGATGCTGAAGTCGCCCCGCATTACACGCGCTTGTCGACGCTCACCTATTGCGCCAGCATCGTTGGACCGGTGCCTTGTGACCGCGTGATGCATGAGCTTGAACACCCTCGGGAAAACACCAAGGAGCCGAATCCCTCTGGATTTCGCATTGGGAGCCTAAGTGGCGTTCATCACGCTCGGCCACACATGAAGCTGCACTCCAGACTTTCACATGCAAACCCCACCCACCACCACTGCACCGGGAAGTGGATCACAAGCAAAGGATGGCCCCTACCACCCGTTCAACGGAAGTACGGGGCCTCCCACGATCGAGCTAAGGCGGGGAGCTATAGTAAAAACGCCAGGCGCCTTTGGGTAGGTCGCTGGCGCTGGTCAAGACCATGTTTTGTCACCCATGGTACATGTGATAAGGCTGTAGTCTGATCGCACAGAACCACATGGCTTTCGCGTGCTCTTTTTTATGTGCCCACTGCTTTTTCCAAGGCTTCGACTTGGAAGGCAACGACTAATGCTTCACTCTACTCGTACAACACAAATCGCATCTGTGCGTACACGCTAGCATGCTCACCCCCCCACAATCCAGACATCATCTCAATCCAAGACATGCTCGAAAATGCTCCCAGCACTACGTCCTGACAGGTGCCACCACGCTTCTCCGCCCTCGCAACTGTCACAACCGGCTTATTCCCAACCGCAGTCTCACCCCAGCTCTCCCTACCAGGCTGTAATTCCGGCCAGCCCAGCTCGTTTCACCCATTCTCTGGCTCCTCGGCGAACGCGGCAACCGCCCTTTGCATAAGCCTCACCGTCTCTTCCTGCACCCGTGACTTTGGAAGCCCACTAGCATCTTCCGCGCCACCGAGAATCATATGCAACTCACTCCCATGATTACGCGCCACTCAAAGGACACAGCCGCGTATTATCCCAGTTACCAAAATACCAGTATACCCACGCATACAATATAGCACCACATCGTCATCATCATCGTCATCATCATCGTCATCATCATCGTCATCATCATCGCCAGGACGCCCTCCACATCCAAGCAAAGAGGAGATATTGTACCAATTCACCCGCTGTCACTGAGCCCTGTTCGTAGAAAAGCTAAACGCATCTCCAGATGGTGGACATGAAACCATGCACAATGTGATTCTATTCGTACGCACAAGCCCACTAGTCCACGGCCGCGCTCCTTCCCCCCCAGATGATTGACCTGCGACGACAATCTTCTTCGCATCACCGCCCAAACGCTGCAACGTCGTGTTGACGCCACTCGACAGCGAGCCACTGGTCTCGCAGCCCCAGGTTTTGCATCTGCTGCAGGTGCGCCAGGGAAAGCCGAACATGTCCAACCGGTACTTTACCGAAAACAACGACTACATCTTCAGCGGCGGCGAGGCACTGGCCAGAAGCAAAAACGGGGGTGTCAGTGTTGCCTCCCGCAAATCTTGGACTTGGATCAGAAAAATACGAAAACGATGGATGTTGCACCTTTGATGGTATACTAAGTAGGCAAAGAAAATGAATCTTTTGCTTCCTTCCTGGAACAAGACAAAGACTGCTTTCTTGTCCCCTTGCAAATGAGCCTGCTTTCTGTTTCTACAGTCTCGTGATATCGGGATTGGCGTGTTGCGAACGGGAACGCAAAGGTCAAAGTTCAGTTTCAGATCTACTAATCACTTGTAAAAGGGCATTGGGAAGGGCCAGGGCTAGATGAATAGTTTTGGGTAGAGCAAAACACACGCTTTGATTCGGACAAAGGCGTTTCCATCATCTTCACTCCAACACTTATCTAGTCTTGATTTTCCTCCAAGCAAAGTAAGCGGCCAGTGCTGCTACACTTATCCTCCCAACAAGAGCAGTAGCGACAGCCCGTCTAACAAACGGGTAATATCCTTCCAGCATCGAATTGACAGCAGCACCTCTAGCCATCATCTTGGCCCTTCCACTCTGACCCCAGCCCCTTCCAACACCCAGCCCGGCTATGCCGACCTCGCCTGGTTTCTCTTCCTCCAAAGAGCCAATCGCTTCACTGCCTATTCCTGGAAAGTCTTGCGTGGGCAGCTCGGTTGCGTCTTTGCTGGTAGTATTCGATACGCTCGACGCAGCTGTACTCATCTCCAAGGACTTTTGCGCTCGGAACCGGTACGACATGGCCCACATGATAAACCGCACGTCCCAATTTGTAAACGTCGGATACGTCCACAGCTCCAGTGCATTGTGAGGTGGCATGTGTTCGAGGAAGTCGCTGACCACACCGAGCGTCAGGCCCCATAGTAGCAGTGGGGGTTTACGGTCTCTAGATCTCGACTCCGGACCGCCGAGGGAATCTCTGAAATTACTCAATACACCTTGTGGTGCGTCGGCGATAGGGATAAAGTCTGGAATGGTTGCGCAATGTGTGGAGTTTGCTGGGACTAGCTGTATGGCTGCAAACATCATCTTGCTCAGCATTGCCTGTAGGAACCAGCGCTTGATGCCCAGCTCGGACTTTGCGAGGCGTGCGGAGACATCGGCATATTCGTGGGTTCGTAGAGCGGGCGAGAGGAGGGCACGGATGGGGACCCAGTGTGAGGAGGCTACTTCGGTGGGTTGTAGGCGTTGGGCCGGGTAGAATGGGGAGGTGAGCAGGTAGATGTAGGGACATAGTACCATGAGGCTGTGGGTGATTGTCAGCTTCCATACTTTCAGCACGTGAGAGGTTATCCGCGGGAAGCAAACAAGTCGCTCACTCGTTTCAAGACATGGACTTACGGGACTTTTCCCCAACTTGTTGTGACGATGCGCTGGGGCAAATTACCCACAGCAATCGCATTGTCCGGGCCCAGGTCGATTCCGACCTCTTCCAGCGCTTCTCGCGCGGCTGTCACCTGGTCGTCGCTATCCTCGGGATCGCGCTTCCCGCCAGGAAGTGCAACATGCCCATTCCATTTGTCGCCAACCCTGGTTGCCCGCTTTATGAATAGCAGTTCGGGGTCACCGTGTTTCACCCATTCTTGTCCAAAGAAAGCGCTCAATGATGATTCAAAGTCAAACTCGTCCTTGGGCTTCACGGCGGATGAGCGCCGGCGTCGCGCTGGTAGAGGGCTGTCAGAGCCGCTGGGCCAATGCGAATAGTTGGGCTGTATGCGCAGGATCAAGGCTACGGAAGCGCGTTTCGGGAGGTTTGGTGGGCACGCGACGTCCGGGTAGGGGTTCGCGTTGAGCTCAAGGAGTACAGATTGGAGATGACGGACCAAATCCTCGGTACCATTGTGTGCTGCCATGCTGTCGTGCTGTCGCCGGAGCAGCTCAAGGTCGCTTGCTGGAACTGAGGATAAGGCAGCGTCGTCGGCTGGAATCAGTTGAGGCTGAAGTGCCTTGTTCTCGTGTTACCTTGCACGGAATGTATAGAGAAAAACAAAACACGTGTTTTCGGGACAGATACAAGGTGGTGAATCTACGCGACACGGAAGATGATCTTGTCGGCTTTATCCATGGGCTGGAGACGGAGAGCCGAGGCGTGAGAAACGACATGGCAATGGCGATTGGCTAGGCGACCTGACACAGCGCAGACGCAGGATATAGGCATGGGGAAGCGCAGGACCCGGATGCTACGATTCATCGCCACGTAAATCAGCTTCCAAAAGGCTATGACGGTCGATACTGACGCGTTGAAAGCAATGGTGTAGTTTCGCATGGCGCAGGTGCGGAAGCGGCGGCGCTTTGGCCAATCGGACAAGCGCCATGGAGGGGCAGCCAAATGAGGTCAGTCTTGAGCCCCGCGATGCCAAAAAAATCTCCACAGTGTCGTGCGCCATTACTTCGTACCCCAGACTGACTTGACACTGTCTGCTCTCTATCAATTGACTCTTAGATACCCAGAGAATCAGTCAATATGGGCGGCCAAAAAACAGGTGAGCAAGATGCATAACAATGTCCGAGGAAAGCGATTAATTGTATGCGACAGCCATTCTGTCCGTGTATGACAAGACCGGTCTTCTTGACCTGGCAAAGGGACTGCATGAATGCGGTGTCCGCCTGCTCGCGTCTGGCGGTACGGCCAAGATGATCCGCCAGGCCAACTTCCCCGTCGAAGATGTCTCGGCCATTACCAAGGCGCCTGAAATGCTCGGTGGGCGCGTCAAGACGCTGCACCCTGCCGTTCACGGTGGTATCCTCGCGCGCAACCTCGACTCGGACGACTCGGACCTTTCCGCCAACAGCATCGACAAGATTGACTTTGTCGTATGCAACCTGTACCCCTTCTCCGAGACGGTCGCGCGCATCAACGTCACCATCCCCGAGGCAGTCGAGGAGATCGATATCGGAGGTGTGACTCTGCTCAGGGCCGCCGCGAAGAACCACGCCCGCGTGACCATCATCAGCGATCCCAACGACTACCATGACCTCCTTACTGAACTCAAGAAGGACGGCGAGGTTTCCGAGACCAGCAGACAGCGTTACGCGCTGAAGGCTTTCGAGCAGACCTCGTCCTACGACACCGCCATCTCTGAGTTTTTCAGGAAGAAGTATGCCGGCGACGGCGACCAGTTCCAGACTCTCCGCTACGGCGCCAACCCACACCAGAAGCCCGCGACTGTCTCCATGCCCGAGAAGTCTCTACCATTCAAGGTTCTCTGTGGCTCTCCAGGATACATCAACTTGCTTGATGCCCTCAACGCATGGCCACTCGTCCAAGAGCTGACCAAGGCGCTGAACTACCCAGCCGCGGCCAGCTTCAAGCACGTGTCACCTGCCGGTGCAGCCATTGGAGTCCCTCTCAGCGAGGTGGAGCGTAAGGTCTACATGGTCGATGACATTGAGGGCATCGAAAAGTCAGGACTGGCACAGGCATATGCGAGGGCCCGTGGTGCCGACAGGATGTCAAGTTTCGGCGACATGATTGCTCTGTCAGCTGAGGTTGATGTGAGTAGCTGAGGCTTGTCACGATCGTGACTCAGTCACTAACAATGTGCAGGTTCCCACCGCGAAGATCATCAGCCGTGAGGTGTCTGACGGTGTCATCGCCCCTGGATACAGCGCCGAAGCCCTCGAGATACTCAAGAAGAAGAAGGGCGGAAAGTACTTGGTTCTCCAGATGGACCCCGAGTACGTCCCAGGCCCCGAAGAGACCAGGACCGTGTTCGGCATCACGCTCAAGCAGCACCGCAATGACGCCAAGATTGTTCCTTCCGACACATTCAACACCGTCATTGTGCCCAAGAACTCCGGAGCCCTTCCAGAGCAAGCCCAGCGCGATCTCACGGTCGCCACCATTGCGCTCAAGTACACTCAATCAAACAGTGTGTGCTACGCGCTCAACGGCCAAATCATCGGACTTGGAGCCGGACAGCAGTGTAAGTTGGTTTCAACACAGCCGATAAGCAGTTGCTAACATGTTGCAGCACGTATTCACTGCACTCGCTTGGCTGGTGACAAGGCCGACAACTGGTGGATGCGCTTCCACTCGAGGACGCTGAACCTCAACTTCAAGAAGGGCACGAAGCGTCCTTCCAAGTCCAACGCCATCGACCTCCTCTGCTCGGGTCTCGTCCCTGAGTCAGGTATCGAGCGCGATGACTTCGAGGCTCACTTTGAGGAGGGCCATGTTCCCCAGCCCTTCTCCGCCGAGGAGCGCAAGGAGTGGCTGTCAAAGATGGAGAGTGTTGCCGTTAGCTCCGACGCTTTCTTCCCCTTCATCGACAACGTTTTCAGGGCGCACAGGAGCGGTGCCAAATACATTGCTGCGCCCACAGGTAGCCAGAACGACGGCGCCGTGTTTGAGACGAGCGAGAAGCTGGGCATCACCTTTGTTGAGCAACACATCCGGTTGTTCCACCACTAGAGGACCGATGAGTGGAGTCTGAAGATGACATGTGGTAACGGCATTCACGGGAAATTGACGACGGTGTATCCGGTCTTTGCGGGATGAATCTGTGATACCTCCAAAAAGTGGTTACTTTAGCATTCGGTTGTGTTCCATTTTTTTCTAGTCTTTGTTTTGATGCATTGAGTCGAGATGCGTGATGTGCGCGAAGGACGCGCCCGCGGGTATGATGGTTCAATGGCAAATATCGATGGTCCAGAACCAACGCGCTAATGTTTGCTATTCGCTGCAAACGGAACGCGTTGTCCAGGGGACCAAGCCGTTCTAGGCTAGAGGGCAACGCAAGGATAGACCGAGGGCGCTTCATCTAGAATTGTTGTTCTACACCGCTGCTACCAACACCAAACTGCCAACCCCTCAATCGCACTTGCAACCGTCAAATCTGCCCATTGCGACCCACGAAAACTGAAGACGAAATCCCGAAGCCGTCACCATGTCCGCTCAGCCAGAGAACCAGCAGATGGAGGGTGTCCAGGACCCCGCTACCGATGTCAAGGGCAAGGGCAAGGCCCAAGAAGGCGAGACAATGGAAGAGTCCATGGACGACGACTCGAGCGACGAGTCTGGTATTGAAGACCAGGTATGTTCCATTCCCTCACCGCCACCCCGTGCCAGCGCAAACAGCTAACATGATGGCGCAACAGGCCGGTGAACGTAAGCCACTCCACACGCGAACCCATGCGACTGAAGCGCAGCAACTAACAGACGAATAGCTGAGGAGCCCGACGAGGACAACATGGAGGAGATTGAGACGGCCAACATCATGAGCAGCCGTACGCGTGGCAAGAACATTGACTTCGCCAAGGCCAACCAGGAGCTCGGTGACGACGACGACGAGGATGAGGACGACGACTTTGTCGACCCGGATGACCAGATGAAGGACTAAGAGAGAGAAAGAGAGAAAAAGACAAAAGGCTTGCGTAAAGCACTTTTTCCCTTTCTCTTTTGTCTCTTGGGTACGTACGGTTTGCGTGTCTTTAGCTACATCCAACCCCATGCCCTCACCGCCTTTGACTACAAGCCCGCTAACTAAGCTGCCTTTTAGAAAATGTTCTTACGACGCGAAACAACAAGTTAATCCCAAATCAAATCTTTTTTTTCTTGGATTCGTCCTTTTTGATACATTGCACAAACGAGCATTGGGCATGGGGGAAATCAGCAGAGAAGGAATGACTACATGACTAGATTTGCAGTCTGGATTGCGCGCGCGTGTGTGTGTGTGTGTTTGTGCGCGCGCGTGCCTATGTGTCCAGCTGGATTATGTGGGGCGACGCGAGATGCTCTCCCTCGTCTGTATTTGTTGCGCGCGATCACACGTAGCGTAGCGTAGCGTGGCAATGGGCAAATAAAAAAACCCCGGGGAAAACTTGAATATCGTTTTCGCGTGTGTCGCAATACCATTGGCGTAGATGCTATTGAAATCAAAGAAAACAAGAGTGCACAAGGAATTTCTGCGCTTGGCCAAAAAAAAAATCTTTTGCTGTTATGTCGTCGTCGTCGTCGTGGAGTTTTTGCACTGGCGGGCTGGTTTGATGGGATGAGCTGGCCCCGCGGGTAGTGAGCAGGCCAATGGACGCGCTGGAGAACACATGCATTACCACTCACAAGAATGGGAAATGAGGGTGAGTCGGCACAAAACATGTATGCGAAGGAAATGTCTGAATGGGAGAGAGAGAGAGTGTGTGTGTGTGTATGTGTGTATGTGTGCGTTTGATCAAGTGTTGCTCGTCGGTCAGTCGCCTGTCCAAACTCACCTTGCTCGAGGCGTGCACTCGCCAGCCAGCCAGCCAGCGAGCCCCGCACCACAGCCAGAGCAGCAAACGAAGCAAACAACACATGATACTCAAAGGCACACGCTTGATTATTCGAGGATACAGTCGTCATGCCTCGCTGGTTGTGCTAGCATATTCTAACAGGTCGCGGCATTCTACCTACCTACTACGCTAACCAGCAACGTTTTATTTTTTGTTGTAAACGAGTCCAATGCAAGTAAACCCCACCGCGTACGGCACTAAAAGGGCCAGGGTCAAAGTGCATGGCATACCGCGGTCTTTGCTTGGTTCGTGGCCTGTAAAAGGGTCGTGTTATGTAAGTACGCATGTAGACTGAGAAGGGAAAGACGCAGGGAAGCAGGGAAGGAGTGAGGCGCCGTTGAACGGGCCGGTTACGCGTGTGGCGAGACGTGGTGTAGGACCAGGTGATGATAGCTTGCTTGGTTTGCGTGGGGGTTCGTGTGACCTCTACGCTGGTTTGGTGCACAAGGGCAGTTGTGGAGGTTGTAAGACGATCGGAAGAAATAGGATGGAGAGGGTCGTCGGAACCGCGCTTTGGCGAAGTCGACCCCATGCCATGGACATGTTGTCCAGTCTGCGAGACGGTCAAGCTGCGGTTCCGCTTTGGAAGACGAGAACGTTGGTGGCACTTGAGGAGTGAATAGGATCGCAAGCCCTGGCTACTTGGAGGAGGGCTGGAGCATCGGGTGCTTTATAGTTTTGGATGCTGTTTCGAGTACACGCCAGAGTGTTGCTTTGATGAGCGTGCGACAGGGGACCGATGGAGCTGGCCGGGGTCCGTTTGAGCAAAACCATCGCATCGGTACATCGATCTGGACGTTGTCGCCGGTGGGGTGGATCCATTTACTCGTTTGGTAATTGCATTCTTACGTAGTGGTAATGCTGGGAAAGAGCGAGAATCCGAGAATGTCGGAAAAGCTGTGGACTGAATTGGGTCCTCGACGCGAAACTCCAGATGCACTGAGTTCAGAGCGGCAGAAAATGGAACAATGAGCTGTAGGATAAAGTCGCTTGCAATTCCAGCATGATGTCCATTTTCTGCGCGAAGATGACCTCTGCGTTGTCAACGGCTCAAGTCGACATGCGTGCGTTGCAGAGATATCCCACGCTCATACAAAGTCGGGAAAAAGGACAGTCTCCCACTCTGCTCTTGCGGTGGCCCAAAGAGGAATGCATTAGGTACACGAATCCTGCGGAAGTTTTTGTTGATTGGCAGCTGCAAGATTGCCGCTAGTTCAGGGTCTCTCTGTACAGGTGGTGTTTCTTGATTCCGCACAAGCGTTGGTGCCTGGAATATCCGCCGCGGAACAGCTGCAGGCAGGCAGCGCACGAGGCGACATCGGCCAGGCCAGCAATGTTGGAAAAAGGGCTGGGGTGCAATGGAAGCGGCAGAGGGAATGGATGGGCCTGTTCTCGTGACCCGTCTCCCGCTACGTGTTGCCGTTAGCTAGACAGTCGGGTTCCGGTCTGCTCCGAAGAGGATGGAGGACGAGGAGATTTGGAGCCTTGTCGCCTGCCGTGGCGGGCCGCTCAGAGCAGGCGAATGCTCAGGACACTGGTCGCAAGTGTGGCAGGCAGACTGGCCTCCAAGACACTGGGCTAGCTGGGACCTGCCCACTGCAGTCGGGGGCGGCGATGATGTCGTCGAATGCGCACATGCAAAGAGCATGGGCAGCGCTCCGCTGCGACATGGCGGGGTTGTGTGATCTCCCGTCCAACGAGCGTCGACACGCTCAATTCCGAAGCGCGAGCGTCCGCCCGGAAACACGCTTGGGCAGAGATAAGGCCGGAGATGACGCTCTGGAATTACGCCAGACAAGTCGTGTCTTGCCGAGGCGAGGCCGCCGGCCCAATTGGCGCAGGCCTGATTCAGATGATGCGGCGTGGGCATGCAGCGGCAATCTAGCCGGTGGAGCTTCGAAGAGCGGAAACACATGCAAGTCCTGGTCATCCCATGTCAAACCGACCTTCGGAGACTGGGATCAGGTGCACGGAGGAACGACTGCAGGGCGGTCGCGCAGCGCTGCCCAATCGCCTCCCTGCTTATCGTCATGGAGTGGCAGAAAAACCGTGGGGTAGGCCAATTTTCCCATGCGCAACACGCCGCAGAGGCCAGCCATGGAGCGTATCCGCACACGAGCATTGCTAATGCCGGACCTCATTGCGTGAACTGCCATGGAGAACAATGGCAATCCGTCTGTGTAGACAGCCAGACGCTGCCGGCCGCAGCTGCTTGCCCGTGTCGAGCAGAACCCCAAGGGCAATGGCTGCTACGGGCCTTGCAAAGTGTAGCCGACTTGAAATCATGTGCGAATACACTCCTGGCACCAACTCCACAACCAGGCAGTTCCCAGTCCGCAACGGCGAGCAGACGGACATGCCCTAGGTGACAGCAGCAACGCCTCCCTCGACGCGCTGCTCGCCCCGCCATTGGACAAAGTGCAAGTCGACTTGTTAGCGCACCTGGAAAATATCCACCCCACCAGGAGCCCTCCGCTCTCTTATTCATAAGCACGCCCACCAAACTTGCCGCGACCCTCTGTCTCTCTCTCTCTCCTCTTGCACTCCCAAAACACAATCGCTAGAAGTTGCTTGCAGGAACACCGCGAGCCGACGACCAGGCCTGTTCCACTAGCCTTTACAGCATGTAAGTTGTTGCCCTGTCTCCCACATGTATCCCGCTGCACCTCTCCACCATCCGCGGCCATACATTGTGCTTTTCCACCATCCCCCCTTCTGCACGAGTGGTATTAGCCGTCATATTACTGGCCTCTGGCCATCACCCCGCCTTAGCCCATTCGCTACCTCTCTTATCAGCGCACTTTGCCCTTCGAAAACACATCACTCGTCGCGGGGCCTGGGAGAGCGTCATAGCCATCAATTACCTATTTCCGGGCAAGACAAGCTGGTGACGAATCCGGCCCATTGTTTCGCTAGCTTTGCGATTGATTGATGGCTGCGATCCCACTCTAGCAGCAACCATCCCCCACCCACATTATTTGCTTTTGGACTAGGGCTCTAGGCGCAATTGTACCAAGTTACCTTGACTTTCAATCTTTCTGCTTTTTCTCCGCGACAATTCTTCCCCACGAGCCCAAGACTAATATTCGCTTCAGACTTCACTCATACATCAGAGCAACAGCTCCAGATCGACGCATTGAGCGACCCCGCCACACGCCGCCATCGATCCCACAACCCCTCCGCCACCACCACCACCACCACCACCAACGAACCCAGAAATTCGGCCTTTCGCCGATATAATGGGTAAGGTCTCGTTCGCCGAAGATACAAAGTTGCCCCAGGATACCCAGATCGAAGAAGAGCAAACCTCGTCCGTGTTTGCTTATCAAGATGGCCCAGAGAACAAGTCCTGGGCGGGCGCGCTGCCCTTGAAGCAGGGTCTTTACGACCCGGAGCTGGAGAAGGATGCTTGCGGTGTCGGTTTTGCTGCGTGAGTGACGACCATTGGTTTGCGGGAGTGCGTGAGGACTGACAATTGTACAGCCATATCAAGGGCAAGGCCAGCCACAAGATTGTCTCCGATGGTAAGAATAGCCCACGAAAAAGCTCAACTGGCTGTAGAATGCTAACGAATAGATAGCACGGTCGTTGCTGTGCAACATGACCCATCGTGGAGCCGTTGGCTCAGACGCACGAGACGGTGACGGTGCAGGTGTCATGACCTCCATCCCCCACCGTTTCTTCCTCAAAGAGTTCGAGCGCGAACAAGGCTACAAGCTGCCAATGCTTGGCCAGTACGCCACTGGTAACCTGTTCTTCAAGCCCGACGCTACCATCTTGGATGAGACCAAGGCCATGTTCGAGGACGTTGCAGACCAACTCGACCTGAGAGTTCTCGGATGGCGAACAGTGCCCCGCGACTCCACACTCCTTGGACCCGCGGCGCTATCACGAGAGCCCATCATCCTCCAGCCCTTTGTTGTCCTGAAATCCGCCTATGGCGATGCCCGGGAGCCCAAGGCTGATTTCCAACAAACCTACGACAACGCATACTTTGAGCGACAGCTGTATGTCATGCGAAAGCGGGCTACACACGTGATTGGTCTGCACAACTGGTTCTACATTTGCTCGTTGTCGAACAAGAACATTGTCTACAAGGGCCAGCTTTCTCCAGTCCAGGTCTACGAATACTACCACGACCTGCTCAATGTTGACTACGAGGGTCACTTTGCATTGGTGCACTCGCGTTTCTCCACCAACACATTCCCCAGCTGGGACCGTGCGCAACCACTGCGATGGGCTGCTCACAACGGTGAAATCAACACACTGCGAGGAAACAAGAACTGGATGCGAGCACGCGAGGGTGTCATGAAGTCCAGCCTGTTCGGCGAGGAGCTTGACCTTCTATACCCCATCGTTGAGGACGGTGGTTCCGACTCGGCTGCTTTCGACAACGTTCTGGAGCTGCTCACCATCAACGGTGTTCTGTCTCTCCCGGAAGCAGTCATGCTCATGGTTCCAGAGGCATGGCAGGGCAACCACACCATGGACCCGGCCAAGCAAGCCTTCTACGAGTGGGCTGCTTGCATGATGGAGCCTTGGGATGGTCCCGCGCTCTTCACATTCTCCGACGGACGATACTGCGGTGCCAACTTGGACCGAAACGGTCTCCGTCCTTGCCGTTACTACGTTACTGACGACGACCGCATTGTTTGCGCGTCCGAGGTGGGTACTATTTCCATTGAGCCCGAGCGAGTCGTCCAGAAGGGACGCCTGCAGCCCGGTAGGATGTTGCTCGTCGACACTGTCGCTGGCCGAATTGTCGATGACGCCGAGTTGAAGAAGACTGTCTCGGAGCGCAACGACTTCCGCGCATGGATCGACAAGAACCTTCTCACTCTTCCCAAGATTGTCAAGTCTGTTGGTGAGAAGGGTGTTGACCTTTCTTACTCGCTCACTGAGACCAAGCTTCACGAGGACCCTCGCCTACGAGCATTTGGTTACTCGCTTGAGCAAGTCAGCTTGCTACTTGGCCCCATGGCTGCTGATTCCAAGGAAGCTCTTGGATCCATGGGCAACGATGCTCCTCTTGCCTGCTTGGCTACTCAGCCTCGTCTGCTGTACGAGTACTTCCGCCAGCTCTTCGCTCAGGTCACCAACCCGCCCATCGACCCTATCCGCGAGGCGATTGTCATGTCTCTGGAGGCCTACGTCGGTCCTCAAGGTAACCTCCTCGAGATGGACGAGTCTCAGTGTGGTCGTCTGCTCTTGCCATCTCCCATCCTCACTCTCGAGGAGTTCAAGGCCATGACCAACACCCACACACTATACCACGACTGGACCGTCAAGAGCATCGACATCACCTTCCCAAAGAGCGAGGGTATCGAGGGCTACATGAACGCTCTCGACCGCATCTGCGAAGCTGCCACCGAGGGTATCCAGGCTGGCGACAACATCCTTGTCCTGACCGATCGTGCGGCATCTGCTGACCGTGTTGCCGTATCCGCTTGCTTGGCTACTGGTATGGTCCACCACCACCTTGTCCGCAACAAGTGGCGATCCAACGCCGCCCTTATTGTTGAGACCGGTGAGGCTCGTGAGGTCCACCACATGTGTGTCCTCGTTGGATACGGTGCCGACGCCATCTGCCCGTACCTTGCCATCGAGTGCATCTTGAAGATGCACCGCGAGGGTGTCATCCGCAAGAAGCTCACTCCTGAGCAGCTTATCGACAACTACAAGCACTCTTGCGATGGTGGGATCTTGAAGGTCATGAGCAAGATGGGTATCTCTACCCTTCAGTCCTACAAGGGCGCCCAGATCTTCGAAGCTCTTGGTCTTGATGACTCTGTTGTCGACCGCTGCTTCACTGGAACTGCATCACGTATCAAGGGCATGACCTTTGAGTTGATCGCTTCCGATGCTTTCGCTCTCCACGAGAAGGGTTACCCATCACGCCCCATCGTAGAGGTGCCTGGTCTTGCTGAGACTGGTGAGTACCACTGGCGTGACGGAGGCGAGCCTCACGTCAACGACCCTACTGCCATGGCCAACATCCAGGACGCGGTACGCACCAAGAACGACAAGTCTTACGAGGCTTACTCCATTGCTGAGTACGAGCGCATCAAGGACTGCACGCTCCGTGGTCTCCTCGACTTCAACTTCGATGACCGTGCGCCAATTCCCATCGACCAAGTCGAGCCTTGGACCGACATCGTGCGCCGTTTCGTCACTGGTGCCATGTCCTACGGATCCATCTCCATGGAGTCGCACTCTACTCTTGCTGTCGCCATGAACCGTCTCGGTGGAAAGTCCAACACTGGTGAGGGCGGTGAAGACCCTGAGCGCAGCTTGCGCATGGAGAACGGTGACACTATGCGCTCCGCCATCAAGCAGATCGCTTCCGGACGTTTTGGTGTCACCTCCAACTACCTTGCCGATGCCGACGAGCTCCAGATCAAGATGGCTCAGGGTGCTAAGCCTGGTGAGGGTGGTGAGCTTCCGGGCCACAAGGTCTCTGGCTCCATCGCTAAGACCCGCCACTCCACTCCCGGTGTGGGTCTCATCAGCCCCCCGCCCCACCACGACATCTACTCCATCGAAGATCTCAAGCAATTGATCTACGACTTGAAGTGCTCCAACCCACGCTCTCGTGTCTCCGTCAAGCTCGTCTCCGAGACTGGTGTTGGTATTGTCGCTTCTGGTGTCGCCAAGGCCAAGGCTGACCACATCCTCATCTCCGGTCACGATGGTGGTACCGGTGCCTCCCGATGGACCGGTATCAAGTATGCCGGTCTTCCATGGGAACTAGGTCTCGCCGAGACTCACCAAACTCTTGTTCTTAACGATCTTCGTGGTCGTGTCATTGTTCAGACTGATGGCCAACTTAGGACCGGACGCGATGTCGCCATCGCCTGTCTACTTGGAGCCGAAGAATGGGGCTTTGCTACGACACCTCTTATTGCTATGGGCTGTATCATGATGAGGAAATGCCACCTTAACACTTGCCCGGTCGGTATTGCGACCCAAGACCCTGAGCTCAGGAAGAAGTTTGCCGGTACACCCGAGCATGTCATCAACTTCTTCTACTACATCGCCAACGAGCTCCGTGCCATCATGGCCAAGCTTGGTTTCCGCACCATCAATGACATGGTTGGCCACTGTGAGGTGCTCCGCATCCGTGACGATCTCCGCACTGCTAAGACGGAGAACATTGATCTGTCACTCATCCTGACTCCCGCCCACACTCTTCGCCCCGGTGTCGCCACCTTCAACGTCCGCAAACAGGATCACCGACTCCACGTTCGTCTGGACAACAAGCTGATTGCTGAGTCCGAACTGGCTCTTGAGAAGGGTCTCCCCGCTCGCATTGAGTGCGATGTCGTCAACACCGACCGTGCCCTTGGTGCTACCCTCTCCTACCAGATCAGCAAGCGTTACGGCGAGGCTGGTCTGCCTCAGGACACCATCCACGTCAACATCCGTGGTTCCGCTGGACAGTCTTTCGGTGCTTTCCTTGCGCCTGGTGTCACCCTTGAACTTGAGGGTGATGCTAACGACTATGTTGGCAAGGGTCTGTCTGGTGGTCGCTTGATCATCTACCCTCCCCGAAACGCAGTCTACCGTGCTGAGGAGAACATCCTGATCGGTAACGTCTGCTTGTACGGTGCTACACGCGGTACTTGCTTCTTCCGTGGTATCGCTGCTGAGCGCTTCTGCGTTCGTAACTCTGGTGTTACCGCTGTCGTTGAGGGTGTTGGTGACCACGGTTGCGAGTACATGACTGGTGGCCGTGTCCTTGTTCTCGGTTCGACTGGTCGCAACTTTGCTGCCGGTATGTCGGGCGGTATTGCTTACGTTCTGGACATCCACCAGGACTTCGAGCAGAAGGTCAACCAGGAGATGGTTGAGATCTCTGGTATTGAAGAGCCAGAAGAGATTGCCTTCGTCCGTGGCCTCATCGAGGACCACCACCACTACACTGGATCTGAGCTTGCCGCTCGCATTCTTCTCGACTTTACTCGCGCTCTGCCCCGCTTCGTCAAGGTCATGCCCGTCGACTACAAGCGCGTACTTCTCGAGGAAAAGGCCAAGGCCGCAGAGAAGAAGAAGAACGAGTACCCTCTTCCTCTTTTGGCTGGCAACGCCGTCCGCAACGTCCACGAGGAGTCCCGCAACAAGGAGGCCGAGGCCGAGGCCAAGGACAAGAAGAAGAAGAGCGACTTGCTCGACATCGAGGAGAGTGTTACCGACGCCAAGGCTGAGAAGAAGAAGGCGCTCGTTCTTGACAAGACACGCGGTTTCATGAAGTACCAGCGCCGTTCTGAGAAGTACCGCAACCCCAAGACCCGAACACGCGATTGGGCCGAGCTTAACCAGCGTCTCAATGAGGATGAGCTCAAGTACCAGACCGCTCGTTGCATGGACTGCGGTGTGCCCTTCTGTCAGTCTGACACTGGTTGCCCCATCTCCAACATCATTCCCAAGTGGAACGAGTTGGTATTCCAGGGCCAGTGGCGTGACGCCCTCAACCGTCTTCTCATGACCAACAATTTCCCAGAGTTCACTGGTCGTGTTTGTCCCGCTCCTTGCGAGGGTGCCTGTGTTCTTGGTATCAACGAAGATCCCGTCGGCATCAAGTCCATTGAGTGCGCCATCATCGACCGTGGCTTCGAGAAGGGCTGGATGGTACCCTCGCCACCTCAGGTCCGCTCTGGCAAGACTGTTGCCATCATCGGTTCCGGCCCTGCTGGTCTTGCTTGCGCTGACCAGCTCAACAAGGCTGGCCACACTGTCACCGTTTACGAGCGTGCCGACCGTGTTGGTGGACTCCTGATGTACGGTATCCCTAACATGAAGCTCGACAAGAAGGTCGTACAGCGCCGTGTCGACTTCATGGCTGCCGAGGGCGTCAACTTCAAGACTGGCGTGACCGTCGGAGAGGAGGGTCAGACCAATCTCGAGACTCTGCGTGGAGAGTACAATGCCGTTGTATTTGCCACGGGTGCGACTGTCGCCCGTGACCTGCCCATCCCCAACCGCAACTTGGACGGCATCCATTACGCCATGCAGTTCTTGCACAAGAACACCAAGTCCCTCCTCGACTCTGAACTGGCTGATGATGCCTACATCTCGGCCAAGGACAAGCACGTTGTCGTCATTGGAGGTGGTGACACTGGCAACGACTGCATTGGTACCTCGGTCCGCCACGGTGCCAAGTCAGTCGTCAACTTCGAGCTGCTGCCTCAGCCTCCAGCAGAGCGTGCCCGCGACAACCCATGGCCTCAGTGGCCTCGTATCTTCCGTACCGACTACGGCCACAACGAAGTCAAGACTCACATGGGCAAGGACCCGCGTGAGTACTGCGTCATGTCTAAGGACTTCGTCGACGACGGCAACGGCAAGGTCAAGGGTATCAACACCGTCCGTGTTGAGTGGACCAAGTCCGCTTCTGGCGGATGGGACATGAAGCACGTCGAGGGCAGTGAGCAGTTCTTCCCTGCCGACCTTGTCTTGCTTTCCATGGGTTTCTTGGGCCCCGAGCAGCGCGTCATGAGCGATGTTATCGAGCTTGATGGCCGCAAGAACATTAAGACTCCCCCAGGTCACTACAACACCAACCTCTCCGGTGTCTTCGCCGCCGGTGACTGCCGTCGTGGCCAGTCACTCATCGTCTGGGGTATCAACGAGGGTCGCCAGTGCGCTCGCGACGTCGACACCTTCCTTACCGGCTACGGCACCTCGCTGCCCGTCACTGGTGGTATCGTCAAGCGCCCACCTTACGAGGCTATAATGGATGCCAGCGGTGCTCCCCAGGAGAAGCTGGTCACCGTCACTGCTTAGACGCTTCTATAATTGTGTAATGATTTTGTACGAAGACGAGATTACGGAAAAGAGAGGACCACGACAAAAAGATGGGGTTACGGGTATATTGACAATCGTTTGGCGTTTTTTCTTTTCGACTTGATTCTTACGCATGTTCTCTCATTACCTGCACGATACCTTTTCAGTATGCGGAGTCAACTGGGCGGCACTTGCAGTGTACTATGTCTCCTTGGTTGTACCTTTTCTTTCGCAACAATTTGTGTAAATATGCGAATTATTATGTTTATGAATATATGAAAGACTTTTGCTAAGTGATGCTTGCTCTGCTCCTAATATGCCGAATAGCCCGGCAAGGAAGAGGACTTATTCTGAACGGCACATTGACGACCCTGAGATCACATGATTGAAAATTTGTGACAATCTCAGTATTGCTTTCGTCGTCTTCAAGCGTCGTGGCTTCGCTTCGCTTGCTGGCGCGGTCGCAGATACACAAAGCCAAGATTCGTGGTTGGTGACGTCACATGCTTTCCCGCTCCAAACCCGCTAGGAACAGCAGGCAACAAGCATCGCTCGATTGACCAAACTCCTTTGCGAGCCACCCTCGCTATGTGCCGGTGATCCGCCAGCAGCCAAAGATGTTACCTCGCTCAGGCTGGCATCATGCCGGCTGTCGCCCTCTGCATGGGCCAGCAAGGTGGGTTGATGAAGTTTGATCCCGGCTGTCGATCGTTATGGAGTTGCTAACGGGCCATCAGGAGTGTGTCGCCATTGATTACATCAACTTGGAGATCATCGAATATACGCCTGCAAAGACCAGTCCGATATGTCACTGGCTTGCAGGCTGGTGAGGACAAAACTGGTCACATCAGCGCTGGCCCCAACGAAGGCATCTTCTTCTTCAACAATGTCTTTCCTATACAAATACGCAAGGTATTGGGACTTCCAATGCCCGGGATATTGGATCGGCTTGTCAGTCCCAGCGTCTCCGGCACAGATCCGAAGACTGTCATCGAGAGAGCGAGTGCTAAGCGAAACCTGAACATTACTTGTGCTGAAGTACTTCCCCGCATGCGAGAAGGTGGAGCGTTTGTCAAGTTCTCCCACGATGGAAATGCGACAACATCCGAGATCGAGAAGACCCTGCAGCAATACCTGAGAGATGAGCCTGTGAGACCCTGGTGGAGCCCCTGGAAGCGGATGCGTGCGAAGGCCGTCAAGGGAAGACCTTGGGTGGAGGATCTCATGCGCCTACCTTGCTCGCGTCTGCGCGTTGAGTTTGTATCTGGCGAGCCCGGCGCTCCCGCTACCGAGGCGGTTGAGCTGAGTCAAGAGGAGCTCTTCCAATTCTTCAGGCCCTACGGAAAGCTAAGTGACATTGTCATGCAATCTCCCGACTCCAAGGTCCTTCCGAGGTTCGCCTACCTGGACTATTCTAGTATCGGCAAGGCTATAATGGCTAGAAATTGCATGCACGGATACATCGTCTCGGAGGCTGAGGGCGGCGGAAAGAAAGGCACGATCTTGAGGCTCAAGTACGAGCAGAAGATCAAACCTCGCTACATCAGGGACTGGATCTTCAATCATCCTCGTATAATCATTCCCATCGTAGCTGCTCTCATCGCCGGTACGGTCGCCGTTGTATTTGATCCGTAAGTGCCCTTCCAATGCGATGTGAACGGTTCTAACCAGCATGTAGCATCCGAACTTTCTTCGTCAAGGCTCACATTACTCGCAACTTTCACATTGAAGAAAATAAATGGTACCAATGGATCAAGGGTTATGCTACAGATATCATCGGTGGAGGCAAGAAACGCGACGACGACGATGGTATGGACGCTATCTGGGATGACCGAAAGGACAATATCGAGCAGATTCGGACTTGGCTAGTGGAGACTGCCGAAACATTCATCATTGTCCAAGGCCCCAAGGGCTCGGGCAAACGCGAGCTGGTAGTCGACCAAGCCCTGCAAGACAGGAAACTCAAGCTCATTATTGACTGCAAGCCTATTCAGGAAGCCAGAGGAGAGAGCGCTACTATCTGCGCCGCTGCATTGTCTGTCGGCTACAGGCCCGTTTTCAGCTGGATGAACAGCATCAGTGGCATGATCGACATGGCTGCGCAGGGTGCAACAGGCGTAAACACCGGCTTTTCGGAAACCATGGACTCTCAGCTCAGCAAAATCTGGAACACTACGGCCTCGGCTCTCCGACAGATCGCTTTGGACAACCGGCACAAGAATGACAAGGACGCACACTTGGAAGACGATGAATGGCTCGAAGCTCACCCAGAACGCCGTCCGGTGGTTGTCATTGATAACTTCTTGCACAAGAGCCAGGAAGGCGGCATTGTTTATGACAAGATTGCAGATTGGGCGGCTCTCCTCACAACTACCAACATTGCTCACGTCATCTTCTTAACAAACGATGTCGCCTACAGCAAGTCTCTGTGTAAGGCTATGCCCTACCGCATGTTCCGCGAAATCTCGCTTTCCGACTGTGGTCCTGAGGAAGCTAAACGCTTCGTTATCACGTACCTCGATGCAGACGTCGAAGATGACCCTGCACCGAAGGACGGGTCTCCAAAGAAGATACCCTCGCAACATCGCACTGATCTCGGAGAACTCGATACTTGCATTGATTTGCTAGGTGGCCGGCTTACTGACCTAGAGTTCTTGTCTCGTCGTATCAAATGCGGGGAGACTCCCACCAAGGCTGTCCACGAGATTATCAATCAATCTGCTTCTGAGATCCTCAAGATATTTCTCTTGGGTACAGAGGAAGAAAAGGGAAACCGCTATTGGAACACTGAACAGGCCTGGTTCCTGATCAAGCAACTCGCTCAGAAAGAGTGCCTACGGTACAACGAGGTTCTCATCGACGATATTTTCAAGACTGGCGGTGAGTCGGTTCTTCGTGCGCTCGAGCAAGCAGAACTCATTTCCATTGTCTCTGGTGCAAACGGCAGACCGTCGGTCATCAAGCCTGGCAAGCCCGTCTACCACCCCGCCTTCAAGCGCTTGACCGAAGACAAGGTGCTCAAGAGCCGGTTGGACTTGGCCGTCCTTACACAATTGATGAAGATTGAGAGTGCGACGATTGACAAGTGTGAGAATGAGCTGTTGCTTCTGAGCCAGTTGAGGAATCAACCTGCGCCGACCCATGGCAGAGTCAATTATCTGCTGATTAAATTGATGAGCAGCCAAGGCAAGGTGGAGAAGTATGAGACGGAGATGAAGGGATTGAAAAAGGTGCTTGGCAAAGAATACTAGTGAGGAATGGTACAGAGCAGAGGTAGATAGAGATAGCACGCCCTTGTATTGTGCATGTGCGCGCAAACAGCTTTTGCTCCATGGCCCCGCCTGTTCACTCCCTGGCGGTGCGATTGGCTGTCGCGCACGCACACAGACACAGAATACGCGCATACAGCGCATGAATCAATCAGCGAAGAACAACATGTGCAGCATCGGCTAGGTCATCGCCGAGCTTCTTCCGGCCAGGAACATTTTCCGACTGACATCACACGTGCGAGGGCCAACGACGTGACGGCACCGAGGATCGGGCAGAAGGGAGCATTTTCCCGTAGAGAAGCTTGGACCTGCCAACAACCGAGCGACGAGCGACCTCGAGCTCCACCTCGCCCATAGTTGCGACTGTCCATTGCCCATTGCGCGACTCTCGGTATTTCATCCTAAGCGGTGCCGCGCATTTTGTTGTTTCCATCCTTTGTCCCTCCACCCCATTCCCCCCACGATTTGCCTCACAACCCGGCGCAATGGCTCCCATAACAGATACCGTGGTCGATGACCTCAAGAGCACCGTCAGCCGACTCGAGCAGCGCATCGCTGAGCTGGAGAACAAGCTGTCGGGCCATGGCGGGCAATCGCCGTCGCAAGAAAGCGTCAGGATGATTCTCATGGGACCACCGGGTGCTGGTAAGATGATGGTCCACCACCGGGCGTCATAGTCAAAATCTGGCATGTTTTCTTACGCGGGCGACAGGCAAGGGCACACAGGCACCGCGCATCAAGGAGAAGTTCTGCGCATGTCATCTCGTACGTTTTTTTTTCTTTCTTTCTCTTTCTTCATGACGTTCCTACGCACCCGATTTCTGCGTGGGCAAACACATGGGCGAGAATGCTGATAGTTCTCTAGGCTACCGGAGACATGCTACGCGCTCAAGTCGCGGCGAAGACTACGCTCGGCCGGGAAGCGAAGAAGATTATGGATGCGGGTGGTCTGGTTAGCGACGAGATTATGGTCAACATGATCAAGACGGAGCTTGAAACCAACCAGGAGTGCTCCAAGGGCTTCATCCTCGACGGTTTCCCACGCACAGTCACCCAAGCCGAGAAACTCGATGGCATGCTTGCTGCAACCAAGAAGCCCCTCCAACACGCGATTGAACTGCAGATCGACGACGGTCTCCTTGTCTCGCGTATTACCGGCCGCCTCGTCCACCCCGCATCCGGCCGCTCCTACCACAAGATTTTCAACCCACCCAAGGCCCCTATGACCGACGATCTCACCGGCGAGCCTCTCATCCAGCGCTCCGACGACAACGAGGATACCCTTAAGAAGCGTCTCTCAACCTACCACGCCCAGACCGCGCCCGTCGTCGCATACTACCAGAAGACGGGTATCTGGAAGCCCATCGATGCCAGCCAAGAGCCCGGCCAAGTATGGAAGAGCCTGCTCAAGATCTTTGACAACAAGGCCATGATTGGCGGACAGTCAGGCAGCTTGCTCAACAAGATTGGTCTCAAGAACTAGATTACTACACCTGCCTTTTTCACCAAAGGCCTTTGAAAGGATATAGTTCAATGGATGCTACGAGTCACGCCTTAACCCTTTGTTTGTTTTTTCGGACTGCCAGGCACACACACACCCCCGCAGAGAGTAATGTTTCGGGAGCCACGTTTGCGAAAAAGTCTGCCACTTTGTGCTTTGATTCTGGGAATAATGAAGATTGCAAACTCATGTGTAATGGATGGAATTCCTTGTACTTGTACAGATGCATAGGAGGGGAAAGGTTATATGGGTGGGCCGGGGGGTATGCACCTGTATCTCCTGTGCGTATTTCCGAAGTTCCTGTGGGGCCGTTAATTCCTTGCTTGCCTGTCTAGGCAGCGCGGCCTCGCAGGTTTTGGAAATACTGAAGACGTTCATCATCATGTCTTGGGTGGTTTGAATGTTGCTGTTGCCCGTGACCTGCGTACCCTGGCTCTGCATTGAACCTCCTGTGAACACTTGACACTATGTGAACACGACTGCACATGGACACAGGATCTATTAAAACCAAATCCGTTCTTCACATAAAGAGCCACGTGCGCCTACCCGCTTCCTGCATCCGTGCATCGTATCGTGTTCCCAACCCGCGAACCGCGAACAACACGTGTGGCACACAACCCACGCACGGCGTTAGCACCACCCAAGCCCTCCTAAGCTCCGAAAGGACGGGTGGCCGCCCAACATCTCAACTTCCGATTCGATAATAAAAAAAGTATATCCTCAACTAAACCCACACCCATCGCTGCCATCGCCGGGAACCAAAGTCGCTACTTTACGTCGAGTTCATCGCTGAACTGGATATTGCTGCATAGCTGGGGATTATAAGATAGTGGTTGAAGGAGGCGCGGCGCTTGAGTACTGCAAAAACGCGACACGACACGACACGACACAAGACACAAGACACACGGCAGATCATACGAAGAGCGCAAACCGACGAACCAGGCCGCCTAGCCGTTAGCCCTTTCCCCGCCGCCTTTACATCCATCCATCCATCTATCTATACCACAGAGAAGCGCCATCCCACCAGAACAAACCCTACCACCGTCCCTCCACACACGAAATGTCCAACCGCTTCACTCGCGCAGACCCGCGCGACGACCTCTTCTCCTCGTACAACCGCAGCGCCTCGCCCTCGAAAAGCAAAAACAAAGCGCGCGCCTCGCCGTACAATGCGGGTGGGGTAGGCGGAGCTGGGTACGGGTACGGGTACACGCCGCCGCCGGCTGGTGCGGACGGGGGGTTTGGCGCGTATCCCGGGGCGAATGGGAGTGGGAGTGGGGGGTTATTTCCTGGGGGTAGTAGTAGTAGTAGTGGTGGTGGTGGAAGTGGGAGGGGAGGAGGAGGGTATGGGGTAGTAGGAGGTGGCAGTGGATACCGAGACGATTTCCGCTCCGCGACACCGAATTCGCGAGGCCAGTATTCAGCGGCTGTGCTGGATGAACTCGAGAGCCAGAATGATGAGCATGTTGGTGTTTTGACGGGCAAGGTTAGGATGTTGAAGGATGTATGTTGTCTCTTTCCCCCCTCCCTCTCTCCCTCTCTCCCTCACTTACTCCTCCTTTTTTTTTTTACACTCGTCCCTTTTACCTGTCTACTTGCGTACTGACAATCCCTGGTACAGTTGACCCACCTCATTGGCGACGAAATCCGCGAATCCTCCTCCCTCGCCGACAAGATGAATGACCAGTTTGAGAACTCGCGGCATAAGATCAAAGGCACTATGAATCGTATGTTGCGTATGGCGCAGAAAACGGGCGTCGGGTGGAAGGCTTGGGTGGGCTTCTTTGCCGCTGTTATATTGCTGTTTTGGTGGGTGTGGTTGGGCTGAGTTGTGTGTGAAGAGCCAAGGGTGGGACAGAGCGGATAATGAGGGATGTGGTGTGGTAGAGCATACATTAGCGTATTGATATGCCGTGGTCAGCCACAGATGGTTATGTACACCTGGGGTTTGGAAAGGGTAGATGGGGCTTGCATTGCATATGGCGTGGCGTTTGGGTGTTTGATGATGGCGCTTGCGAGATGGGAAGAGCAGGGCTTATGTTGTAGAGCGCTGGCTGTGTTGTGTGCTCATGACATGGCTAGATGAGGCTCGAGTAATGCTCGAGTGAGCGAATTCTGCCAAAACTACTCGCGCTGAATGCTTTTTTCTTTTCTTCCCTTTTGTTGTTGTCTTGGGTGAGTGCTGGCTTTAGTGTAGGGCAGCGTCCTCATAGTGTAGACGCTTTTTCCAAGCACGAGTTTCACGACAAGTGACTGTACAAATGGGATAAAGATGTAGATATCTTATGCTATAAGAGATTGATATCACTGACTTGTCCTAATTATAACCCGTAAGTAACCATAATTCATAGACAGAAAAGAAAATGGAAAGTCTGAGGAATGACTGATGCTCTGCTCTGTTGCTCTTTGTTACATGAAACTCAGACAATCTAGACAACAGCCTCGTGTTGGATGGCTTCTAGCGGTGATTCCTCTACAGATAGCATCGTAGGTTCGTCACCCGTAGGGTGAAGCATAAAGCCTATTCTCTCAAACGCACAGTTTCCTTTCATCCCATTGAACTCTCACTTCCTCAACACCCAAAACATTGGTCTAGCCTGATTCCTCCCCCCAAGCAGCGTAAAGCAATTTCAAGCAAAACATTGGGCAACCGTCTTCCATCCCGCATCTGGCCTGAAAAAAAAACGGGGAATCTTCGTAAAAATGAATAGTACACATTTCTCTTTGCGCTCGTCAACGCAACAGCTTGGCAAAACTTTTGCGGGTCAATAGACGGCTGGGATTCTTGCATATGCCTGCTCCATCTCACTGCATTTCAGTGCCACCAATACTTCTATACTAATCAGCAAGCCTTAACACAGCCAAAGCCTGCAACAGCCTTGCACGAATCACGTAATTTCATCATTAGATTCCTCCTTCCTATACAAAGAAGACCAATCAGACAATTACGACAGTGTGCAACCTTGAGAAACCGTAGGTTGCACCGCTAGAGTCCACTGATCCAACATCATCGGTGACTGTAGAAGTACCAATGCGCTCAAAGGCGCCCGGTATAGACAGCGATCTTCTCAGCACAAGTAAAAACAAGCGATGCTTCTTGCCGACTTGAAGTAACGACATGCGAAGCAGACAGACAGGAGAGCCTGTCAAGATTTGGCCAGGGCCAGCATGATCCAAAAGGTAATCGGACGCAATGGGAAGTTTGCCTCCAGAAACGGAAGCGTAGTAGGTGAGATACGCTCCCTCGCTATCCGGCTTCATTTCGCTCTCTAGGGTGGCTTCCACCACTAGTCCAGTTATTGTCAAAGAACCATGCTTTATCGAACCAAACTCATCCACCGTTGACTTTTCAACGGTGCATGCTTCGGTTCTGGCAAAGTGTTCGAACGGTTCCCGCTCTTCTGCTACGCTTTCCTGCACATTAGTGAATACGATGACATCAGAGTAGCCGACGAAAGTTTCAACACTGGCCCAGGACCATGTCGGTGCGTTGTGTGGATAAGGCCGGGGTTTCTTCAGGCGTGGTACCGTGTAGACTTCCCAGAGGAGATCGTCTTGGAGAGAATCTTGCCAAAGTCCAGCAAGATACTTGGAGCCTCGCCGCGAATGCATTTGCCTGGCAAGACCGCCGATAGCCGGTAGGCGGTCTTTTGATTTCGTCAGGGAGAGCGCAGTGTAACAGCACACCATCGTTCGCCATAATCGAGCGCTCTGGTAGCGGACACTTTCAAGAATGCGCTTGTTATTTGTGGCGCCGTAGTTGGAAAGATTGTCGGCAAGCTCCAATTTGATTAGAGCTGCTGGAGTCTCGCTTCCGGTGCCATGGTTGCCTAGAGAGCCGCATTCGCAGTCGATGGATGACTTGCATTCGAAGAACATCTCGTACTTCCCAAAGTGTATTACCCGAGTTGACAGCATGCGCTCTTGATACACCCACGCCCTACTCAAGAGAGGATAGTGCGTTTCGGTCGCTGTGAGTTCCCCTGTCTCAAAGCCGGCATCTACGTGGTGATCGATCTTTTCGCGGAAGAAGAGACAATACTCTTCGCCATTTGGGAGGACACCCGAGACTTTGACGTCGGGTGTGTGTACATAAAGCCCTCCACTTCCGCTAGAAGAGCGCGTTGCCGCGATAGTCAGATACCCGTTGCTGTACACGGAGGCCATTCTTGCGGACTCAAATGCCCAGTCTGCTGCATCGTCTTGTATGATGCACAGGGAATCAATCCAGATGTATTCGAAACCCAAGGATCTAGTTAGAGCAATCGCATCCTGGAAAGTCTTGGACAATTCTCCCCACTCAATACCGGCTTTGCGTTCCTCAAAGCTCGATTTGGTAGTCGTTACAATCTGTTCGCGACCCCAACAGTGACTCAGGCATAGATAATTCGCTCTTGCGCCTTTAGTTTCGACAATTCTTACCCCCCCATTATGCAGACCAACATTGACCACGCGCGTGGGCAGCTCTGGTTGTCTAGGGGAGTCACAAAGAGACTCTGGTGCACAGTGATCGGTGATGCATCTTGCGATCCAGCCTTTCATGGTCGCCAGCGCCATCTTGGAATCGGTGGCAGGGGATGTGCGGTCTAGCACCGGGATATAATCCCAGGTATCTGGAATGGGCGCATCCTCGTCCTCAACAGCAAATAGCTCTACCTCGAATCGGCGACCATTCTTCAAGTAAAATGCAAGGTCTTTGTTGGTGTTCGCCCCTTCAACGTCTTCCAAACACGAGGGATAGATGAATCGGAGGCTGCAATGTAGGATATCAGACTCGTCGATAGCGCACGTGTTGAAGCATTCGCGACAGCCAGTAATTATGATACCACACCCGTAGCATATCTTGGATGAGAGTAATAGCTGGTCCCATGTGAAGTTGGGTACGATGATGTTCCGATTGCCCTGCCGTCCCGGATTTCTAGCATCAAGGCGGGTACCGATAGGCTGTCTTCCTTGGAACTTGTTACAAATCCCGCACTCCATGCCCAAGAGAATGGTACGTGCGCTTGACTCGAGGTTAAAGCAAGCGTTCGTAAAGGTGGGGAGTCGACACTTTGCGTTCCCAAATAGTAGGATCAGGTAAGTGATATATCTCAAGTTGTCTGTTATTGCCTCATAACGCTCGCAATTTGATGCGATGATGCATGAAGTAGCAGAGAAAAGAACATATGCAGCTCGAATAGGGCTGGCTGCCTTGCTGACAAACGTGTTCGCTTGGCATGGTCAAAGTGGGAGGAAGTAGTCACCAACCAAACACTGCACTGCCGCGACAAGCTATGGCTTTGCAAGTGGGGTACCACGAAGAATCTGGATGAAGCGTTCAGACATGTACAATTCGACTACCTTCCTTATATGGCTCGTCCATCATCGTTTGTCGACCAACAAAACAAGGCACGAAGTGCTTGGAGGTCCCGATATCGTGTATTGACGCCGTAAAGCTGCGTGTCTGAAATACAGGTTGGGCAGACAATCGCCGCCATGTTTGCAGTTGAGAAAGAGGGGGCTTGGGACCCCACTACTAGGAGAGTTTCGGCCTCATTCGTGAACGGCGACATTTCCGCTGTCGCACTCTGTCATAGGAACAACAACAGCAACGATAGCTGGACTTTTCGCCTTAGCATTCTGCCGGTGGGCTGTTCCCGATTTCATCGAACCTAGGCAAACCTTGTGTGTTCTCCTAGATGACCTGCCATCGCTCAAGCGCGCAGATATCATCACCACCGCGTCATGTTACCCCAAATTTTCTGTCTTGAAAACAACACAAAATGGCATGGGTATCGGCAATCACGATGCGGCTATTCAGACTTTTTCCACTGCTCAATACGTACGCTAAGTATCATGAGCAGCGCCACACTCACATGCGCCACGCGTCCTGACAGGGATTGCCAGCGCACTATACCCTGTTGATCTCATCCTCCAGGAAAAAAACACCAAGACAGTGATCGTCGCGGCTATGCGGCCAACATAGTCTAGCCGCATTGCCATAAAACCTACTTGGGTAGAAACCTCGCTGACGAAGCCCAAGCGTTGGAAACCTGTGGCTATGACGGTGCTTCGGCCTTGATTTTTCAAAATCCTACGCAATGAACGTGGCTGACGTCTGATCGTGTGCTTCCAAAAAAGCAAGGCATACTCGCAATGCAGGAGTATATATCTACGTGGGCCGGGAAAGAATGATGCCACATTCACATTGTATCATCTCATCCTCTGCTATATCTCGTAGCATCTTCAACCGACACTAGATACCTTCACTCAATCCTCGTCCTATACTTCAACCAACACCAGGATGCTTTTCTCCCGTCTCTTCTCCCTCCTTCTTCGTACTGCGCAATGGGTATTTGCAGCCATCGTTCTCGGCCTGACAGCTTACTTCGTTTACCAACGTTCACGCCACGATGTCGGTCCCCTAGGACGACTGATCTTCACTTTGATCTGGTCCTCACTATCAGTCCTGTTCGCTATTATCTGGGCCATCCCCACAAGCTCTAGCATGACTGGCTACGTCTCTGATTTTGGTGAGCGGCCTCATCGCATTTACGACCTTTCGAATGCATACTAACGATGATGATTTAGTGTTCACTGGTGGTTGGGCCGCCGTCTTTGGACTTCTTGTCAGCTGGTACAACGACCGTGGTTGTGGAAGTGCGTGGGACTGGAGTGGTAGATTGTCGTTCAGTCGCAGCGACAGCTGTGGCCAATGGCGTGCTGCCCAGGCTTTCTCCTTCCTGTCGATGATCGTGTGGTTCGCTACTGCTGTGCTCGGTATCATTACGGTGCACCGTCTTCAGCGCCGCGCGGCTGGGTAAGTTTTCAACCTCCCCACAACAGGGTGTTGGTTAACGTGATTCTAGTCGCAGCTCCCGTGTCTAAACATCGCGTTGGTTGCTTTATCGCTGTCGCTCGAAGGCCTGCGTGTGCAGATACCCCGTGTGCATGCACTAAGGAACATTAAGCAAATGATCAGCGACATTTTCGATCAGGCTTAGTGTTCGGTGTAGCATCTTCTTTCGGTGAATGTATGAGTTATGTTCATATGGGAGCGATGGGTTTTGTTTATCAGTCAGCGCGGCGTACTTTGGCTTTCTTACACGATACTCCCAGTACCTATTGTTTATTCGGAAGAAAGACTTACGTAATAATGATATTCTGATGTAAATGAAATGGCACTTCATGCCCGATATTTCTAATCCCGTGTCTTGTTTGAGCATCCTTGGTCTACGATGAGTCTATGATGGGTCTTTCAAGATTAGCCGTGACGAGTAGTCACGCTACTTGCACAGAATCTGTCTTGCAGTGAATTGAAACTCAACTAGAAATTTCTGGCAGGGCTCAAGTGTTTCCATTGTTTCTTTGTTGGATGTTTGCTGTGCTCCAACATGTAGTAGATACCGGCCTTATCATAGTGAACTGGTACAACTCCTATAAACGAAAGCTTGATTCACCTGTTGTATATTCACAGTTTCCAGGGTGACGGGCTATGCGCAAACGGCTACAAAGCATAGTAACATATCACTGCCTTTCCTCTTGCTATATAATACCTTTCTTCCGCCTCACAACTTTTCAGAGAGACCCCTACTACGTATGACCAAAGTTCATCGAAATCAACCAAAGCGTAGTCGGAATTGAACATACGATGATGTCTGAAGAAGGCAGAAAATCCAACATTTTCGAAAACGCAATGAAGGAATCCCATCGCCGCATGTCCAGCAGCTTTGGTAGACCCCCAGAACGCCAAACTCTCCATACGGACACTTCCTTCCAGTCGTTGACGATAGTACTACGTCGTCAGCTGCGCTGGCCTCTATGCCCTCTTCGATGACCAGTACATCGAAATGCCCAAATGATGAGCGCGACACCCGTTTGATCTCTCTGGAAAAGCTCATGGATGGCGTCCCAGTAACCAACAACGACAAAAAGTGTTTTGAAAAGATCAACGTTGCTATCCGCCAGCTCATGAACGGCGCAGAATACGATCCTAGCCACGACTACCAACATATGCAGCGCGTAGTCATGAATGCGCATCGTATCTGGCAGGCCGAGAAAGAAAGGGAGGAGTTTCGTAACGTTAACCCCTTGGTTATTTAGATTGCCGCAATGGTGCACGATGTTGCGGAAGAGAATTATTCAACATCTGCATCGGTTGAAGAACTCACAGATGTCGAACAGCAAGAGCACTAGCGCGACGCTGTGGAGGTCTTCATGAAGGAAGCCGCACCGTACTGCCCGCCGTATATATGGGGGCCAGTGTCGCACATCGCCTCCCTCGTGTCGTTTACCCGAGAGGTTCGCAATCCAAAATTTATCAAGCAGCAATGTGCCGCATATCCCGCCCTTCAGATTGTCCAGGACGCAGACCGTCTCGATGGACTCGGCGCAATAGAGATCGAGATCGTTCGTGCAGACATATACGGAGGAGCTCGTGAGCTTTGCGGACCGGGGACGGCGCGAAAGGCTGTTAAGGGGGTTGATAATAGACATAGCCTGTATGTCGACTTGATGAAGACTCGGACGGGTAGGAAGGATGCCACGAAGCGATGGAAGTCTGCGGTACAGATTCGAAACCAGACGGTAGAGCAAGCAAATCGCAAGGATGTGCTGGAGGCATAATAGGGGTTTCGTAATGCTTTTAGGATTTTAAGGAGCACTCCAGCTTCGTGAACTGTTCATTTAAGAGCAGAGCGTTCAGTTCAACGTGTCTAGCAGAAGACTGTTAGCATTCAAATTATATCATTCTTCGTGTGTCTGCTGTTGCTTACCACAAGTTACTCCTACTAGATCTGCTGCCTTTTTTTTAGTGATGCCCCAGCTAAAATCTTAGAGTAAGAAGAGCTGAGTTTCTTTAATAAGTTCATACTGCATATTTCAAGTTTGTGTCTCATTGCGTCTTCCAATTTGTGACATTTCTCAGCTAGACACATCTCGTTGAAGAGTCTCGAGTCTATGACGGCGGCAAGCGAGCGCGGTCTTTCGATAGGGTTTCAGTTCCGCGGGTGGCATGGGGACGATCTCGACTCTCCGATTTCTGTGGAGGCGTCGGACCGAGGGAATCCTAGTTCTCGCCATTTTGATAGTTTTTAGGATTGTGGTTAGTAAAAATGTCCCGCTCATTCTGTTCCCCCGTGGGTGCGTCTCTTTGCGTGGCATACGTGTCATGAGCCAATGTTCCGACTTGCGAGCGTACATGCGCGAGGTTGGAGCTGTCGCAGCTCCCCAAATATTTGCTAGTTCTTGCGAGTAGTATTTACAATGCGGATTTGCTGAGTGCCCGTTCGGGGTATATGGTTTGAAGTTTAGTTCAACAGAGGGAGCAGCTAGTGACCAAGTTTCTCTCACAAGATAGCGGGCGAATTCGATCAGAGACTCTGGTATATTCGGCGGGTGGCACTGGTGCCCTCCCAAAGGCGCTGATGACTTTCGGTCTTTCGGGTCAGCTTGGCGTCGATGGCAGCCGAGAGTGGGTTCATCGTGAGGTTTATCAGGTTGGCATGACCCGACCATGTGGGATACCAAGATGATCCGTCATGCTGTTCTCATCCTACCATCGTGGCGGGAACCGGCCATCCAGAACGTACGCGTTTCCGCGTAGCGAGGGACAAGGGGCGGGGAAGATTATCCCAATGTGATGACTGGCAACTGGAACTGTCTAGGAAAGAAGCCATCAGGCACTATGGGAACATGTTTCGCTGGAGTGGTTAAAACAGAAGTTGATGATATTTCCCCCCAAACAAATGATAGGCCTTGCGACGGATCGTAAGTACAATGCCTCATGCCGTGACGATCAAGGATGACGAGCCGGAAGGCCAAGTGAGACTCGAAGAAGTCAAGTACCGCCTCTGGAAGAACCTCAGATGCATTGGAGAGACTCGTGTTTGCCACCGTTCGAAAACCGAGCAGTGGATTCGCTATATGTCAACCGAACCTTTTGGTGCGAGTGGCATGAGTTTGTCTCACTCTTCCACGCAAGAGCAGCTGTCATCAACGCGTATTCACTATATCTTATTCGATTTCAACAATGACGAAGAGTTGATAGATTTTCTGCCCGGTGTTGCCCTCAGTCCTGAGATGTTGTGCGGCTATATCAGGCGATACAAGGAAATTGAAGTGGCGGACCCCAAACCCTGGGGAAGGATGTTTTGAAAGTGGCGGAACCAGGACGAAGAGAAAGCCCAGAAGCATGCTTGGTGAAATCGAATGATAGGCCTTCGGTACTGGTTGAACCACTTTGGTTTACGTGTTCGAGCCGAGATTCGGCCTGAGGAAAGAAACATGAGCGCTGAATGGCAAGCCTTGGACGACATGTATGCTAAGGAAATGATATTGTTCTGTCAACCAGGAAGAACGCGCGAAGAGGGTCACAGCAGGGTTAGTGCCTGTATAGTTTTATGGTGAGTCAGCGGACGAAAGTAGGCAGCAGTCGAAGCGACATCTTGAAGGAATGACCTGACTTCGAGAGCCGGGCCTGCGCGGAAAGAATGTAGTAGGTAAAAACATCAGCTCCAATGTACATGGTAAGCCGACGAAATCGAATGTTGTCAGAAGAATCTCGTTGGCTTCCTGTTCGTCTTCTCGATAATTTCCACTGTTTTTCACCTTCTTGCGCAATTGATGGTGGGTTGCGAGAAGCTCTCAGTATACGTAGGTGCGGAATGAGGCAAAGCTGGTGCATGTGTTATTCCAGCATTTGCACACGTGACTGCCTGCGTCATTTTGAGTTCTGTTTTTTTTCGCCACGTCGCAATGCGTTCCTCCCTCTACCTCAACTTCTCGCATTGAGCTGAACCCATCCCCATCCACACTTGCAAAGTCACCTGTGTCATCCATCACTCGCTTCTCCCGTAATACGCTCACTCGCCACCTTCTTCGCAGAATGTGCCTTGCTTTAGAAGTCACCATTGACAAGACACGCTTGCCGAGCCAAGAGGATGCCTGTATTCCCTTCAACCGGTGGATGCCCCGAATATCCCCAAAAGCCGGTACCGATTTGCTGGTCCCTGGAGCGATTAATCGAGTGAACTGCTTGCAAGTTGCAATCACAAAATTCAATGTGCTTATTCGGGTTCCTTGTCTAGCTCTAAAAATCGAAGATCTTACCTAGTCTCGGCAAATCTCAGCACGTTTTGGTATTCACGCTGCCCACTGTGTGAGCACGAAACGCAGAAGAAAGGGAATTATCTTCATGACGGGGTCGAGGGTGATTGATTGTTGTGTGTGTTGGGCAGCTTTAATCCCTTTGCGAGACGACGCTATCATGCGGTGAAATCCTCCGGATAGTGCTGCAGCCTTACATTTCTTCTGAAAGGCACATGACGCTTTTTTGCTTGGGTTTGGAAATTGCCCTGAGGCCCATCCGATGCAGCCGGGTCGCATGAGATGGATGGCTCGCCTTGCCTTGTCAGATGCTTCTGACTGTGTTCGTGGATTGCGCGTCGCGCTGCATTTGCATGGTGGCTTGGCTTCCCCGCAACCGAAGACGCCGGTCTACTACCATACCGCGTTGGCACCGCGTTGGCACCTGTCATTGACACCTATAGACCTGCAAGAATATTCTCAAGTCTATGAGACCCGGCCCGATGCACTGGGCATGCTTACACTGCAGTTTGGAGATCGACGCTGAGCCGCGATCTCGCGTATCCCCAGGCTGGGCAATGACGATGGTGACTTGGCTCAAGTGTAGCTTCCCGCTACATGAGAGTTTTTCCTTACTACGGTACAGTAGTACAAAAATTTTCTTGTCCACACTGAATTGACAGCCTCCAGTGAGGCATCAGCTTACAGTCCTGCTGTGGGCGTATTTCTTCTGGCCCCACATTTGACTACGCACATAATCATGGATGCTTCGATCAAGCACCTCCTACTAGATCATAATCAAACTTCACTATACCGAATCGCGATAATAACTTGACCCCGCCCCTGCAGAGGATTTACCTGCTCTAAGATCTCACCACATGGCGCACTCTTACGGGGTTCCTCGGAAATCTCGGCGTGGCTGACTGCAAGGCTTGAGCCATAACCCTGTTTTGTAAACACGCTGTTCTCGCGCCTACCAAGGCCCAGAAAGCCTAGCCATGGGGCCTTGGCTACCGGAACGGCGTATTTCTTCAAAGAGCCAGCGGAGGCAGTGCGGTATAAAGAGCTTTTCATCCTCTGTAGCATCTCTTGTATCGTTGAGTGTGTGCCTTACTCTCACTCCAACGTTGAGATTATTACCTTCTGGGGACTTATCCAGTCTCCGCTAATCCCCGCGGTCGTTTCTCAAGCAATTGCTGGAAGCTTAAGATGCGTTATCTTACCGTAGGTCAGGCGTCGACCTGCCTCCTGCTTTCACTTTCCTCACTACTGTCTGTAACCTCAGCTTGGCCAACTTTCAATCTTCACAACTCCCAATTCGCAAAGCGTCAAGGACCTTCCGATACCCCGCCACAAGGCGGTACAGGCAATGAACCAGCCTTCAATGAAGAGTATGACTTTATCATAGCAGGAGGCATGTTCCAACTCTTTTCACTTCGTTCGATGTATTACCACAACTCGTTTCGCTTGGGCCCTGTCTCTAATCTTGCCTTGTTCTGTATCAATTGCCGAAGTCTGCTAACAACTCGTAGGAGGAACAGCTGGTTTAGTACTAGCAAATCGCCTTACAGAGTCTGGACGCTTCTCTGTGCTAGTACTCGAAGCTGGAACAAATCCAGAGCAGGTTTTGGCGTACGAGTCGCCAGGAGGCAACCAATTCATCAAGGGTAGCTTAATTGATTGGGGCCTCATAACTGAGCCGCAAGAGCACTTGAACAACCGCACTCTACAGTACCTTCGTGGTAGAACTCTTGGGGGCTCTAGCGCAACCAATGGGCTTTACTACGCTCGTGGCTCAGCAAGCGTGTACGACCAATGGGCTGCGCTCGGAAATCCTGGGTGGGGCTGGAGCGACGTCTGGCGCCTTTTCCAAAAGAGCACGAAGATCAATCCGCCAACTTCCACAGAACAGCTATCAGCATTTAGTCAGGACTACAAGACATTCGATGCAAGTGCTTACGGGGGTGGGCCTCTTGAACTCGGCTTCCAAGGGTATGTTCCTCCTTCCACCGACGGCTTCATTGTAGCCTGTAGCGAAGCCGCGAACATACCCATCGTCGAAGACCTCAACCTTGGCGATGGAGTTGGTGTCAAACACGGAACAGCGACGCTCAACGGCATGCTTCGAAGAAGCTCTAGCTACGACAGCTTCTATCAGCAAGCCCGCAACCGTTCTAATCTCAGAGTCCTGCATGATGCGCCAGTCACCGGTATCGTGATGAGCACACCTTCCGCCAGTGGGAACGCAACCAACTCTACTAGCAGTACCCAACCGCGTGCACTCGGCGTCAGCTACATTCAGCACAGCACTGGTTTCGTAAACCTAGCCCGAGCACGAAACGAAGTAATCGTGAGCATGGGTGCTTTCCACTCACCTCAGCTCCTCATGGTCTCTGGTATCGGCCCCGCTGATGAACTCGAGAGCGTTGGCGTGTCGCCCGTCGTAGTCAACGAAAATGTCGGAAGACACTTGAACGATCATTCAGTCTTCTCCATTATGGCACGCGCTATCGACAATGCTTCCACGACCGACATGTCGCGCAGCCCTGCCAGCCTCCGCGAGGCCCAGCTAGAATACTACCAAAACCTCACAGGGCCATATACCGCTCCATCCGGTGTGACAAATGGCTTCCAGAAGCTGACTGAGCAAGAGCTCCGCGACATCGGTGCTGAAGCCGTCATCACAGCCGGTCTGGCAAATCAATCGCACATTGAATATCTATTCGAGAGCGTATGGTACCCATGGATACCTACTCCGTATTGGGCACCTCTTCCCAACGACTCGTACATATCTGTCACTGCATCGAGCATGGTACAGCTCTCCCGTGGTACAGTGACGCTTCGCACAGGATCCATGTCGGATGAACCTCTCATCAACAGCAACTACTACGCCGACCCCACCGATGCCGCCATCGGCATTGCCTCCTTCAAGTATCTACGCAGTATCCTCCGCCACCCCGCTCTGTCCCAGTACACCATCGGCCCCAACTCGGGTGAAGTCAGCCCTGGCGCCGCAGTCGGTGATGATGATGACGAGGCCATCTTGGAGTACATCAAAGCCAACACGATTCCAAACTGGCATGCTACTGGCACGAACCGAATGTTGCCGCAAGAGGATGGTGGTGTAGTTGACAGCAGCCTCAAGGTGTACGGAGTCGATTCTTTGAGGGTCATTGATTGCAGTATTGTTCCTGTATTGCCGGATGCCAATATCCTGGCAAGTATTTACATGTTAGCTGAGAAAGGTGCGGAGATGATCAGGGAAGAGTGGCGTGATTAGGGTATTTAGTGGTAAAGTGAAGTGAGAGAGGTTGGGTGGGAACGGCTACGAATAACGTTTACATGACTTTCCATTCCTTTGGCGTTGTGGGTGACCTTTGTCCAGATGTCACTCTGGCATAGATACCTGATAGTCCTCTCTGCTTTGATGTACGGTTTGAATGAGAAATGGATGATGATACCATTATGGGGCGCATGCCGTACTTCTATGAACATCATCGGAGATGCTTATCATCTAGGACTCTCGCGACCGCAAACATTCACCCCACCATCCTGGGCTCCCGTTCGATTGAACCTATTTGTACTCAAAAAACCCTTGCAGTCTATGTACTCATTGTCCAACCACATTTCTTTGGACTTCCAAATCGATCCCAAAAGGGTTCGGGTCATTTCTAAGCGCACCCACTAGGCTAGCCCTTCAGATGAGACTCGAATACCAATCTTCAGCCTTCTGTTGTTCTTTCCAAACGGCCATGTCGTCCGGTACAATTATCAGAGCGAGTTGAAGACACCTCCGGGCCCTTTGCGCAAGAGAAACATACTCCCAAAGCCTGATGAATGTAGGCGTTCGATAATAGAGTTTTGCTCGAAGGCGATGAGGACAGGGCCATAAAAATCCCTCCTGCCAATACCCGGCTTCAACAGATTTTATTGCAAGGTCTACGCCCTGTAACGTCATGATCCTGTGTGTCTTACGTTCTTCTTTGCTCTAAAAACTATCGCTGACCTCAGAGACCCAAGCCATATTTCCTGCCTGGGTCATGTCGATGACCTTCAGGGCCAACGCGCTTTTATCCATCTTTATCCTTTCGATCTATCTCAAAGATCTGTGAGTGCCAGTTCAATGCCATCGACTCGTCTGGTGAATGAGTGAAAGCTACATTACGCCTGCCGCATCAATCTAAGGATCTCCTCCTTCTCGTTAAGAACGGTAGGATCTCCAGGCTGCAGCTCTAGGGCCTCGTTAATGAATGTTAAGACATGTTGCTTATTTTCAGGCTCTGCTTGCAGCCTTAGAAACATTGCCTGGCGGCATCGCAATTTCGCCAAGTGCTGAACAGAGGGTGTGTTTCCATGCCCGGCCATCCAATATCCACTCTTCAGCGACCTGACTGCGCAGTGAAAGTTGTCCTCGGCTAAGCGTTCAGCCAGGAATGGAGATATTAATCCCCTGCCAATCTAAACATGGGTAATATTGAGCCGCATGAGGAAGTAGAGCGAAGCAAGCTGTGAGACTAAGTCTTGCCCACCTTTACTGACCAATTTCAGTTAAGAGCTGGTCTGAATCATCTTGTCAACATCCAGAGCGGCGTCTTGCCATTGAAGACAAGCTTTCTCAATGTTGCGCTGCTGGTAGAGGCGAAATCCGCTTTCTTTGGCAGCTGTGAATTCCGCTAGCACGACCGAAGGGTGAGAGTACTGATCTCTAACAAGTTTCCTACGGACAGCGATTGCTACGGAGGTTTCAAAGTGACCCTTGATGGATGTAGGCTTACGTCCATAGAGCTTAGCCATGAGGTATACACATAAAAGTCACTGGGTCTTTGCCGAGAGGAAGTACTCCAAAGAGGAATGCATGTGGCTTCCTTGCATAGCATCAAGTACGGGTGCCATTGTAATGGTCGTTTTTAAAGCCTGGCTGAAGCCGGGTGTGACTCCATCTCCATCGTTGATACCATCGCACAGTTTGTTGAGATCCCGATGAAGGATGATATCGGTCAAGGCCAAACAAGGCTAGATCGCTGTTCTCTCTCTCCAGCTTCGGCCCACTTAACCCAAGATGCATATCCAGCACGTATCCTTCGAAGCGATCGACAAGATCCTTGTCGACAGTGAACATCGGAACTCTTTGCCCATTGAGGGCTGCTTTGATAGGAAGGCCAGGCTCGGAGGATGTCTTGACGAAACGGTTCGTTTTGATCATGACATCAAAAGCCTCATAGTATGTTTCTTTCGAAGTACGGAGTATTGCAGTCTCGACATTGTTCGGCGTGCGCCTGATCGAATGGGTTCTCAGCCGCGGTGAAGGTAGTCGGTGCTGGCGCAGAATCGCATAAGACATTACGGTATATTTTGTTTCACATTTGACCCAATTGATATCGTATCAGTACACACTCTCGTTTAACGAATGAAGCGCAATTTTACCTCGTCAGGCAGATCGCGGAAGCGAAATGGCCGTGATGACGTGCCAACAGACATTTTAAGTGGAAAGAGGTTCAGATTTGAATGACTAGAAGTCCAGCGGAGATATTGAAACTAGTGGTGAAGTCCTGATCCTGAGTTGTGATGTTTGTAATAAGATCCGGAGACGGAATATAGGGGGAGAGGCACAGCTTTGTCCATCTAGACGTTGACTGCAGATGCGGTCGTCACATCTCACTCGTCGCGGCATGGTTCATATCCCGTCCAACCCATTACATAGAAGAATCAACTGAAGTATTCCGGGCGAGTTCATCAACAGATGATTTGCATGGGTACACGTCGTAACTTTTGTGGGAGAGCGGTGTATTCGAATATGTTCAGGGGTCGCGATGCTCTGTGCCAAGCAGTTAGTCCGACCATTCGGGGTAAGTCATGACTATGTTTGTTGTGTATATGATGGGTCCTCTAGAAGACGGATTAGGGATCATAACGCGTGGAAAAGGGTGAGAGGTGAGAGGTGAGAAGCGAGTACCTCGGAACTCGTGAGATGAGCTTAGCGCTTTGCCCTTTCGACTTTAGCACCTTTCACGTGCTCTTGCCCCCGGCGAGGTCCCAGTCTTATCGGACACGTGACTGTTAATGTCAATGCCTCTATACTTCCGCATCACCAGACCCATATTTCGGAAACCTTCTCGAGCGCACTTCCAGGTCGCGCATGTTGTTGAGCTCAAGCACACCCACGGCGACGGCCCCGATACTCCACCAGCGCTGCAACATGCATAGTGGTCAACCCTCCGAAAGCTACGAAAAAAGCCAAGATTTGACCATCTAACAAACTTCCTCATGTAGAGCTTGGAAATGTGCACGTTCGCATGGTGCGTAGTTAAGCGAACACGAAAGCCAAGATCCTCGCAAGAGGGCACGCAGAGTGGTAGGACTAAACGAGAACTACACCTCGGATGACCGGATTCAGTGAACGATTACACTAGGTCATGCAGATCTCAGCCAGGTACCCCGAGCTGTGCGCGTCAACGACATAGCTCAGCTCCCTCAATTATTGGTTCTCGTACCATGTGTCGCATCTGCGTCTACTAAACGATTGAAGGTGTTATTCATGCTCGCTGGCGTTATGTCAAGAATTTTGCACTCAGGAAGAAGGGAAGTGACGTCAAACTTCCTTAGAAAGCTCCCCGGGGATATCCAGGTCTCCCTCTCGGAAAAAAGGAATCACGTGCATTGCCGTAAGCTCTAAGTTTCGTAAATGCAAACATGCGCGCATGAATCACAGGACAACGACGCACGGCGACAAATGGAAATACTGCATTCCGGTCCTAGACGAAGTGCTTGAGATCAACGCGAACAGGAAGCGATGCAACAGTATACAATCTTGGCATCCTGATATATATTCCCGCAGCTATATCCGGACCCTTACTCCTGTGGCTTGACCAGAGACTCTCATGGTTTACTGATCGTGATAGCGCAGCGGAGAGCATAGAAAGGGCCTCGGGTATTTGCCAGGACGGCTAAACGGCAGTGGCTGGGACGCACGGTATCAGTGATCAGAACCAAATGTGAGTACCGCATGCAGTACAGTTTAACGAAGTGAACCATGTGTACCTGGACAAGCACATGATTTGCATACTGAAGGTTCAGTGAGGCGTCTGAAACAAGACGGCAGCATTCGGAGAGGTGCCGGATCTTCGCACTGTCACCAACGCTGTCGAGGCCGGCAGGATGCCGTCGACTTCGCTCACCCCTGTGCCAGCGATCGCGTCCGAGTAAACGGTCACACTATCAATCGATGTCGCACGCGCAGCGCGCAAGAATCAGACCACAGATGGAGGTCTATGCCGTCATCGAGTAGGGGGACTGTGATACGATAGATACAGTCGGAATGAAACCGACTGGCTCGGTATATGAAAGACGCGATCTAAACGCTGTAACGTTGGTATTTTGACGACGATCAAGGTTTACACCTGCGCTATCAGCTGAATATCGTCTCCAGGTGTGCCTGTCGTGGCCACTGAAACTCACTCCGCAGCAATTCTCCGTCGCCGATCGCAATGTCGATCAGTGAGAAGCACAGGCTCTGCTTTCGTAGCGTTCAGGAACGTGCAGTCACGACATGTCAAGACTAAAAAAACGTCCCGAGGATCTGGTTTCCGATCTGGAGTCTTCGGTCCGGTCAAGTGATCGGTCGCGCTTGAGCATCATCGGCGAACGGGGAGAAAGGGGAGGGACAAGTATCAGGCCATTGGGCTGTGGTCGGGCCATTGATGGACATAGCCTTTATCGCAGATCTATGGCCACAATGCTGATCATTCGCCGTAATTTCGCTGGCGTCAACCAGGTATAGCAGAACCTTGGTGTGGTAGTCTAACGTTTGCTTAAGATCGTGGAACATTCAAAATCATTATTGCGCGGCAAGTTGTTGCGTTGGGAGATTAGAGAGCGTTTCTGGCAGGTGCTTTCACACATGACGGGAAGCTGTTAGGAAACCCTTGCCACCGGGGCATTCTTTAGACTCGGCCCTTCTCGCGGGTGGCGCAAGAGCGTCGCCCCGCTTAGGCGACCGCGGCTAGAGAGAAGCTAAAATAGGTGCCCCGGATTTACAACCATTCAGATACGTCGGACGTTACATCCAGTCACTAAATGGTGGGGATGGAAATTTGCACATGTGCCCTGACTAAGATACAGATATCAGGATTGCCGACAGCTAAGATTGGGTTTTGGATTTCGGGGCCTTGTAGAGCCCGTCAAAGGCGAGACTTGCTTCTGCTGAGGCGTCGTGACAATGTGAAGCGAGCGATGAAAATTGTGATAGAATGTTGACGGTGCGTGAAGAGTGCGTTCTCCAAATTCGGAGTAACAAATAAAAGTTGGATTTCGTAATGTACATAGCTTAATGCTGGTCAACAAGGTCTCTCTGACTCTCGCTATCGCTCATCCGTGAGCCATTCTCAAAGTGCTGTTCAAACTGTCGCGAAACATAGATGTTCTTGCCATAGATCTCTTTGTCTTTCGACTTGCTGGATAACCCATCCATCTCAATGTCGTCAACGATTGTGTTCCTTGTCGTGATCCTGACACCGTTGCCAGTACCCATGTTCTTGCTGCTCCCACCGGTTCCGTATCCGTATCGGTTGCTGCCGGTCCGAGATGAGAAGGCCGGGACTATCTTTACGATCAGGGGTTTGAGTGCAGGGAGCGATGCACACACGATGGCTAAATTCATCTCGATCGCGGACCAGTAGGCTGTCGGTGCACTGTAGTAGCTGTTGTCGGTGGGATGTTCCACAAGCACAGTAAGTGCGTGAAGGCGAAGGAACGATACCACACATACGAACCATCCAATGGTGAGGATGCCCATGAGTGCGTACTTCTGGCGCTTCACGATTTGTAGACGCCAAATCACACGCACAGGAAGGAAGGCCACAAGGAGATCGGTGACGATGTTGATACTGGCATTGACATACCAGATGCTATTCGTCTCTTGTCAGCAAATTTCGTTCGAGGTATAGGATATGTCACTTACGTTTTGTTGTCGATACAGGTCGCAGTCGGCTGCTCAAGAATTTGCCAATACGCACGAATAGGTACGCATGTAAAGATCGACGTGAAGATCGTCGTGATACCCCAAAGGATGCATATGGCCATCACAATATAGAGTGGTATGCGCATCTCTCGCACAGTAAATATACGCCCATATTGTAGTAGGATAGACACCTTGGTGAACGTAAGACTGGTATTATAGAAGATGATACTCCAGAATAGATACTATTCAATGTCAGAAACGAGGAATACTACCAGGACTTTTGATCATCTTACATATAATATCTGCACCACCCCTGCCGGAAACTCGATGAATGCTGCGTGTTTGCCGTTTCCTGCATCCGCCTCTGCATCGAATCAATGACCGAATCACTGAAGAAAATTGGATCTGAGCTTACGTAGAACTTGGAACACTGCTACGACAATAGAGAAAATCATCGAGAAAACGATACTATAATCCTAGAATGTTGTTAAGAAAAGTCCGCTGTAAAAGCTTTCGGTCATTGCTTACCTCCCATCCAAGCTGTCTTCCTATGAATCGAAGACGAGTGAAGATTCGCAAACAAACAGCAATGAATGCGATGGCAGTAAACACAATGACGATCGACTTGGTTAGGGGACCTAGGTCTTCTTTGGCCAAGGCAGCGAGCTGTTCGGGGGGTATTGGGTCCATGGTGATTGTCGAGCAGGGTACAAGTGATGGTGGTATTCTTAGGATATTAACATGCGGACTTCAGGACGGAGAACCTCTGCCCACGCCCCTTTACATATAGAGTATGTTTCTCGAGTGTGGTGGCGGTACATGTGGTAGGAGTGCGCCCCAAGGTACCTGATGTAACGAGCTGCGCGAGCTAGCACCTCAGCACGCACTCAACCTGAGCTCTAAGTCCTGGGGGTGATATACCCGAAACTCTAAACATGTGGGTGCATGGGACCCTGGAAAATGCGAACTCGACGATCTGGGGAGTCGGCACGCTTAACGGAAGGCCTAGACTTAGTGCATGCAGTGGCTGTGGCAGAAAGCCAATCAAACAGTATTTACACGCCCAGGCGCTTGAGGACTCTGAATCTTGCAACGTGCAATTGCGCCACGTGAATTACTGAGGCAGCCATCGGTCGCAATGAAGCTAGCAGTAATGAGAAGGATCAGACCATTATGCACGAGTTGCAGAGTTCACCTGCATAATGTTTTGCGGTCCCGCAACGGGCATCATAAAGACCGTGTCGGTCTTCTCGATACTTAGAGAAACAGGTAAGCCTCAGCCGGTTCACCGGCCGTCGATCACGCAGGTGACGGTATGTGATGTAGTAGGTTCTGTGTTGCCCGTCAACGTTCTAGTCATTCACCTTACTATTGTTATTCAGTGGGAGAATCTCCAAGATAGGATTGAACCCAAGCGCAGCCACAAAAACTTCAGGTGAACATTATAACCGACCTCTCTAGGATCAGGCGACAGATCACATCCCACCACGTCATAATCTGTGTTACATACTGAGTGTGGCATTCCTGTGGACGAGGTCGGCCTTGCTTTCGCCAGGATAGAAGGATTGTCATGGGAACTGTTGGCAGCCGCACTCGATATTTGACGTTGACAGATTTCAAGGAATTGGGCATCCGTGCTTTCCTCGGGAATGGGTACCGTGGTAGGCGGCAGCAGATCAGTGCATGCGAGGCATCCAGCGAGAATGTACGAAGGCCAAGGTTGGATGGCTGAAGGACTTGGCTGGGCAGGGTTGCGAAGCCATCAATTGGCGGCTAACCATCGATCTACCTCCGAACTAACATTCGAACTCACGGCCTTTGCAGCACCTAGCGCAACGCTAAAGTATAGTGATGGCGAGTTCGAGTTTGGTCACATTTTCGCAAGCGATGCGAGTCAGGCTTGCAGAGTGTGTCGTCAGTCGTTGTCGTGTAGTCTACCAGGCCCTCAGCTTGCGAATCCCCCCGTCCTATGGAGAAGCCCGGAGTACCTGGTAGCGCATCGCAGTCGACTTGAAAGCTCTTGCGCATTCCCGTATTGTTTTGTCACATCGAAATAGCATTGCTGTAAACGCCGTCGGCTCCAACGCAACTAGTCCGGAGATGAGCGCCTGCGAAACACACACGTATCTCAACTCTCGGTAGGACTTACAATGGTGAGTAGAAACACGTGTTCCGCGTAGGAATCACGTGACTGTTTGATGGGCGCCGCTTTTCGTGCAGTCATCCCAAGACGATGTCCGAGTGGACCGACGACTGGTGGCGTCTTGATGTGTTGCAGTTCTCTAGCATTGAAGTTGTTGGACAGACAAAGAGGCTATCGAATGGACCCAATGACATTTTCAATTCTAGCATAGAGTCAAGAAAGAGGCAATGTGAAGAAGAGAATGTTACACACCAAGCCAAACGCCTAAGGCCCATGATCTCAAGTGAATGGCAGGCAAATCAAAGTATTTCCAGGTTGGAATCGGCTCACCCAGACCTGCATCGTCAGCAGGGCAGGTTAAAGTTCGCGCCACGCCAAGATGGGCCCCTGAGAGCTTTAAGAGATGTGCGAACCATGGTTCTGTTGAGAAAAACGATTACTGGCGGTAGCTGCATGACTTGTCGTAGATGGTACCTTGGTTTTCATAGCTGTAGGGGCTCCCGGAGTAGCTCAGCTAAGAACTAAAGATTACATGAAGACGAGCAGTTGTTGAGCGGAGTTGCGATAAGGGGCAGGGGTGAAGGAGCTCACTTGCTGCCCAGGCGGTGCTTGGCACGCTAGCGCTCGAAGGAGCGAAGTGGTTAACCTCGGTAACTCCAAAGTCTTCGCACGAACGAGAGAACTGCATCATTCCCATACGCAAAGCCAACAACAGGTCATTCGAGATCCGGCTAAAGAAGCGCAGAGCGAGTGCAGCATCTTTCGATTTGAGAGCATACAGGTTTCTTGTCTACTACAAAGCACATAGGAGGTACATGAAAGATCCAGCCTCTTGCGGAAAGACTCACGGGACTCATCAATCCATTTGATGGTGCTAGCTTTTAGGCTGATATTCGCAGAGACATATACTCGCGGTCGAAACTATCTTGTTCCTTCGCGTTGGATTGCCATGAAGGCTGAAACCACAAATGGCGCCACAGAGTACATCGCCTAAGCGGGAGACGACCTGATCAATGAAACGAAACAGTAGAATATCCTCATTAGGACAGCTACATACCCAATATCACATTTGTTACCAGATGGGAGGAAATTGAAACTCGTTCCGTTTCAGTCGATGCGAAATTCCGAATCGCTTTGAACGCGATGCATCTTCTCCGTCATGCGTTTCGGCATACGTCATGTCATGATTAGAAACGGCACATTGAATATTCTCAAAACATGCCATGAAATATCTGGAAGATACACGGTCTAGTCGATACCTCTATGAGCATACATGTGGTAACACAAGACGTCCTCCGCCATATCTCTTCATCACGCGTGTGTTGGTGCATCAGCTAGATGCTCTAGGAATCGAAATCTCGCATTGCTCCACGTCCGCATATGACATTTATGCCTAGGTGCATAGAGATGGCTCTCCTGCAATATGGATTTTGGTAGGAATTAGCTGAACCGCCATTTAGTAGCCTTGGGATTCCTTCACCGCGGGTGAGGTCCAATGTTAAACCCAGCAGAAAATTGATATAACGGCGATTTTGCAAAAGCAGTCAGCACCCCCCGTCGCTTAATATTGAATGGAGCGATGGTGAAGCATGAGATGCAAGTCTGCCGTCCCTTTCAAGCTGAGTCTTTTCTCCTCATCGGTGTGCGCTACATGTAACAACACTCCATACGAGGATATGAGGACAAGTATCGCCGCCCCGATATATTGCTTCTCTCACTCGCGCCTTGGCTGTTGTAGCTGCTTTTAAGCTGCGCGTTGCAGCTTAGGGGACTGACAAGAATTATTATCCTTTAACCCCCGAACTTACATACGGGACCTTTGGGCCATCCTCCACTACCTCTTGCAGTGTGAATCATATACTATTGCCTATAACTGCCCCTCACACTACATGGTAGCCTATTTGGGATACTGATCACTACCTCCGTGTATGCAATATTCTCACACAACCATGCCTTAAGACATCTGTAAACTTTCGTAGCACATCTCGCTAAGCCTCCCGCGCTTTACACCATCTTTTTGCACAGACAGCATTAGTATATACTGAAGTCCGCTTTCTTTATCATGGCGTGCCCGGGTCTCTCACACCTCTCTCCAATAATATATCATAGTCTTTGTCATTACCACGAAGAAACCACTGTCTTGCTGCCCACATATATCACTGTTTCCACGGCAGCTAAACGGTGATGATCGCGCCTACATCCTTTCGGTCAGTGGACTACTGGCTTCAAGGTAGTACGAACTCAAACTCCTAGCTAATAGGCCAAAGTTGCTGGAGCTGGCTACTGAATCGATAACTTAGGTTTTCCTCGTCTTGACCTTCTGCTTGGCCAATTAGAATTCCATGCCCCTGTGTGGTCTCCTTGATGAAAGTATGTGGCTTCACACATGGAGTCGATCCGATCTAACCAAAAGAAGAGCAGCCGTGTTATTCATTCTTTCTCTCTCTCTCTCTCTCTCTCTCTCTCTCGATTGCATTACTACACAACCCCACCTTCTCTTCATTGCTCGTGAGTGGAGTTTCCGATGTGCTGACATGCTTTGCTTTAGTGCTATGATGTCAGCGCAGTTATCTAATGCATAAATACGATGAGCATTGGTCCAAAACATCGACTACAATGGTGACCAAATGTGTGATGCACAAGTTTGGATCGCCTAGTTTGTCACTTTTCGCGCCCGGGAAGACTCCCCAGTTTCAACTCCTAAAAACATCCTCCAGTACGCATCGGGGCAACGTAGATGCCGCTGGTTACCACCAATACAGCAAATTTCAGGTGAATTTGTTGTTTAATCTCGACACAAATGTTGTTTGAAACTAATTGTGATTCCCGAAGGAATGGCGTTCGCTCGGCTTTCAGGGCAAGACGTTTGACCGCAATAGAACCCAGAATCATCACAAACAACAGATGCCTGGATTGCACCATCAACAGTAACACTCTGTATCGATAAGGCATCTTAAATCCAATGATACAATGGCACACGCAATGATTAAAACTCACGGCATTACGAAATATTATTCGCTGTTATAATTAATCAGTTTTCTCCAGCAGGCGCCTTAATTACTATAAAGTAATTTGCTAGTGCTCTGGAACGCGCACTAAAGTCGCGTAGCTTCGAAGGTAACGGCTAATTTACAGACGCTAGACCAGTGTATTTTTGCTTGTGCCAGTTCAGAGGGTTCGTAATGAGGATTGTCAAATCTATAGCCTAGAGTGAGAATAGCTACATGTGAACCAAACATGTTCCCGTTTTGGCACTTAAAGATGGATGCCACTATAATATCATGTCTGCCTCGGTAGTTGGACTTTATAAAGGCCTTGATCATTACCAAAGCCTAATGACCAGTATTCCTGCCAAACATCGATGACTACTTTGGCCAAGTATTGCTCCAGCTAATCATATCGCCCAAGGATTAGTAATGAAACATGTTTTTGCTCTGTTCGGGATCATTTCTATGCGTCGATCTTCCAGCTCTAACTAGAAGATACGCGACAAATATGCAAGTTGTCCCTCCTTGATCTGAGAAGGTGAGAATGGCCAGCCACTGTCACAGAACTTTAGCCTGCAAAACATAACACAAGTACCTTTGAATACCAAGAAACATATTTGGCTTTACCTGACATTCTAGAGCGTTCCCATGTCTACGACTCTTCGTCTGTCCTTGTATGTACCAAGACCTTTGATAGTTCTTGAAAGTTTGCAAGATAGATCGGCTATGCTGTCTACAGCCCTTGTCAATGAAACCTTGGACGAAATTTTCCACACAACCGCCCTTTTCACAGTTCATATGCTCGAAATCGTTCAAAGCCATGCTCTATCCATAACATAAAGCCCATAACCCATAAACTTGCATGGACGATGTCCAGACCAGACGGAAGATCCCGTTAAAGACTCAAAGCGGCGAGATTACGATCCGTTATTTCATACACAGCGATCCCCAACTCTTGGGTGACTTTCCAGTCTTTGTCTAGAGATATTGTTAGATGACGTTATCGCTCTCGTCAGGGTAACCCTGAATCATCGCCGCGAAATTCCGAGTCACTAGCGCTTTCAACACTAAGCTGCTACAAAAGCCCCTCTTAATCACACTCGCCCCGCATCATTTCCAAAAGTCGGCGCCTCACAATCATACTTTGGCCGAGCGCAAGGCTGCCGTTTTTCAGGCATCGGCGGTACGCCGGTTGAATGATGCGCTTTAAAATCTCCGGGATTGTTGTTGGAGACGAAGTAAAACCAGAATCCAAGCACACCTACACTACTCGGCACTGGCTCCGACCCATATCTTGCAGCACCAAGTAGATAGGTCATGTTGCTGGAACGTCGCTGGTCTTCATTTGCCTCACCAACTCATCAGTACGGGCGCTTAGTGCAAAGAGTAGACCAAGAAAAAGTGGCCTGATGGAGTACGAATCAAGACGGAGTGTGCCGGCGATGGTGAAACGAACTACACCAGCAAAAGCCGCCTAGTTTCGTCTCCGACTGCCGATTCCTGCAATGCGCTTCATGAGCGAGGCCTACGTTTCCAACCTCGTGTGTCCTTTGTGCTGTATGAGACTATGTTGTGTTGTGGCGCACGCATTGTCTTGATCAGAAAAGGTGGGTAAAGTATCCAGGTAGCCCCCAGGGCCCTGTCCGTCACGCCCTGCGACCCACGCATAAAAACAAAGCGCACCAACCATCTTTCAGCCCTACCCACAATGCAAGGGCTCCTTCCTAACGCGCCTGCATTACTCTGCCACGTGTTTGCTGCCTTAGCCTACCTTGATCAGGCATGCATTTCTCTCTGCCTTGGCCTTGTTGCACCGCGCCAGCGCTTCCTCACCAGTGCTTCAGGAACGTGCTCTAGCAGGCGACGGTGTGAATCGAGACCGGACCCGCGCCGAAAAAGGAGGCATGCATTTTGCCTTGGGCTCATACTTTTGCTGCGCGCCTGAAGAGAAGAAGACGCAGAAGATGCACAAGAAGGTTCATCCGGCTGAAATGACGTCGAGCCTTGACCACCTGACGACGAGAGCAGCGCAATCTGGCAATCGAACGCGCTAGAAGGAATGGACCATTCGCTGGATTTGCTCCAGGGATTGTGCTGAGCATCTGCAGTCTGACGTCCTGCCTTCCATGGACAGCTCCAATCGGAGCATGGACGGGCTGGGTTGGTTGGTTATCCTTCACGCTGGTTCGGCTGCGGCACGATCCCACTTGCCTTGTTACGATGTAAAAGAAGCATGATGACCGGGTGTGGCGGCAGTAAGCAAAGTCAGGCCATGAGCTTTTACGAATACGACCAAGGAATCTTGCTGTGCCTCCCCGCACGCGAGGGGAGAGAGAAAGAGCGTCTGAAAGGCGGCAGAAGTTGCGAGAGGGCAAGGGCTTTGGAAAAGGTGATTCTGTGGCTTCCCAGATATATGTTGACATCACATCTTCCGCATGCGCCCACAGTATCGACACCGGTCTTGTTACAATTGCATGTGCAATGAACCTCACTGCTGTTCTCGTGATGCTACTCACTTTCCCAGCTGCGAGATCCTTGATAGCTATCGTGAAGAAGCTCGGGCTGTTGCCGCTTTGCTGGCGCTGGCGCGGGGGGGGGGGGGGGGGGGGGGGGGGGGGGGGGGGGGGCTGAGCCTGCGAGCTTGCTTCACTATTCGCGGCCGCGGTGAGATTGTGATGCTGAAAGAGGGCCAACGGGGTCTGCGCGGGGCCAAAACATAAGGGAAATTATATAAAACCCTTGACACGCTTATCCGGCCTTTTGGTTCGGTAGGCTTCGAAACAAAACGTCCACATCGTTGCTCATTAGACGACCACTGCTTCCCTAAATCAAGATCATCAACCACGTCTTCATAACGTACGCTCCTTCCTCCCTACGTTCCTTTCGAACCTTCACGACATTCTTCACGATACTTTCGAGACTCGACCTTCGGAGCCTCTTCACCACCGTCAGACGTCTTTCGCACCTTGTCACACCCAAGCGGCTACTCGATCCGGCCAACTACGCAAAAATGAAAGACTGCCCCGAATGTAGAGGAAACGGCACAGTCAAGTGCGAGACATGCCATGGCAAAGGCGGCGATTGCTGCAAGCGATCAGGCAAAAAGCAATGTAGCATTTGTGAAGGCACAGGCGCCATTCACTCGGAGCATTGAGGCATGAGCTGGATACTCAAAAAAAAAAAGAGGTGCGTATATCCGTTGAACAAGGCCGGCCAGCCGCACAGCCACAGGCCCCCGCCCCATACTACGCATAGACGTTTCCTGGCTCTCGGCGCTAGCCCGGCTGTCTCCGGACCATAATTGACATTGCATCGCGCAGGTCGTCATCAAAACCTCCCTTCCCCTTTATTTCATTAGCGAATTTCACCACCAACCCATTTCATCGTCGCGCGGGCGCAACCACCAAAAAAAAAAGGAGCACGGCATCAGCGTGAATGTCACTGAGTGGGGGAGGAAGGCTTGGGCGGCCGCCGGAGAGACTATGATACGCAGCGGCAGGATCGTGATACCGAAGCAGGAAGGAGACATTCACGCAAGGCCAACCACGTGCATGGGATCATACCCAAGGAGGCAAATTTCCGATTGTTCCGAGAGTTTCAGGTTTCATGGCGAGGGCGCTGTTGTCCGTTGGTCCGGGAAGCATTTCATTGGTCGTCGTCCGAGCGTTGATGTTTAGACGGGATGGATTTGCAGGTAATCAATGGTCCAGCTGGAATTCGTGGAATTGACGGTAATCGCGAGGACGGGGGTGTACGTTGGTGACGCTTGAGGTCGTCAGGCCCAGGAGAAGAGGGGGTTTAGCAGAAGTGGCGGCGCTCAATCATAGCGTTTGGGCGACTTAGCGCGACCGTTGCCAATTTCATCTCTCCCGTCCTTTCCGATGACAAGCAAACCCACGAACTGCGCCGATCCGATGGCATCCATAGAGGAGAGATTTTTTTAATCGTTTTAGATACCCTTTAGCGGCCGTATTCAAAAAAAAAGTATAATATTTCCAAGAAAGCGTTTCATGAATATGTTGCAAGGAGTACGTTTTGGGCATACTTCGTCTACCAAATGCTGGTGGGGGCTTACAGGCTGAACGGCATCTCGCAAACGTATAATTATTTCGTCTCCAAGCACAGACAGCCCCGGCCAGGATGCTTGCACTACAGTTGCGAGAGCTGTGCGACATGCGCCAGAACAAGGCCAGACTCCAAAGTATGAGCGCGCTTGTGAACATGGGATATAGTCGCGTAGTGCACCTTAGCTCAACGTATATCTTTCAAGAACGGACGGCAGACCAAGAAGATCCAGACCGCAATTCCAAGGCGAACACATGGGCAACGCATAGCTCTGTGCAATCAATATCAACATGTCTGGAACCCATGACCAAAGATGCCCAATATGAGCCAAACTGTAGACATGAGCGAAGCAATACAGCACAGCACAGCCACACGACATCTCAATCCACCACGCCATAACATCCGACATCACCAAACCAAAACAGACCAGAAAGAAACTATTCACATCCCCCAACCCTACTCCATCAACCATTACCGGCGCCAGCCCAACCAATACCAACACATCAAACAAACAAAGCGAGCATACAAGCACCCACCCAGCACATCCGGCTAAGTAGCCGACCCATGTTACAATTGCAACCGTTGAAACCTTAATCTTGAACCTTATCCCACTCTCTTTTTTTTCTTCTCTCACCTGCCAGCCGCCTTCATCTGCCTTGCTGCTTGCCTCACGCTAATCCTACATGTCCACTAGCTGCTGTGGGAAATAGTTTCAAGCTGGCACCTACCCAGGTAGGAAGATGCAACCGAGGGCAGGGATTCCGAGGGATATGTAGGAAGAGGCCGGGGGGGAGGGGGGGGTGGATGGACTTCCGAGGGTCAAGGCACAGAGAGACTTCATTCGTGCAAGCTATACACGTATAGCGTCCCCAGGACCTTGCTCCTCCTACCCGCACAAGCTCCGAGTCCATTTCACTCACGCTGAGATTTTTTTTAAAAGAAAAAAAAAGAAAAAAAGAAAAGGCATGCAGGCAGCCTTGTTGAATGAATCTTCTTCGACCAATCAATTCCTACTTGCCGCTTTGAGATACCCTAGTTGACGTACAGCCCTCGTGGTTCATGGATAAGGTGCGCAGATACCGGACCGGGTTGAGACAAGAAAGGACCTAAAACTCTGTTACAGAACAATGTCTCATTCGGTGATGACTTTTGTTTGGAGAAGCGAGAGACAGAAGGAGAGGGCGTAGGACAAGGGTAAGGAGAGATACACCACGGCCTAGACAACACGTCGTCATCCAATCCCCTCCATTCCCGCGCGTCCTCAAAATCTCATGGAACCAGCGACTCGATGAGTAAGTGAGAGTGAGAGGGAGGGAAAAAATAATGCTTTCATTTGGTGCCGGTCTGCCCACTTGCCAAATTCCATAATTGATTCATAGATTGCTCGATGACAATTCTACAACTTCGCCTTAACCGCCCCACGCTCCAGCGCGGGTCCATCCCAGATATCGCGCTCAACCGCTCTGGTATTAATATGTTGCATACCGAGCTGTTCGATTTTCTCGACGCCCAACAGGCGCATGCAGGTTTCTGTTTCGGCTTTGAGGACTGTGGAAAACAATGTCAGTACAACACAACATGATTAAGAAAAAAAAACCAAGGAGAAAACTTACTCTCCAATACCCTCTCCACGCCCTCCTTCCCACCAGCCCCAAGCCCAAACAACGCCGCTCTCCCCAATCCCACACCCTTCGCACCGAGACAAAGCGCCTTCACAACATCGGTACCGCGCTTGATACCGCCATCGACCCAGACTTCGACGCGGTCAAAAACCTCGGGGCAGTACTTTCGTATCTCGAGCAACGTGTGGACAGCAGGCGGCGCCGTGTCGAGCGCCCTACCACCGTGATTCGACAGGATGATAGCCTTGACATGCGGCGCATGGAGAGAGGCGAGGTAAGCGTCCTCGTGAGTTTGGATGCCCTTGAGGACAATAGGCTTGTCCGTGTGTTTTCTGAGCCAGGGGAGTGTAGAGCGCCAGGTTAGGTCTGCGGCTGTGCCCCAGAAGAGGCTCTGGCCCATGCCCATTGATTTGGGCTTGGGCTTCTCGTTCTCGCTCGCTTGTGTTGGTGTCTGCGCGGCTGGGCTGGTTTTGCTGGTGCTTTGCGATTCTTGGACTGCGGCGCGGACGGGGAGGTTGGAGCCGACGTTTTTACTGCGTTCGTCGTGTTCGCGTTTTCCCGGGACGGGCGCGTCGAGGGTGAGGCAGATGAACTTTATGCAGTCGAGCTTGTTCATGCGGGCGAGTACCGCTTCGCTCTTCTGGCGCTCATTCTGCACATATAGTTGCCATCCGAATACTTGGCCGGGCTTTGCGTCGGCGACGATTTGTTCGGGTGTCATGGAGGCGTTTTGCGAGATGAGGTGCATGGCGCCGTATTTCTCGCATGCCTGGGCTATGCCCCATTCGCCGTCTGGATGTGCGAGTCGCGCCATGGCGGCGGGCGAGATGTATATAGGTATCTTGACATTGTGGCCAAGCAAGGTCGTCGAGGTATCGCAGCGTGTGCAGTCAACAAACACCCGTGGCCGTAGCAATATACTTCGGTATACGCTGTTGTTGAAAGACTTGCTCTGTAGATCGTCGCTTGCCGAGAAGTAATATGCCCATGCCTTGTACGGTATCTGCTTGGTGGCTACCTCTTCAATCTCATCGAGATTTAGCAAGCTGTCGATATCCACGGGCCCTTCATCTTGCGCCTCGCCTGTTTGTTCTGGTGTCTTCTCCTCTTTCGGTAGGCTATCTGGGTTCACGGTACCGAGCTTATCGGACGCTTCCAGGTTTTCTTCGAGGATACCAGGTGGGTGGATCGGATCGTATTCTTCCGTTGCGTCGGTGCCAGCGAGCTGGAGGATGACTTTGGAGCCGCCGGGGTGCTCGGGGAGGAAGCGCGTGACGTCGTAGACATTGCCGTAGAGAATTACCCAGCAGCTTTCTGCTGTGTTGTGTTGCGCGACTGGCTTGCGAGTTAGCGGTCAGGATTGGCGTAGAGGACGGCATTGACTGACCCTCGGAATAATCAAAAACCTTCGCCATGATGTCGTTTGCTCTCAATCAAAGTACAATGCTAGCTCCTCGCGGGTATATACAGATAAAAGGGCAACAAGTGCACGATGAAACTATGCAAACTCAGTAAAGAAGAACCAGAAAGAAGAGATGTTCAGATTAAAGCCGACAAAAGAGCAGACGCCGACAATCTATAGCTAACCCGCATCTGTGGGGAAAGAAGCTCGGGGTAGTGCCATCCCGAGTCGGGCAAGACGGGCCGCACTTCTTCTTTTGCAGAGGTAAGCCGCATGTTTGGCTGTGTGATTGGCGGACAGCTGTCCTCGAGTGTACCATGGTTGCGCGAATTGTTCTCGCCTTGAAGACGATGCCTTACGCTCTGCACGCTTGGACTACGGGCGACCTGCTACATGAGCCGCACCTGTCGACGTGAACGATGACGCTGCCAAGCCCAGACTCTAGCTCCAAACACCGCGGCATCTGAATATTACCTTGGGGCGAACTTCACGCATGCTCTCTACAGCATATTTTCACTAAAGCACGTGCATGAATGACAAAAGTAATGCGCGGACCAGTGTAAGTGTTTTCGCATTCACATATCAAGCTACAGGTATCCTTGTTTGAGTCTACAGCTTGCGGCAGAAGTATGCTGCATGAAATGATTCAGGCGCGCAAAAACGTCTGCAAATACAGCCAGCTTTCTACACCTGGTCTGGCTGAAGAGCAGTCCCCTCACTCTTAGTCCTGCGTCTGCGTCTGACCTCAGACTTGACCTTGCTCCTCCAACCCTCGTGAAGAAGAAAGAAAAAGGCATCTTCGCCTCGATCGTCCGACGATGTATTTGCCTCTTTTCCCGTAACCTTCTCGACAAGAACATCCTCCTCGTCACTATCTTCTTCGGTTGAAGCCTTGACAAGCGCTTCGAGTTCAGCGTGAATGTCCCACGAACAAACACGCTTTGCTCTGCCGTTGAGACGAGGCCACGTCTTCGCCATGGGTGCGGAGATGGACCGTGCCAGAGTAGGCCCAGCCAGTCTGCCGCCGCGAACTGCCTGTCGACGGCGATGCAGCTGATATCTAGGGCGCTCAAGGAATTTCTCTCGACCGGCATCATCTACGTATACAAACATTAATGGGATATCCTAGATTGGCATATCAGACAAACATAAACGGTGCAAGGCGTCTGGAGCAATGAGGGGACACGGCGCGCAAAGATGCTCACCAACCCTCAACCTGGAGCTCTGGCCAATTCTGCTCCATCTCGCCTTCATTCACCCCTTCGTCACCCCAATCCATCTTCTCGAGCTCATTTCGGAAGAAATCCTGCTCTTCTTCGAGAACGCCTGGCTTGGCGCCCAAGCTCTCTGGATATCGCTTGAGATTGTGCCAATGCGTGAGGGATCGTAAAGCTTGTTCAAGAGGAACACTTTCGTCAACTTCAGCGTCTACGTCGCTTCCCGCTAGCCAGTCGTCTCGGAGTTCCGGTCTGCAGTGTAGGTACACGGCAGTAATGACGCGCATATTGGACTGTCGCCACTTACGCCCACAGTATGGAACTTGGTTCTTGAACAACTTGAGTGTATACAGACGCAACTCTGGTTGCGGTACCTTGAGGCTTTTGCGGAGGAATTGTGACGATTTGTAGGATACGAGCATAAGGTTGCGATGTGCCTTGTTCTTACAAATTTTTTGCATGATGCGCAGATAGTTGATCGAGGTGAAAAATGCGCGCCAGGAAAAGTTGGTGATTGGCTCTTTTGGCAATTCATTCGTTGGGAAGCCGAGCTCGTCAACTTCGGGGGGCTGTAGCTGAGCGGCCGGCATCGCTGGCTCAACACCTGAGTCATTTGTGTCTTGCCTAGAGAGGCGGATCGGGGGCGGGACAGCATCGTCTTCGTCAGAATCGCCATCGCCCCTCCCTTCATCGTGGCATTCATCCGTCTCCTCGTCAAAAGCATTCCTAGAATGCGACCGGCAATAGTTGAAGAAGTTGAGCTCCTCTTGCTCGCTCTTGAAGTTGACGATCCTCTCGACCTCTTGTAGCTGTAGTAGCTTCAGGATCAGGGGAACATAGCTTGAATCGACGAGTAACTGCGTGATGTACTCAAACTTCAAAACGTGAGACACCTTGAACCACTTCAAGATCAGTATGAGGGTACCAGTGACTGCTTTGTCGAGCACTTCCTGGGTTCGCATGGCATCGAGCTCCTCATTCGTGGCGACACCATGGCCGTTCAAGCCGTTCATATCGGGTCGCCCAGCCGTCGTACTGTTTTGATTTTCCTGGAATTGGAATCCGCCCTGAAGGCCGTTGGCACCGCTCGACTGTGTGACTAGAGCTGTGACGTGTGCAAGAATTGCTTTGATTAGGACGATGATCAATGATTGCAGATTTGGCAACGCGACACGCTAGACCTGGGTTAGCATACGAGTCTTGGATGGCCTTTGGCTCACTTACATAGAACTCTTCCACCAAATGCAATCTTTCCTCTGAGCTCCCAGGAGCAGGTGGCTGTTCCTTGGCCTTATCGCCTTTTGGTTCGAGTGATAGCTCTTCGATATCCGGATGCTCATCCGCACCTGTCCAGCCTCGCTCGTATTTCATAAAAGCGACACGTTCCTCCCACAGCTGCTTCATGGCACGGGTAGCCTTCATGCGCTTCGCAAAAAGCTCTGCAGCCTCCAGAATTGAGGCGGGTATGTCTGAGCCCTCCCACTTTCGTCCAACAAGAAGATCCTGTAGGTCAGTCGACCCTTTGCCGCCCAACTTGTTGCTTGATTCGTCGAGTGGCGGGTACAGAAAAGGGAACATTTGGTTCGTTTGATAGTTCTGCTTCTTTCCACCCTTGCCACCCGGACCTGCAGGCGAAGGAGGAGGCGATGGTGCTGGAGTCGCGATATGAACGGGCTGATGTAGGATAGAAGTACTGCTGCCGTTCGTATCTCCAAGTCCAGACCCAAAGACATGATTGCCAGCTACTTTGTTCGGATGATTCTTAAGCGGTGGCAGAATCGAGTTATTTTCCGGTTCCAGAGGGAACAACGGGAGGGGAGGATTGTATGCCGGGTATTTGGAACTGATCTCCTGACGGAAGAGGTGATAGTCAAGTGGTGAGGCGGTAATGAGGGGCTGTCCTTTTGCATCTTCAGAATCAAGACCACTATCTTGGAATTTCTCTTTGACATTCTTGACTTCAGCGAGGCCGCCGAAAGTCACAAGCATCGTTTTCCATAGAAGCAGAGAGATCTTGCCCAGTGGGAGATTGATCGACTCATCCCATCTCAGCTTTGCAATGAGATCAACGAATAAGATGAGCAGACCAGGCTTGTTCAGATCAAGGATTGCGGTCCGGAGCTTCAGACCCTTCCCTGTCTTTTCCTCATCGCGCGCGACTTCCAATAGAACGTAGACGGTTGTCATTGCGCACCAAATCTCGCGTCGCTCGGCTTCTTTCGAGTCGTGCTGAGTTTCGGGCACAACGTCAACCCCGCACGCTCTCCGGAAAGAAGAGTCGAGCATATCTACAATACCCTGTACACCGTTGCATTCGGCAAGGAGGTGTACGTGCCGCTTGATGAGCGCGACCTGTTTCCCTGACTTTGGGTATGCCGGGCCCGCGTTCGACCCTCTTCTCAATGTTGCCTCGCTGTCCGTCGTTGGCTCGAACAGACCTGCAGTCTCATACCAGCAGCCAAGAAGCACGTAGACCAGCGCTTCCAACTTCTTCAGCCTCGCCACAGGTTCGGCTTCCTTCAGTCCAGCCAGCAAGTGTCTCACAAAGTCCTGGCATTGTGATGTCGTGGCCGTGGCCCAGTCCAAGCCATGCTCGCCATTGGCTACACTATTCAACCCGTGGAATGCGCTCCACTCCAACGCATAAGAAGCTTGTGTCTTGAGCAGCATCGCCTGCTCCTCCACGGCATATGAGAACCACTCCTCCAGCTCTTCCTCGAATGACGAAGCATCATCGTAGCTGAAGGCGTATGGCGCGGGCTCGACTTTGGGAAGGCCTCGAACGAGGTTCTGCAACTGCGCCAGCGAAAGCGAGTCGTTTTGCGGGGTATCTGGAGGCGGTCCAGGCGGCGCGGGCGGTGGCAGATGTGGCGCGGGTGTAGGACCGGAAGAGCCTCGTTGTAGCCCTGGGCGTGCTGGCAATGTGAGGGGAGGCCCAGCTTGGGGTTGGTTCTCGTCTTGGTCGAGCAGTAGGCGCTGCTGTTCGGCTGTATCGAGGGGCAGGTCAAGCTCCTCTTCGGGCTCGGCTTCAATGACGGGGAAATCCACGCTCGTGTTCCCAATCAGCTCAGCCCCGTCGACTATGGGAGGCACGAGTGGCTCGCCGGGCACTTGGCTGTTCTCCATGGCCGCTTGCGACAGTATATGTCTTTCACTGGCGGGCGTAGGCTTTGTATCCTTGTCTTGGGTCTTCGCTGCGACAGTTCACCGCCCAAGAACCTCGTCGAGCTTTGCCTTAAGCCCGTCGGTGTCTCTTGGCAAAGCAGCTATCTCAGAGTTGACTTAAGAGTTGTGAGCGGACTTGCTAGACTCCTGCACAAGCAATACGAGCATTGCAGGTACTGTGCCAGAGAACACTGCGATCGAAAACCACCTAAACTACAAGCGTGGGTCTCAAGTCGCCGACATTAACAATACGATGTTAGTGGTGGGAAAGTGGCGGAGGGTAAGGGTGTGTGTGGCCTTTTGTCTGCGAGGAAGCAAGAGGGTGCGAATGCAGGTGCAGGTGGGGTGGGATGCGCCCTCCGCTAATGCGTATGCAGGGTTGTGTTTAGCGCGACTCATGCTCGTTGCCGACAGCACTATCACTATCACGATGCAGGTACGCACGTCGGCAAGCTCATGAGAAAATCCATATCATTGAAAGTAGCTCCTCTGGCCGAAAAAAAAATGTATCGCTGAACCTCCCTATAGAACCGTAAAACACAAAGAAAGCCGCCATGGCCTATAAGTAAATCGAAGCCTGTACCCACACGCGATTGCGACCGCCGGATGCAGACGAAAAACGACAGCCTGTGCTGGCTGAGCGAGTGATACCTCCACTAATGTGCGCCGAGCCGAGAGTAAGCATTTATCAACACTCTCCGTGTAGATAAGAGAAAACGGTGTGCATGGACGCCCGGTAGAAAAGAAGTACAGATATACATCTCGAGAGAAGTAATAAAACTGCGTCAACATCGTGCCGAAGAAACATGCTCAGCGAAAGAAGTCGGGGACAACGGTCCGGATCCTACATCGGATTCGCTCCGGTTTGCTCGCCATTCTCTTGGCGCTCCTTGATCTCGTCGGGTAGGATGCCGTTGTTTTCGCACGCGCGCTTGTAGATCTGGCACTCATCCCATGCGCGTTGACACTCGGCTTTGAACTTGTCGCAGCTGGCACTGAGCTCGGTAATGGCTTGCTCCGTCAGCAGCTTTTCGAGCGTCCATTTCTCAATATTTTGCTGTTCATTCTCCTTGAGTTGGGTTATGAATTGTACAGCCCGTTGCAGAATGGAGCCCTTGTTCTTTTCGCAGCCTGGCACAATCTTGGCCAGTTCGTTGATACCCTCGTTAATGGTCTCGCGGCGACGGCGTTCAACTGTGTTCGTGTTAGTCGTGAAGCGTTGGAGTGTGAAGACATGCACATACCCTCTTTGTGATTGTCCCTCCGCACCTTGTGCCACTCTTCTGTACCGACCTGAGGCTTATGGGTGGCGCTCTGTGGTGGCGAGTCGCTGGGTGCTGTCTGGCCAGGCCGTCCCGTCTGTGTTGCAGCTTTCAGAGCCTCGAGACTGAAATCCTGCATGCCCGGCTGTTGTTGGCTATGGTCGCCCATGCTGAAGGAGCCGTCGCCGGAATTCTGCGTCTGGAACTGGAGCTCGGTCGCTTGAGGCACTGTCATCTGGTGGTAGGCAAGGGCGGCGGCTGCGGTATCGCCCACACTTGCCGTGTTGGTCCCGCCATTGTGATGCACGTCGAATTGCTGGTTCATGTCGTCGTCGGCGGCGTTATGCGCGGCGAGGAATGAAGCAGTCGCTTGGTCGGTCAGGTCGTTGTTCGAATTGTGGGGTGCGGGACGGTTGATGCCTTGGTCGCGCGTGTCGCGCTTTCGCTTGTTGGTGTGCACGCTGTTGTGAGCATCCAACTTGCCGTCGGTCGGGTAGCCGGCGGTGTCAGCCATGGTATCGGACGGGGGTGTCAAAGGACAGTGAGGTGAAGGCAAATATCAACAGCGCTGCAGGCTGATGTTGGCGCAACAAGTGATGCGCGCGGTTGCTCAGATCGTGGACCCTGAGTGGAGAGGCGCCAATGACGAGCAGGCGCGGTGCAAGCGGGTGATACGGTGTCGATCTGTGGGCGACTACGATGCCGTGGTACGTGGACAGCTACAGCGGGGGGGAAGGGCTATGAGGAGGGGGGGAGGGGGAGGGGGCTGGCTGGTGGAGTGAGGTAGAACAGACGCGCTCGAAGCGTTTCGTCGCAGGCGCAAAGCACCGAGGCGGGGGAGCAGTCGCGGCGCTTTGCCCACCAGTTCACGCGCAAGCCAAGGTTGCAGAAGAGGTTCTGACAATCATGCGTTTGGGGATATGCGCATACAAAAGTCTGGGCTCGACAAACATTAGCACAGGCGTGAGCAGCTGAGTAGGTGAAAGTGGTGCAACAGAGGGCCCCCACAAGCAGACGAGTGAGCGCATCGAGATTCCCGTTGCTGTGAGACGGAGCTGTCACTACTCAAAAGAGATGCGTCGTATCGTGCCATTGGGTGGGTCGTAGGAGGAGCACAAGGGCGTCGTGCGCCGTTTCGTTGTGGATGCGCGTCTCCATCCAGTGCGGGATGCGGAGCAACATCGCGGCCAGCGACGCTCTCTCTTGGGCGAGGAGGCTGCCACAACCGCCGCATGGGCGAGCGCGACTGTCGCAAGCGGATCGCATGCCGTAAAGGGCTCCAGCAAGGCTGCATCGACGGGCGCACGACGTGCCCACGACTCTTTGAATGGCGACGATGGCGTTCGGACTCACCAAGTCTCGCTGCGAGGTTATACACTGCGCGAGGTAACGTGATCCCCTCGTGAGATCACTCAAGCAAAGACGGGGCCCTCGTGAACTTGGGGCAGATTGGCGGGAGAAAAAGCCGCGCAGTTTGGGCTGCCTGAAAAGGATAGAAAAGTCTCTCACCTTGATATTTCAGCGATTCGAATGGCTTTCAGGCAGGACTATCAGCACGAGTTGAACAATCACCTTTGAATCACGAGTTCAAGGTAGGCGGCGAGTGCACGAGGAAGATGGTCACGGGTGAGGGCGGGCGGCGCTATCTATGGAGAAGGGAAGGGCCACTTAGAAGCGAACGGAAACCTGGCGGATCCCTCCCAGGGTGGCCAGCCAATCACGTCCGCCCTCAGCGCCATGCCAGCTTTCCCCACTCCCAGCCCGCCGCCTCTCCAGCAACCACCAGGGCACAGTGTGCGCAATCAAGTTTGAGTGGTGACAACTCTGCGTCCGCACACTTTTACACTTGATCTTCTAGACAAGTCTCGTATCCCCGAGCCTCGGGCCTGACGAGAGGCGTGGCAAGGTGGTTCCACAGGGGGCTGGACATTTCCCACCACCACGACAATCCATCATGCTTCAGGCCAGCCTCACACTGCCATGGCATCGTACGGATGACACCCCTCTAGACCACCTAGTCTCAGCCGACACCTCAAACAAGCACTCACATGGCTCTAGTAGAAACAAAGGTGTGGCATGTGACACGCTGCCCCCCACATTCTCGAGCTATCGGCCAATACGCCTTACCCTTTTGGCTCATGGTTTGGTCATGCAATACATTCGTCAACTGTCTTCCATTTCACCATGTGTGAATATTTTCGCCTTGAACATTGAATTTTTTAAACGTTAAATGGTCTGATAGTGAATGCGTTTCTATGTCTTCATACAAGGACAGTTGCTGGCTTCGTGGTGATGTACAGCACTGGCGTCCGTCATTGTCTGGTGATACTCTACGAGTTAGTAGAAATTGTCTTGCACGCATCATCATCAAGGACCGCTGCAAAGTGATCTGGCTCTTCGCCAGCCCTGCATTTTACCAGCCCTGTCCCTGGCCATTTCTGAAGGCGACTTGTCTCTGATAGTCGCCGTCACTGAATAGGTTACATCGCTCTCGACCATCTCAGTGCAGGGATGTCATTATACGGGCATGAATTCCAGGCTGGTGCTTTTGATGAATGGAGCTACTCCTTCGCTAGCCTGCATGCTCACCTTGAGATCAGTCCGGGCTGGAATAGACGCAGTAGTCCCTTTGCTGGTAGATGCATACTCGTTGACTAAAGGTTACCCTTTATGTCTTCCCTGTATGTGTTATTTCTGAGCTGACCTGGACCAGCCATACGATAGACATGCCTAGCTTCTACAATGCCTTCCACTCAATACCTTCACCGCTACCAATCGACGATTGCACCTTTTTTTCAACGCACGAGATGCGGCGGCCTCTCTTGGCTGTCGTCTAACTCACTGGCAATACCCATGCAAGACATACCCCCGAAGCTCAAGAAATGAAAATAACACTCCTAGTCACTCCAGACCATACCAAAGAAAGAGAGAAGGGAGAAAAGCTTGACAATCCCGTCTGGGAAGGTAGCGGCCAGCAAAGACGCAAACTAGTAACCTTGGGTGAGATTTTCTTGATGACATAGTCTATGCTCTCTTTCTCTCTTGTCATGCAGTCACATGCTCCTATATACCCTTGCCGACTCTTTGACACATGAAGAAATCGGTGACAAAACAAAAACGACGAAGAAGGTTTTCTAGAACAACAACAACAAGAACAACAGACACTCAACAAGAGGAAGCCATCAACATCCTGCCCCCCCACACCTCATAGACCCTCTCACAACCTACTCAAAAACAACCCTGTTAACCAAACTCCCAATCCCCTCCACGTACACCTCGACCGTATCTCCATCCGCCAGAAAACCCTTTGGCTCCATAAACAAGCCGACCCCACTCGGGGTCCCGGTCAAAATCACCGTGCCCGCCCGCAGCGTGGTGCCCCTACTAAGATGTTCCACAACCTGGCCTATGCTGTAAATCATATCATCGGTCCCCGTCTGCTGCCTCAGCTGCCCATTAACCCTTGTCTGCAAGCCCAGCTTCTGCGGATCCGGCAGCACCTGCGTAGACACGATACACGGGCCTATGGGAGCAAACTTGTCAAACGACTTGGCGTAGCCGAATTGGCCCCCGGAGACGGAGGCGGGCAGTTGGTAGTTCCGTGCGCTGATGTCGTTGCCCACCGTGTAGCCGAGGAGGACGGAGCGATAGTCGGCTGCGGCCACGTTCTTGCAGTCCCGCCCGATAACGAGGGTTAGTTCGCCTTCGTAGTCGAGTTGGGATTGGCAGGGCGAGGGGATGGGGATGCTTTCCAGGGGGCCTGCGAGGGCGTCGCTGGGTTTGGTGAAGATGGCGGGGTGGGTGGGGATTTGTAGCTGGGGGGTGTGTTAAAAGGAGGGGAGGCGGGAGAGATTCTTCTTTTTTGGGGGTTAGGGAGGGGTGTTGCGTACGTTGCATTCTTCGGCGTGGCGGCGATAGTTGAGGCCTACGCAGTGGATGATGTTTGTGGTTGGGAGCGGGCATAATAGCTACATTTTTTTTTCATCATATCAGCTTCATCCTTCTCTTCGTCTTTTTCGCCCTCTTCCATATCAATTGCACACAAACAAACTTGTTGTAGTGAAAGCCTTACCTTTCCAACCGTAGCCTTCCCCCCAGTCTTTTTAAACCCACTCTTAACATCCCCATCAAGCACCTCAACAACACTGCCTTCAATCTCCTTGGTGGGCGTCTCTTTGTCCAGATTTCCATATACTATCTTCCCCGCGGTGTCCTCGAACCGGATTAATCGCTCGAATGCCGCCATTGCTCTTGCTGTCGAGCCGAAGTTTGCCGCTGTTGGCTTGAAGAACGTGACCCTGAGAGTAGACCCCAGATACCTCGGTGTGAATGCAGGCCTAGAAACAGTGCGAGCGCAGTGAAGAAGACCTCTTCTTGTAGACAGAAGAAACATTGGCAAGTGCAACGTTTGCTACCTAGGATTACCAAATGCTTATCAGCCGATTTGCGGTTGTACGAAAAGGCGCGATTGCGCGACTATGCGCGTTCGGGTGGCTTTGCCCCACGTCCACGTAACGCGGGGTCGACATTCGGCATTTGATCCTGGTGCCGTTCCAAAAGGAAAGGGTTTGTGGGTAGTTTCGGGCTCACGGGACTGCGCGTTAGGGCGTATATACGCAAGAACATGGGAGGGGGAGGTGACATTGCGACAATATTGTAGGATAGAAAAGGAAAAAAGAGACGGCATATTCATTTCTCGTGGTAAGAAGATACAAGATGAAAATGATGTGGAACAGCCTCTATGTTTCTCAAGTCCTTTGCATTTCGCGTCTTGAACGCGTGGGTATTTTTCCTACACACAGTATATCATCGCCGTGATCAATTGCTTTGGCATCTACTCTCTTCATGTGTGGTGAGCGAGTGGTCATGTGCCTCAACCACTCATCTCCACATCGCCATTGCTCGCCGCAACCGCCCTAGGATCCAGCCTTCCTAGACATCCTGGGCAGTTGTGCAAGACCATATGCGCAAACATGTCGCAGTCGATACAGAAATGACTCTCACAGGCCCTGCATTCGTACCTCCCGCTCTCACTAGCCTTTTGTTCCTCGCCGTCGTCCTCATCCTTCTTTGTGCCATTGGCTTCGCCATTTTGCTCGGCTTCGTTGTCCTCTTTGTTTTTGCTGGGTGGGTTGCTAAAGGCAGCCAAGCAGCCAACACACTGCTTACTGCCCGTTTCGCAAGCGCGCGACCAGGAGACTGTCGCCCAGTTGCGGAGGGGAAAGAGATGATGGTAAGAGCGAGCCAGGTGGGTGGAGAGAAGAAGAGTGAGTTGACAAGAAGGACAAGTAATGGGCAAGGAGCAGACTTTTGCACTGCACCGGGAGCACGTATAGCCGCCCATTGTCAGGTTTCCATGGCATGCGCACATTGTCAATTGGTCTTCCACCACGCGAGAAGGGAAGCCCATCATCATCAGTGCAGCCGCGGATTGCGAGGACTGGGCTGGCGGTGCTGCTACGGTCGTGTCAGCGGGCGCAGACTGCCGTATGACAGGCGGTGTCGTGGTTGCGAGAAGCAGCTCCTTGAGCATCTCTTGATCTGTTGCAATGGTATATTCAGATTCATCGCCCGCATTGGTTCGTCGGACAATTTCCGTGCATATCTTGAGGCGCGCGCTCATGCCGATTATACTGACGCGTATCCGATCCCTCACGCATGCTTTGACGGATTGGTGAATGTCTCCAGGATCCAGACTGAGCAAGCTGCCGAAAACCACAATGATCTCTCGCGTACCATGACTGGGTGTATGATACAGTGTCGCCCTCGCCAATTCCAGCGCATTCTGTAAACTCGGTGAGCCCTTGGGCTCCTTGCCGTCATCTTTGCTCCTCAGTCCTTGTATCGCGGCGACATGCTCTGCCGGGTTGCCTGAAAGCTCCGAGACTCGTATGCAGACACCGTCGTGCATGCCGAGAACGCTCATTTGTGATATAGGGTTCTGCTCGAAGAACTCGCGGACGTAGTCTTGGGTGTAGTTGACCATGGTGATGAAACGGTTCGGCCGCATGTCCTTCTCCATCATGGCCTCTGAAAGATCAAGCACCAACACAACGTGTCGTATTATGCCTCGTTGAAAGGGCTTTGTATCTTTCCGCAACCGCTTGCGCTTCCGCTCCTCTTCCCGTTCTTGTACACTCTGACCCAGTGTGCCATCGTCGGCCGGTTGTATCGTCTTCTCTACTGTCCTCGAGTATTCCGTCTCCCATGCCTGCCGCCGCGGGGCTTCCTTGGCAGGCACTTCCACCTTCCGCCTTTTGCTAGCTGCTGTAGACTGCGCGCGCGTACTCGAGGTGCTGTTCTTTGTGCCGACGTACTCGTCATCAGAGACCTCGTCCTCGAAGTCGTAATCGGAGTCGGCCATCCTCCTGATGCGGTTTTAGGACTCGAGCGCGGTGGGTGTGAAGACTGATGGCGGGATCGTCGTATGGAATACGGTCGCGAAGATATGCAGGAGGGAGTGAGGGCGAGCTGACGCGGTTCGCAATGTACTGCGTCAAAGGATGGAGAGGCGTTGTGCTGGAGAGGAGATATTAGATGACGTTGGGGACCGTCAGTTCCGATGTGGAAAGATACAAGTGCAAAGGCAGAGCTAGTGCATTCGGCCCTGCCAAAGACTATGGTTTCATCTCAATGTCAGGTACCAGACGTTCGGAGCTGTGGGTGGGCTCGCGGTTGACGATCACAGCTCCACATCGGTCGGCGGAGCGTGTCGTACACGTGATGGATTCAACGCGCGCTCACGTTTTTGCATGTGAAATCGAGTTTCGCATACATCAACAAGATTCATTTATCAAACATTATATATATCGTAGCAGAAGCTGGCATGACGCATCAAATGCGTCCAGAGAGCCCCAAAATGGTATACGCTATGCCTGAAAAAAACAGCCATCATCAAAAACATTACGCCGTTGCTTTTGCAACCCCATGATTACCAGTCAGATTCTAGTTGTATGCGCCAGCGCCAGCTACTGTTGGCATCGGCCAGTCGTCCTCGGTGATGCTCGACCAAAACACCCAGATCATTACGACCGATAGGAGGGTGAAGAGGGTGGAGAATAGCCCTCCGTTGATCTTGCCGTCGGTTCCGTTGCAGATGTGGACGCTGATGACGTACTGGAAGACCTGAGAAATGGCGAATAGGAGGGCGGCAGTGAGCAGATATACTAAACACGCACGTTAGTAAGGGTGAGGTGCATGGCGGCGGTGAGAGCACTTACGCATTGGTTTACGCTCTCCAAGGATGCGCAGGACCAGGAATGCCTCTAGCAAGAAGAAGACGACGATGAAGAACAGCGGTACAAGCTGGTAGAGGGTGTACAGAGCGTATGCCTGGTTGGGTGGGCTGAGGGTGGAGTTCCAGAAGTCGGTCCAGCCAAGTCCAGTGTCAAGGGCGATGTAGCCCGTACCGACGAAGATGATGAGGGACGAGATCAAGAGAAGGCCGATGGATACTGCAGTGCCGTCGTCGAGTAGTTGGTAGCCCACGGCGCCGTTGAGCATGAGAATCCACGATGTCGCAGTAATGGCGCCGATGTGGATCGCAACGAAGACCTGCACCAGGATTAGAGATTGCTATCGATTGCGCGCGGACGGACAACGTACGATGCGCACAGTGTCATTGAGGGGGAATCCGCCAATGGTGAAGATCTCGCAGATAGATATGACGACGTAGCCGAGAAGGAAGAGCTGCATTTCTCTGCCCAAGGGTCAGCCCAACGTTGTCACAGCACTCTCCTAGTTGTGCATACCTTCTTCCTACAGCGGCCTTCTTTCTTTGTGATCTCCATAGCAGGAATGCGGAAACGAGGATGGCGATGCCGCATAGTATTATCGAACCTGGCGGTGTGAGCAAGACGTCTGCTTCCGATGCGTGCGCGTGCGCGTGCAGCCCATACCCAAATTGTGCAGCCTGTCACCTCCGCCGACGGAGAAGCCCTGCAGTGTGCAGCCGTCCTGCCATCCGGTGTTGTCTTTGGTGGAGGCTGGGTTGAAGAGCTGTGTGCAGCATGTGGTTAGCGGCGCGGTCGCGAACAATGGCCGTGGCCGGGCAAAGGGGTGGAGCGATCGCAACATACATAGCAGACTATCAGTGGGTCAGTACGTGTCTCTGGTGTTGCGAGTGAATCTCTTCCTACCTGGTAACGTGCTCCATTGGTTGCCCGAGTCTCTGCAAAAGTCGGAAAACTCTCCATAGGAATTGACCATGTTTGTTGATTCTACGGCGAGCGAAGCTCAGCCTTGCACGCGAACGGGTCGAAGGGTGTAGAAGAGGCAGTTATGTCGGTGCAGCGATAGAGGTAAGACTGGCGCAATCGCGATGGGTGGTGGACGTGACAGCGAACAGCAGGATGGGTGAGGCGGAGAGATGATGCGGTGCAGCGTCGCCGTGCGTGGCTGGGGGAGCTTCCTTGAAACAATGCAGGAAGCCAAGCTTTCGAGGTTTGGTTACCGGGGCGGGTTTTGTCGCTGCACAGGCACGGGTCCCAGCGCTGGGAAGTGTGAATTTGCGCGCGACCAGCCCCCTTGACCACAGAAGCTAAGAAGCTAAGAATCTAAGATTGATGTCGCATTAGGGCCATCGAGGTGAGGGCAGTCCCTGCGAATCCGGCCTGAGGCGATGCGAATCCCTTCAGGCGCTCACCAGAAGCAAGAAACCCACGATGCCGAACAAACACGTTAATCTCGGCGGCAGCCAATGGCAGGCGCTGCTCAAGCGACACTAGCCGGTTTCAGGACGGGGGGCCGCAGATCAGAGATGTGCGCCCGGCGGCAGAGCAGCCCATGCGTCTTGGATGTGTCAAAAACCTGGCATGACGCACAGTCTGAGCGACGCTGTCTGTAGCACGGATGTCTGCGACACCGTGCGGTGTGTGTGGGTGGGTGGGTGAGAGAGAGAGAGAGAGAGAGAGAGAGAGAGAGAGAGAGTGTGTGTGTGTGTGTGTGTGCGTGTGTGTGTGCGCTCGAGTCGTGGACAAAAAGCAGCCTCTGCGGCGTTCATCGTGCTGTTTTTTTGTCGTCGCTCAACACCGCACGTACTGTCCATCTCTCTGTGAACCACTACACTCCTGGGGCCGACTAAAGATGGATGTTTCACCAGCCCGTAGCTCGCAAACATCAGGAGCTCCGGCGTTTAGAGGGTCGATGCAGTGGTTCTGGCTGCGACATGACGTCTGACGGATCAAAGTATAAGAATGAGTTGTAGCCTGCCACCTCGACATGGGCCCGAACCCACCGTGATATATCCAACCCTATCTAGCGTTTCCTCCATCCCCACAGCGAGCACTTCTTTCACGCGCGAGCCGAAGCAAGCGACAGTGTGTTGGAGAATCGCTCTGGTGGTCCACGAGGAGAAGTCCATGTGGTGGTCCGCGTCTGCCTCTCTCTCCCGTCCCTCTTATCACCCGCCCTAGCCCAGTGCTGCGTCTCCGACACATGTCTTATGCAGCCAAACATGCGACAGGCGCCTCATTCTTGACATTCTTATTATTTTTGGCAAGACACGTGGACACAACGTGCAGCGCTGGCAGAGCTCGCCGCCTGCAACATGTGAGGTTGCTCGCGGCTCTCCTTCCGCTTTCCATGCACTTGTCTCCACGCGGGGCATCAATCGACGATACTAGCACCCCAATGTGACCCGCCTCCACTGGCCCCCCATATTCCATGTGTAGAGGACCACGTGAGCCAGACCGAGCAAGCACCGGTCATCGTGTAGTCTCTGTAGTGTGTCCTGCGGGATCTAATCCCCGGCGGTTGTCGCAACGTGCAGGGCTGATGGGACCGAGAAAAGCGACGACATACAGCCTCGCGGTAGATGGCGATGCAAACCAATCGTGACCAACACAAGTCTTTTCCTGCTTGCTGCTTGCACATGCCCAGCTCCCCAGCGCGCTTATTCCGCCGTCATGTCCGCCACAGGTTCGGACCGAGCAGGAAGAAGCACTCCAGTCGTCTCCAGCTTGCCCTTGCCAAGCGCCCCCCGGCAACGCAGCCCGGTCAGGGACCTACATTCGTTCGCATGCTCCCAACCTCTGATCACGAAGCACTATCGTGCCCAAAAACCTTTTCCGTGTAGCCAGATGTGACCGAGTTTCTCACCGCCCTCGCGCTAGCTCTATCCACAACCCACTTCTCGGCTGCTTGACCCTGTGACGTGCCCCAGCAGCCGCCCTTTCGTTGCTTCTCCCATCCACACCTTGGAGACGGGCTGCTCCCAAACAGCTCGCAACCTTCACCATTCCTTCACACTCGAGCAACAGCCGGAGGCCCGCCAACATCCCGCTCCACAACCTCGCGTCATCTGCCCGGCCGCGAGACCCCGATTCTGCCCATTTGCTCGACGACCACGATAAGGACAGCGCACGCTCCTCCCTAGAAACCCCTTCTTCCGACTCTGACCTCTCCATCTGGAGCGACACGGGCGATCTTGTCGACCAGCTTGCCGACCGAGAAGATCCCCTCCGCCTCCGCCTTGAAGAGGGTCATTCCCCATCAAAGCCGCGGCGACACCAAAAGCGGGCCCGCTTCGCATCGCACGACTTCCACGAGAAGGGTGCCAGAGGCCTCCGACTAGAGGACATTGAAATCCCCGATCCTGGCCCTCGCACAATCTCAAAGGCTGAGAAGATACTCGCTAGCATCATGGCTCCCAACGATGGGCCGTCCCGTATCCACGGGCTGCACGGAAAGAAGCTAATGTGAGCTCGACACGCCGACCGCGCTTGACGCCCATGGCTAACACCAACAGCTACTTCACAAGTGTATTCGTCTCGTTAGGTGTCTTCTTGTTTGGCTACGACCAGGGAGTCATGTCCGGAATCATTACGTGCGCCGTCCCGAACCCGTCCGGCCTCGAGCATATCTGATAGTGTTACAGGGGCATCTACTTCAAGGACTACTTCAACCAGCCCACGGCTGCCGAACTGGGCACAATGGTGGCCATCCTGGAGGTTGGCGCCTTCATCTCTTCGCTTCTCGTTGGCCGCATCGGTGATGTGCTCGGCAGGCGGAAGACCATTCTCTACGGCTCGCTCATCTTCGTTGTCGGTGGCGCTCTCCAGACATTTGCCAACGGCATTCCAATGATGCTGCTAGGGAGAATCATTGCTGGTCTCGGTGTCGGTTCGCTATCCACAATCGTCCCTGTCTACCAGTCTGAAATCTCGCCGCCGCACAACAGAGGAAAGATGGGTTGCATCGAATTCACCGGCAACATCACCGGATACGCCGTAAGTGTATGGGTCGACTACTTCTGCACCTACATCAAGAACGACTGGTCGTGGAGAGTTCCTCTCTTCATGCAATGTATCATGGGTCTTCTCCTAGCCGCAGGTAGTCTGCTCATTTGCGAGTCCCCAAGGTTAGCCTCATTCTTCCTGCTCCCAAACTCCACTGACCCCTCACAGATGGCTCTTAGATAACGACCATGACGAGGAGGGCATCGTGGTTATTGCCAATTTGTACGGAAAGGGCGATATCCACAACCCCAAAGCACGAGATGAATACCGAGAGATCAAGATGAATGTGCTGCTCCAGCGCCAAGAAGGTGAACGCTCATACGTCGACATGTTCAAACGATACTCCAAACGCGTCTTTATTGCCATGTCCGCCCAAGCCCTCGCGCAACTCAACGGCATCAACGTCATCTCATACTATGCACCCCTCGTTTTCGAAGAAGCTGGCTGGTACGGTCGCCAGGCCATTCTGATGACTGGCATCAACGCCATCACTTACTTGCTGTCGACGATCCCACCCTGGTACATTGTGGACACGCTAGGTCGTCGAAAGATTCTCTTATCTGGAGCGCTCATGATGATGGTGTCCCTCTCCGCCATCTCCTACTTCATCTTCCTGCAAGCTTCTTGGACACCAAACATGGTCGTCATATTCGTCATGATATACAACGCCGCTTTTGGATACTCATGGGGTCCCATCCCATGGTTGTACCCACCGGAGATTCTGCCCCTCAGCATCCGTGCCAAGGGTGCCAGTCTGAGTACCGCGACCAACTGGGCCTTCAACTGGCTAGTTGGAGAAATGACACCCATCCTGCAGGAGCACATTCAATGGCGTCTATACCTCATTCACGCCTTCTTTTGCGCTGCTAGTTTCGTCATCGGTAAGTTCATGAAACATCAATTGTCCGCTTCATTCACTGATAACGTTGTAGTGTACTTCATCTACCCCGAAACTGCCAACGTTCGTCTCGAAGATATGAACTCCCTGTTTGGAGACGCTACTTCGGTCATGCCGACTCCCGAGACGCTCGCGCAGGCCGAATCTTTGTTCAGCGGCGAAGGCCGTGGCTCACCTGTGCCTTCTCTCGATATTCGAGGTGGACGCCGTGCCGCAGACGAGGCGATTCCTGGACTGAACATTGACCCTCCTGACATCGAGAGCGGCAACAAGGACATGTCCAAGGCCGATACCGAGAACGGCGAGGGCATCGGTGGCTGGATCAGCAACATGGTCAAGAAAACAAAGGGCAATGGCGAGGGCGACAGCTCAAGCAGCGGAAAGTACAAGCAGATTGGACAGGACGAGGACTAGACGGCTCCGCAGCGGTGCAAATGTCCCATGATTTCGCATTTCCTAGATATATCTGCATCATGCTGCCAAGGCTACAGGCTACGGGACTGTCACAATACCACGAGCAAATGGCTCGACGAGCGAGTGTTTTGGGTCGATAGAGTGCGCAAAGCATCATTACGGCGTTTTCTTCTTGTAGGCGTGTATCGATTAGGGCAGACATTTTGACTTGGGACTTCCGTTTAGAAGCCTTTTCACGACCGCATCTTTTTGAGTATGCCGAGAGATCCATTATCATTTTACACGCACATGTCAGGCAATATTAGATACGAGATTCTTCGTATCCAGTTTCCAACTGGAACGTCCATTCACTTGGTGGTTGATGCTGTTGATGTTGGTATGATGCATGTCGATCTTCACCATTACTGTGACAGGACCACACATTCACTTCACAAAGCTGCCTTCGGCCACATCTCGACAGTACCCAGGGCTAGACCCTGGGAACCGGATCGGGTTGTGGAGTTTCACGTGATCGGCTGAGTGAACAGGTGTCGCCTCTCCCCTTGCAACTGGTCGCGGCGCCGGCTCTAGCTTCCTTTGCTCGTAGATCTAATTCGGGACAGCCCACCTCCTCGATTCCGCAGCACAGGGAGTCTGCCCCCATTGCTCTTTTTTCCTTTGAGCCCTTTTCTTGAGTCTTGTATGCTCCACGGCTACCTTTTTTTTTCTAATAGATTCTTTTTCCTCTAGTCTACTGGCTTGCAGACGGCTGGCTGCCCCGAATCTGTCGCGCAACCTGGGCAAGCTCCGTGGTACCGACTAAACGTTTACCACCAAAACCACCTTCAAGCCACGAATCCCCAACGGCTGCTCTGAACTACGCCGCCGCCGTATATTTCCATCGACAGGAAACGTAGAAACTGCCAACGACAATGGCGTCAACAGCCAGTGCAACGGGTGTTGATGCACATGCGGAAGAGCTGCGGAGGAGAAATGTAGCAGCACAAGATTCCACGGCGCCAGCACGAACACGGGCATCAGAGAAGGAGAAGTCGAAAGAGAAGGTATGCGCTCCAACACCAAGGGCATTCGGCCTTCCTATTCCAACAGCCCATGGAATAGCGACTGCAGGGTCCGATTGCTAACCAGACCACAGCCTTTCAGCGTCATCTCCCTCCTGGACGAGTACGAGTTCATCTGGGCGCCTCTGATATTCACCTTCTTCGCCTTCTTCACGCGCATGTACAAGATCGGCCTTTCGCCAATTGTGACATGGGACGAAGCCCAGTAAGCACCACGACGGCTCAGTCTACGTACCAGGTTCTGACTAGATGCAGCTTCGGCAAATTCGGTTCACACTACCTCAAGCGCGAGTTCTACTTCGATGTCCACCCACCGCTCGGTAAAATGCTCGTCGGCCTATCTGGATACCTCGCAGGATACAATGGCTCGTTCGAATTCAAGTCGGGAGAGACGTACCCTCCGGAGCTGAACTACACCTTCATGCGTCTCTTCAACTCGGCTTTCGGTGCCATCTGCGTCCCATTGGCATACTTTACCGCAAAGGAGTTGAACTTCCGCCGCCCGGTTGTATGGTTCGTCACCTTGGCCGTCCTGTGCGAGAACTCGTACACCACCATCAGCCGCTTCATTCTTCTCGACTCAATGCTGCTCTGCTTCACCTTCACAACTGTATTCTGCTGGTCCAAATTCCACCGCACGCGCAACGATCCTTTCTCTCCCGAGTGGGGTCTGTGGCTGATGCTGACTGGTGTCTCAATTGGCTGCGTATGCAGTGTGAAGTGGGTTGGTTTCTTCGTCACCGCTCTGGTTGGACTTTATACTATTGAAGATCTCTGGAACAAGTTTGGCGACTTGAAGATGCCCAAGGTACGCGACATGCGTTATGTTTTGAAGGGTTAAGCTGACAAGTACAGGCCGAGCTCGCAGCCCACCTCGGTTTCCGGGTATTCAGTCTTATCCTCATCCCGCTCGCCGTCTACATGTTCTCCTTCTACCTGCACTTCCTCATCCTTGAGAACAGCGGACCCGGCGATGCTCAGATGAGCTCTCTCTTCCAGGCGAACTTGAGGGGAACTCAGGTTGGCAAGGATAGCCCATTGGAGGTAGCGTACGGCTCTCGCACAACTCTGAAGAACATGGGATACGGCGGTGGACTGCTCCACTCTCACGTTCAAACCTACCCCGAGGGCTCCACGCAGCAGCAGATTACTTGCTACCACCACAAGGACGCCAACAACGATTGGTTCTTCTACCCCAACCGCCACGAAGTCCCTTACCAGCCAGACGAGGAGCTCCGATACCCTGGCAACGGCGACATCATCCGTCTAATCCACGCTCAGACCGGCCGCAATCTTCACTCGCACCAAGTCGCAGCTCCCGTTACCAAGGCCGACTGGGAAGTTTCTTGCTACGGCAACACCACCATTGGAGACACCAAAGACCACTGGGTTGTTGAAGTCGTCCGCGACGCTGCTTCCAGAGATTACTCTAGACTCCGCACGCTCACTACAGCCTTCCGTCTCAAGCACAAGGATCTCGGTTGCTACCTCCGTGCTGGCAACGTCAACCTGCCTCAGTGGGGTTTCAAGCAAATCGAGACGACCTGTGTGAAGAAGAACAACCCCCGTGATGTCTACACCCACTGGAACATCGAGAGCCACACCAACGAGAAATTGCCACCAGGCAACCCCGGCGACTACAAGTCACCTTTCTTCCAGGACTTCATCCACCTCAACGTTGCTATGATGACGTCCAACAATGCCCTTGTTCCCGACCCTGACAAGCAAGACGACCTTGCTTCCAGCTTCTGGCAATGGCCCATCCTCCACGTCGGTCTCCGTATGTGCGGCTGGAACGATGACAGTAAGCATAAACATGCTGATGTTTTTTGTTCGTTTGCTAACGTGATCACAGTCGTCAAATACTTCCTCCTCGGTAACCCGGCCGTCTACTGGGGCAGCACGGCATCTCTCGGCGTCTTCGCTCTGCTCGTAGCCTTCTACCTCATCCGCTGGCAGCGCGGGTACACGGACCTCAAGGCCTCTGAAATCGACCAGATCCACTACGCCGGTCTCTACCCAGTCATTGGCTGGTTCCTGCACTACGCGCCGTTCGTCGCCATGGGCCGTGTCACGTACGTGCACCACTACTACCCCGCGCTGTGGTTTGCCATTCTCGTCATGGGCTTCTGTCTCGACTTTACGACGAGGAAGCTGAGCAAGCAGATTCAATGGGGCATCTTCGCCGCTCTGTATGTGCTCATCATCGGCCTTTACTGGCTCTTCCGCGCCATCTCATTTGGTATGGTCGGGCCTAGTAGCCAGTGGAAACACCTCAAGTGGTTTGAGAGCTGGAGGATTACTGATTAAGCGGGCGTTGCATGCGCTTAAGCTTACTTGAGTCTTCTTTTTTTTTTCTCATTCTCTTTCTTTCCTCTTTACATGGGTGTAGGGAATGCGGGATGTGGGGATGTGGGACTGAGTCAGGATGCGTTGGTAGGGGGGGAAAAGGTGAGGGTGGGGGGGTTTACATGTAACAACATTTTATTTTTCCCGTATTGGACTCGTGCCTTTCTTTCCTGCTTGGAAGAGTGTCTAGGGAAAACGGATACTTGCCGGACAGACATTAGGATCGGTATCGCAAAGGGGGCGGGATGGTTCCATATGTTGAGAAGGAAGGGGAATGTCTAGGGCGGATGATATAGTATTAGACGTTTTTTCTTTTGAGCCAGCAGTAATGTGATGAAATGTTATCCACAATCCTGAAGGAGTACAATCATACTTTTTCTTCTTCTTCTTCTTCTTCTTCTTCTTCTTCTTCTTCTTCTTCTTCTTCTTCTTCACGCTGTAAAAGGAGTGCGTGGGACATGTTCATATTATAACTTGTATAGGACATTTGCTATGTACAGTACATACATTACTACTTCCTCCCCGCATCTCTCACAACAGCCCTAACCCCCTCGTTCAAAATCTCAAACTCAACCCCCCTCCCCGGACTCGGCGGCGCCCAAACGGCAAACACAAGCTTGAACCAGCGGCGCCACCTGGAAATATGATTTTCCTCTTCCCCATCCTCACCACTGCGAGCCCATGTGTCCTGGCCGTTGACAGTGTGGATCAAGGGCTGTTGTTGTCTGTGTGCGTTTGCAAAGACGGGTTGTTTCTTGAGCGCGATGCGGCATGCGAGCTGGTTTGTCCAGACGAGGCCTAGCGAGGGCGTTTTCTGGACCGAGGATTGCTCGTATTGCGAGTCGCCCCAGCCGGTGAACCAGGATTGTTGGTGGTCGAGGGCGAGGGGGTCGGGGGAGAGGAGGAGGTTTATTTGGGATGAGGACGGCTGGGAGTGGGAGGGGGTGGGATCGTTGGACTGGCTGTTTGTTGTAGATGGGGTGCGGACGACAGTAGGGTTGCCCTGGCTATTCGTCGATGTGGTGCGTGACGCAGTGTTTGAAGACGACGACGCTGCTGCTGACGAAGCGGGTTTGGTGAAGCGATCGGCTACTTGATTCGCGACCACAATGGCCACGCCTTCTGTGCGCGCCAGCTCGCGGAGCAAAGCGCCCAGCTGCACGAGCTGGGTGCCGCGACGCGCCATGGATGCTGCGGCTCCGTTTCCTCCCCCGCCATTGCCGCGCTTTTCGAATTCGGCGCGGTAGTTTGCGGCGACAGAATCGAGGACGACGAGGCCGACGTTGTGCTTTTGGATGGCGACGGGCAGTTGGTAGCGGAGAATGTGCTCCTGCGACTCGAGGTCTGGCGTCTGGATGCTGAGGATGCGCGATAGCGACGGCTTCTGGGCGGCCGGGAGGGAAGTCAGGGCCGGGTGGGAGGCAAGGAGCTGGGCGAGACGGTTTGTCGATAGCACTGCCTCGGTCGAGATGTAGACTGCTGATTTGGCGAGACCCCGGGGCGGCGGCAGTTGTGAGGCCAGGAGCAGGGTCAGAAGCAGCTGTGTTTTACCAGCACCGCTAGAGGGCAGTCAGTTTGCTGTGTGAGGATCCATGCTCGGGTTGTGTAGACACACCTCTCACCAGTCACCTCTACCACGTACCCACGCGGTATGCCTCCGCCCAGGGCAGCGTCAAGCCTCTCGTCCAAGGTGCTTATACACGTCCATTCATCGCTCTCCGCGCCCGGATTGCCGGATGCGGAAAGGAAGGAAGAAGTGCGGGCAGCTTCCTCTCCGCCGAAACCAAGCTGGAGGTGCAGGGCAGCGATCGCAGCGTCGGCGAGCTTCCTCAGCTCTCCGGCCGGCAGCTGGGCGCGTTTGGCCACGTCGGCCGCGTCAAGAGTAAGCACGTCATTCGTGGTAATCAGCGCCTTGTCGAGCGAGGGCAGCAGATGGGTGAAGGGTTTCGCGTCAAAGTCAGGCAGCACCTGCAGCAGATCCGTCATGGGCCAAAGTGTAGCATCGGCGCGGCTCTGCGGACGGGGCACACGCGCGTGGAAACAAGACAGTCTAGCTTACCGGGCGCTGCTGGCTCGGTCGAATGTCACGGCGAAAGGAGTGGTGGCCGGCGAGAAAATAAGTCGCGGGTTTGTTGGCTTGTCTGACGCGTGATGATGGGCCCGTGTTCGAGAAGCTCTCGGCGCATAGTCCGTAGTGGGGGGAGGACCTCGTTCTTCCGTTCCTCCTAAAGGCCCGTACGTCACAACCCCCGCTTCTCCACATGTTGGCATACTGTACATGCAGCCCTTTCCAAGACACGACGCCTAGACGTTGGCCTTGCCGTTTGCTGTAGCAGGAGCTCGTGAGCAATGCCAGCATGGGCACGCAGTGTGATATTTCTTCTAGCTATAGACCAGGTGCCTATCGTGTATCGTGACCGTCGTATTGCCAATCTTCAAAAAGCTACTACATGCTGCGTCCGATTAACCGGCATACATACGCGAAACGGGCTGCCGTGTGCTCGTTCTTTATAAGCCCATATACACCCTACCCGCCCACCCTTCCACTCGTCCGTGACTTTGAGAGCCGGTTCCTAACAGGCCCACGACCCACTGCTAGCGCGCCTCGGGGGAAACCCAGCCTTACGCGCTTGCCGTATCCTCACGACCGAACTCTACATCTCACCCCTACATTGTTCTACGCTGGTGCTTTGGGCCGCGGCAGAAGTTTTCCGGCCCCTTAACCAACCCTCTGACTGGATCTTGGGGGAACCGCAACCTGGTCCACACGAGTGCAGTAAGTTGTTGCGCGAGAACCCATCACATTGACTGTACCAGCTTGAAATTCATTCACCCGAATCTGGAGAAACGCCAATACCGGGCTGCAGTTCATCTAGGACTTTCGGCCCTACCGCATACGTAAGTTGCCTTCTTTTATCTCCATCTTGACTTGCATCGCCCTTTTCGTTGGTTCAAGTCGTCGGGTCATTCACCTCTCTGGTCTGTCCGGCCACGGGTCACGTACCGAGTCAGCGGTCGGCTACCTGAGCGGCTCCCTTGCATCACCTTGTCTCTTATTACCAAAGCCTATCGCGCGTTTCACATGCTCCAGTCGCCAGGTGGATCCGCCCTAGTGCTGCTTTCTCCATCCGTCCTGAGTTTTATAAGAGCACTCCCCCCCTCCCATCCACATGTACCTTGACACTCTTGGCAACCCTCGAGTACCCATGCCGGCCTACTGTTTTCAAGACTGCCACTACTTCTATCGCAGTGCCTTGCGGCATCTCAACATTGCTACCTCCATCTCTCCCCTCTACGCCTAACTGACACACGTCGCCATGGCAGTCCGCAAGTTTACACAGCCATCGTCCCTAGAGGATACGCTAGTGAAAGCATCCAAGATGCCTGGCGATGAAGGAGCTGCTGCGGTCCGTTCCGAGGAATCCGCAAAGAATAGCACGCAGTCCTACTCCGCCGAAGCACAAGCTCCGCTAGCAAGTCACACCAACCCCAACTCGAGACCTGGCATTACATTCGCCCATCAGGATAGTCTGCCCAAGCTTCCCATCCCGGACCTGGATAGCTCGTGCAAGAAGTACATTGCTGCTCTCAAGCCTCTTCAGTCGCCGAAAGAGCACAACGATACGGTGCATTCGGTCGAAGACTTTTTGAAGTCGGATGGCCTTGTACTGCAGGAGAAGCTGAAGAAGTACGCAAGTGGCAAGGCCAACTACATTGAGCAGTTTTGTAAGTACCACGTAGCTGTGATGGTATCTTGCGGCCGTTCTATCATCGACATCCGAGAGTGTTATTATATCCTTGTGCATGAACTGACCTATCGTCAGGGTACGATTCATATCTCAACTTCGACAACCCGGTGGTGCTTAATCTAAATCCGTTCTTCTTACTGGAAGACGATCCTACCCCGGCTCGCAATAACCAGGTTACTCGCGCAGCGTCACTTGTCGTCTCGGCACTGTCGTTTGTCAGAGCTGTCCGTCGAGAAGAGCTGCCGCCTGACACCATCCGTGGCCAGCCACTATGCATGTACCAATACTCACGCTTGTTCGGTACTGCCAGGATACCGACCGAACATGGGTGCCAGATCGGTCAGGATCCAACCTCCAAGCACATTGTTGTCATGTGCCACGGTCAGGTGTACTGGTTCGATGTTCTGGATGATAACCACGACCTGATCATGACCGAGAAGGACATTGCCCTCAATCTACAAGTTATTGTTGATGATGCGCAAGAAGTGCCAATCCAAGATGCCGCCAAAGGAGCACTGGGTGTGCTGAGCACTGAGAACCGAAAGGTCTGGGCTGGTCTGCGCGACGTATTGCACAGAGAAGAGGGATCAAACAACTCGGACTGTCTTAACATTGTCGATTCTGCACTCTTCGTCTTATGTCTCGACTACACTGAGCCGCAGACTGGTGCCGATCTTTGCATGAACATGCTTTGCGGTACTAGTAAGATTGAGCGCGGAGTTCAAGTCGGCACATGTACCAACCGCTGGTACGATAAGCTGCAGATTATCGTCTGCAAGAACGGAAGCGCCGGCATCAATTTTGAGCACACTGGCGTTGATGGTCATACCGTGCTTCGGTTCGCTTCGGATGTGTACACAGATACCATCCTCCGTTTTGCTCGAACCATCAATGGTAGCGCACCCAGTCTGTGGGCTTCGTCAAGCCCCGATCCTGCGAAACGCGACCCCGAAAGCTTTGGCGATGTTCAAACTACACCCCACAAGCTCGAGTGGGATATGGTACCTGAACTCGGTACAGCCCTGCGCTTTGCCGAGACACGTCTAGCAGATCTCATTCAGCAGAACGAGTTTGCCACCCTGGAATTTCCTCACTATGGAAAGAACTTTATGACCTCGATGGGATTCTCCCCTGATGCCTTCGTCCAGATGGCTTTCCAGGCCGCTTACTACGGTTTATACGGAAGGGTCGAGTGTGTCTACGAGCCTGCCATGACCAAGATCTACTATCACGGGCGAACCGAGGCCATTCGATCTGTCACGGAAGAGTCAGTCGACTTTCTGAAAATCTTCTGGGGCGAGAACCCGGCAGGCCAAAAAATCGAGGCACTTCGCAAAGCATGTCAAAAACACACGGAGAACACAAAGATTTGTTCCAAAGCACAAGGGCCCGACAGACATCTCTACGCGCTGTATTGTATATGGCAACGCGCTATTGACGAATCTCAGGAAGTGGCTAGTAGCGACGGGTGGGATTCGACGCGTCCGTCCAGCGCGGATGCTTCTGGCGTCACATCACCTAACCGCAACTCAGTCCTTTCAGAGAATGGCTCGATATCTAGCTCGCCCCCGCCCGCTCCAGTACACCACTCAATGCCCGCACTCTTCGCAGACGCAGGGTGGGACAAGATCAACCAAACGATTCTCTCCACTTCCAACTGCGGCAACCCATCTCTGCGTCAATTCGGCTTCGGGCCCACCTCAGCCGAAGGCTTCGGCATTGGCTACATCATCAAAGACGGCAGCATCTCCATCTGCGCCTCATCCAAGCACCGACAAACCAGCCGTTACATTGACGCGCTGGAATCCTACTTCCTCGAAATCCGCAAACTACTGCGCCAAATCAAGCGCCGTGGCACCTCCGCCGACAAGACGGCCACGCGTGCGCGTGAAGCAGAAGACAGGCCACTGGCCAGCCGCGTCAAGAGCAGGGGACGAATCATACTCGGTGACGGGGCCAAACAGCAGACACCGGCTGAGAGCGTGGCTGACGATGATGACGATGATGGTCTAGGCGGATGTAGGACTCCCCCTTCCCCTCCTTTTTTTCTTTCCCTTGATGAAGTCTCGAGTCGCGACTCTTCTGAGCAGTTTCCTTGTTTTCCTCGCGTGGCGCTCCCGCCGACTCCACCGAGCTCGCCGCCGTTCAAACCCATGACGGCTGTGCTTTCGAGTTCCCAGAGGAAACCCTTGCCCTTTGTTAAGCCGGTACGGGCGAGGCAGGGGGCGCAGGGGGCGGGCGCGAGGAAACCGATTTTCTACTCTTCGTGAAATTCCTTTTCATTTTCTCTTATAGTTTGTTCGCTGTAGCGATTTTCTTTACTTTTTTCTTCTTCTTCGCTTTGCCCAAGACTAGAGCTTCTCAAGACTTCATCAAATCACTTTACCTCACCTCCTGCACCACTACGTTTTTTTCTCTCCTTTTGGCACTTGGCATACACATCCACATACATACAAAGACGACATTCACCCCCCTCCGCTTGTTTCCATAATACTGATTCGGACTTTTTTGCTCCCGCACAGATGGCTTCTTCGACGCTGGCATGCTGCGACAGGCGCTCAACGCCAATCGCGCACAGGCCGAACCCGTCGAGCGCGACGTTATACGCAGGAACATTGGAAGGAGATTGAGGCTGGCGGAGTACTGAGTGCTGAGTACTGAGATGAGCAATGCAGATCGATAGATAGAGTGTGGGGGGGATAGAGGTTAGGGATTTTTTTGTTTTCTCGATCTACAGTGTTTGGTGCTGGGAGGAGTGGAATTAAGGTGAATGGGAGGAGATGGAAGCAATGTCGTTCCATATGTTTAAATGAGCATGGAGACAAGGTTACTTACTAGCTTGGAGTAACATGCATGTCCCGCCATCATCCAATACCCCTCTCTTTGTTATATACATGGAGTTCCCAACACGGAGCCCGTCCACACAATTCTGCTCCATCTGAGCATCTGAGTTAAACCAAAAACCAAACCATGACCGCTCGCTATTCCAAAAGAAGAAGAAAAAATATCAGTACACGACCAAAATCGTCAGCATGTCTAGCTATCGACCACAGCACCGAACCCAGTGTCTTACACCCCCCCCCCCCCCCCCCCCCCCCCCACAACCCCCACCACCACCAGCGCTCCTATACACCCTAGCATATCAAACCAAAATGACATCACTACGTCATCCTCAGCTCCTTCAGCATAATAATTAAATCCCCCTTTTTAGCCTTATCCACGTTACCCACTCGCCGCGTCGTCATCTCAGCTCGACCTGTGCACTCTTCTCCATCCCCTTCATCGTCATCATCAGAAAGACAAGAGTGCATAACAGACCCCTCTCTCTGCCGTTGATGTTGTTGCTGCTGCTGCTGCTGTTGTTGTTGTTGTTCTACGCCCGCCATATAGCCAGCCAGTACATTATGTAGACGGGGATTCTGCACCGCACTGATATATCTTGGTCCTTCTCCTCCTCCCCCTCTTCCCCATTCCTCTTCCTCTTCATCTTCTTGTTCTCGATCTTGCGCTAGGACACGCTGGTGCCGCGGAAACTGGTGTACAAGCGGGGGAGACGTGGTACCAAGGCCGCGACGTGGACCGTCTGAATTCGTCCCGGCCCTTTTTCTCTCAGGAGCTACTGCTGTTGCTAGTGACGTGTCCCACCGCTGTACCTCCTCCCTTTTCATCGGCGGAACAGAAATCACAGTCTTGAGCTGCGTCCCGCTACTTATCTCCACTTCGCTGGTTGGAGGCGAGGGGTGCAGGAGCGAGGAGCCTTTTCGTGGGCCGAGCGTTGGTCTTTGTGGGCGTTTGGACGGCGCGGTCTCGGTAGTCGTCGTAGGAGCAGTCGTAGGAGCAGGGGCGGGAGGAGGGAAGAAAGGGGACGACGACGACGATGACGGTAGGATACTTGCTGCTACTGCTGCTGGTCGAGCATCCACCACTTGTACCCCTGGCGCTGCGTATAGCGCCAGCGGATCTGCGCGTTCATCGGCGGGCGTCGAGGGGTGAAGAAGTGTGGATTGGCGTCGTCGCTGCCGTGTATCCATAACAACACCCCCAGTCACACCATCTGCCACCGTACCAACAGAACTCATACTCGTCATCCCAATTCCCGTACCCATCCCCCCATTCTCCCGTGTTCCCGCCGTATCCCCGCAGACCTTCCGCCACACCCTCTCATCCTCCGCGTTCGTCATAACAGCATCGATAGACCCCCGACGTGTAAACTCCTGCTTCAGACTCGGTCCCCAGCTCGGTTTCCGCTTCAATGGGGGATGCGTGCGTTTGTTGTCTTCTCGCTGGCTGGCTCGTTTTCTCGGTGGAACTGTTGATTTGGGAGAAAGTGGGGGTGATATCGAATAGTATTCGCAGTCGGTGCCGCAGTCTTCGTCTTGCTCTTCATGGATGACGTTGGCTTGGTAATTTGGGGGTGGGGTCGCTTCGTATCTGCCGCGCTTGGTGCTTGATGTGATGGTGGTGGATTGGCTGCTGCCCTGCCCGCGTCCGGCTATTCCACCTCTTCGGCCTGAGACCATGAAGCCGCCGCATTGGTTGCAGGCGGTGCCGGGTTTGGTTGCGGTAGAGTATTGTTGGACGGTGCAACATGGCGGGGAGGCGTTGCGCCAAAAATGAGATGCGTTCATGTGCTGCGGTGTTGGTGTACTGCTCTGTTTGCAAGACCAGGAGTTATCAGGATCTCGATGTATTAAACGTCGACGCGCTATATTCCTGCAGTCAGGCGAAATTAGATGACGGGGTATAGAAGTGTAAACGAAAAAGTCGGTTCACAGATATTGATCGAAAATACAAGAAGAGTAAAAGGCTGGAGTAGTTGCCTATCCTTGTTTATAGGGGCCTTAGTCACGCAATGGTGAAGTCAGGAACGATAATGACTGGCGACCCTACAACAGGGCCGATGGTTGGTATAAAGCCAATGCCAACACTACTCATGCGTGCACGCTTGGACGCCACGCAACAGATAGACGCATAGACTTAAAAGCACATGTATACGCCGAAATGGTCCCAACAAGGGGGGGAGCGCCGCGCTCACAGGAATTTTTAATAGTCGCTTTAAACGAGAATAAAGAATTTCCCCTTGTCAGCGCATATGCCATTGCTACCAAAGTTCTGGGCCTGTGCTTGGACTCGTCATCGTAAGGTTGACCGGTATTTGGGGACATGCGTGTAATAACGGTGCAAGAGTCATTTTTGTTGGTGCGCCCTGTGCGGATCCTTCAACGGACCGATGAAAGATGCCCGGCTGTCCTGCCCTGCCCACTCAGATAAGCATGGTATCCCGAGTCAGGCTGCGGCTACGAGAAAATGCTTCCGTGGATTGTGTTCAAAGGGTGTCGTGTGCTTCGCCGCGCTCGGTAGCAATGACGTACGCGCAACGATGCATCGGAATCAGAACACTTCCATCTCCTCTGTCACGCGTTTTCCGAACCAGTCGACGAGTTCGTCGCCGGCTGCATCATTCCTGCCGTTGAAAAAGTCCGTCATGCGCATATCGTTGCCGTCGTCTTCGGCAGGCCAGTCGATGGCAACTTGTCCCTTTTTCCCTTCAAGCAGCTCTTTCGCTGTGCCCCATGAAAAGCGCGTCTCGCTACCCCAGCCAAAGAGGGGGTCCATATTCTGCTTCATCCAGGCTGTTGTTCGCGCATCCGACGGATATCCTGATCCCCAAGCGATGTGAGCCTCGGTGCCCTCCGCAGCTTCTGGGTCGCGACTATGATATGGTTCATAGCACACATCGAGTGCAGCATCGCGGGTAACCTTGGCGCAGACAGACGCGGCACTGACGACGGGGTATAGACTGTCGGCCTTCTTTGCGACGGTGATGCTGATGGTTGGCCAGATCCTTTCCAGCTTCTTCTGGTAGATTTCCGGCTTGCCGATTGTGTCGATGTAAATCTCCTTCACGTTGACACCCTGTGCCAGCACCCCCTTGATCAAATCGATTGTCGCGTCCATGGCCTGGGCGTTGAGATTGTATACAGACGGCGACAGCATATGCGCCGAGATGTCTTGTGCGGACAATAGCCTTGTTGCCCATCCGCCAGCTTCGTAGAGGTCTGTGTCCTTGGTACACAGCACACGCATAAGGTCCGATCGAACTTCGGCCTTGAGCACCTTGGAATCGTCGAAATGGTGGGTTTCAGCGAGGAGAGAACGGTGGAGCTCGATTGGCAGATAGAAGAGAGCGTAGACCATGGGGCCTGCTACAGTTAGTCGCCATTAAGGCGTTACTCGGCTGGGAGAGCAGTACCTAACACAGGGCCTCTTCCTGCCTCGTCGACACCGAGTACTACCTCTCTCGACATGTCTTCTGCAATCTGCTTGGGTATCGGCGAGAAGTGCGAGTATGACTTCCCACTCAAAATGCCCGGCTTGGAGATTGACGGCGCCATAAAGACGTCCGAGGTTGGAGTCTCCTGTTCAATGTCCTGTGTGTCCATCTGAGCATCTTCCTGTGACTCTGCCATGGTTGTGAGTAGGTTGTTGCTGTGAAGTGGTGATATAGAGCTGGCTGTCTCGATGCGATTGCAAAGTGATGGTTCCCGGGAGACGCGACGCGTTCGTCGGCGGCTTGCTACGCGATTCACCGAGCCGCTAGCGCATGGCACCGCAGCCCGGCACGATACCCACCCACACACTTCATGCGTACACGGCACAATGCATACAGTTTTCGACACTTTTCCCTTCAACCTCCTCGAAGCGGCATATCTGCGTCTGCAGGTCATGCTCGTGTCACCACACAAGTGTCCCACCGCATAAGTCTCGCCGAACCTAGCAGCCGTGACGGCAGCATGGCGGTTACATGCGTCCCGCACCCTGCGAACTCACTCTCGGTTGTCTTGATGTGCTAAAGATGCGCAAACCGAAATTCAAATTCCCCCCGCAATTACTGTACACTATTATAGATGGTTTTGCTCACACTGCTTCTGATACTTTCCTGCACCCAATTTGGCAATCCTCTAACCAGACTGGCTTTGCTCGCACTGCTCGGCAAGATGACCTGTCCGCCACTACAGCTCATGATTCTCTGAGCGATGGCATCTGCAACAACAGCGAGCTCAATGACGGCAACCCCGCGTTTCGACAACTCATACTCTACAGGTGCCAAGAGTGGCGTGCGCACCCAGTCGGGATGGATTGATGTTGTCAGCACATTGCGGCTGTTGTAGTGATGCTTGAGCTCTTGATTGAGCGCTGTTGACTGATGAGCATATTGTGTAGAAGAACCAGAATTGAAGACAAACCTTCGTGATAGCTCAAGATCGCTGCCTTAGTCGCACAGTAGTCGGCTAATCCGCCAACACCCATAAAGCTCGCTGTGCTTGCCACGGTAACGATATGGCCCTTGTTGTGCCGAAGCATGTCCGGTAGAAAGGCCTTGGTCGTGTACCAGTTGCTGAGCACATTTACATGGAATATCTTTCGCAGATATTCATCAGAAGTAGTCAGAATGGTGTGCGTATCCATGATGCCGGCGTTATTAATGAGGATAGTGGGCGCGCCCATGCTGTCTTTGACTTGCTCCGCAGTTGAGTAGACTGCATTTGGGTCCGTGATGTCGCACGCAAAGAACTTGACGTTGACCGCTGCTAACTTGATTAGCATATAAATCAGGTGACTTTATGAGTGTAACGGCTTACAACCCTGCAGGCTCAGAGGTAACTGTTGAATATCCAACACAGCAACTCTGATGCCCTTGCTAATCAATCTCGCGACGACCAGTTCTCCAATTCCACTGCATCCTCCCGTAACGACTGCCACCTCCCGACTCCAGTTCCATTTTGCCTTTTCACTTCGGATTCTTCCGGCATTCAAGGCGATATGATTCAATTGCTTGTTAAGAACACCCGCTGTTCCGAACGCAAGGCACACCTTCAAAGCTTTGAGGATCTGGGCATACCGTGTGGGATCTCGGAGAGCCGCGATCCTGTTCGTGAGCTGGCTACGGAGCTGCGGGGGGCCTTTTGTCAATACCCAAAGGAGAGCTGCTGTGATGATCGGGTTGAGGGCCACATGACCAACAGATGTTGTGATGAGCTTGAGTATGTTTTGCAGTACTAGAGACATGACTGTGGATCTTGCAAGCGATGCGTGAGCATAGTCTTGGATACTAGGTGGAGATACATATAATAGTTTCTAGTACCTTTATAGTCCATTGAATGCCGTGCGGGTCCGGCTGCGACAAGAGGGGAATGGGGAGACGCCAATAGTGTTTAGTTCGGCAGAGTCGTGCCATCCATGTCGATACCTCGGCTTCCCCATCCCGAGTGCCCATTGTATTGGAAATGCACGATTACCTCTACATGCCATTCGGCCTGAGCTAGAAATGCCATGGTGATTATTAGATGTAAAGGCACGGACCAGAAGTGTCCCATAGAATGATGCATGCAAAGTTGAAGGGTCCGAAGAAGGAGCGCACTTGCCTTTTAGAAACCTGGGGCTGAGATTGCGAGAAGAACCTTGTGCGACGGCTATTGAGGCAGACCGTGACCATCAGCGCGTTGTTTTGTTGCTGGATATCTGTAAGTCAATCCCCACTGATAAAGAACAAATCGGGGCCCGTCGGACAAAATTGGTGAAAAAGTATCGCTGAAGGCTGGAGAAAATACAATGATCAAATGGACTCTGAACTTAGCCACAAGACATGGAGCCTATCGACACGTACTGCACTGTAGTTCCAGTATGAAATGTCGCTGAAAATTGTGGCTTCCACATCTTGAAGTGCACGCCAACCATTCCCCAAGCTCTTCTGGGTCTGTTGAGCTGAACTTCACCGCCACCATGGTGACAATGCACACTCCCATTGTGCTATCACTCGTGACCTGCATCAAATCTGTAGACTATCGACAAAGCACCTAGGCGTAGCACAAATGGGAGCAGCAGCCGCAGATAAACGTTGCTTTTTGAGGATATCCCGACAGTCTGGGACGACAACACGATTGGTCAGCGACACGTGCGGCTTCCTGCCACGAGGAACTCTATGAGGACGTCTCAATCGAAAATTGTCAAGCTGAAACCATCAGCAATCAACTCCTTCGACTGCATTACCTCCACGAGGTGGTGGCAGGAGCACCACTTTGGCCTGCTTTTAGCCGGTTCCACGGATCCCACTCAATCTTCCTTGCTGATTGGAAGATGCAGAGCGCGTGCGGGGAAATGCCTGGTTCGCGAACCTGAAACGAGAGCGGTCAGGCTCCAGCTAACCGCATCGGCTGCCTTGAAAGATGAGGCGCCTCGTCTAGGAAGATCGACAATGTCGCAAAAGAAGAGTGTACAATGACAAAGATGTAAGCCCGCAGGCTGAGCCTATGTCTAGTAGCAACCCCCCCACCCCTCCCATTCCCTCAGCATGAGAGTACAAGACCCAATTGCTAGGCTAAGCAGGCTCAAATCAACCTACTTCTGCACGACATCCGTCCCTCATAGGCCCGGCACGCGTAGCGGCATGCGTCGGTGTTTGAGATGATCAATGCCCCGCCTGTCCTTCGGCCGTGGACGCTGCACTGCCCCTCTTTGCCTGTATGGCGGTCCGGCCAGACACTGCAGTTCTGACTGGTCGGGCTCCTCCATGGTCGATAGCTGCCAGATGACGTGAGGGCATAACTCTGCCCACCGCCCGCCGGCCTCTCCATCCCACTCCAGGGGCCTGGAACTTGCTGTAGAGCAGCAATCAGAACCACGTTTGCCGCGCATATCGAGCTGCAGTGGGTCATGTTAAATAATGCGAGGAGGCTGTGACAGTTGACGCGAGCCGTGCAAGATGGCTGGGACGACGTGAGAGAGGTCAGCCGCCATACTTGGTTAGTTCTTGGTACGGAGACTAGGGCCACGTCGCAGCCTCGCTCACACAAGTCGCGATTGAATCGTGGGCGTTAGGTATTCCCGGGGCGCTTCTTGTGCATATAGAAGGTTTGCGGGAACCGGAGGGTCCAAAGCCTCAATCGGGCAGAGTACGCGACCAGCAGCAGCGCAATATGTGCGGAATCCCCCCCCCAGCACTAGTTGAGCGCCACATCGTCCCCTGATGGACCCTGACCTGTGATTCCGACGCTCCACACCTGCTTCATAGACTTGCTCTTTCGGCGCCCCAAGTCTGAACGGTTGGCCAGCACTTCCAGACTTTCCAAGACTGTCCTTACCCACGACTCGTACTGTGCATAGGCCATCGAGTGCGCGCTGCTGCGACCCGCACCACAGCGCCTTCCGTTCCTGCCTACGTACCGAGTTTCCAACAACGTTTCCGTCCGAACTCTGTAAGATCAAGAACAGCGGGTAGTGAGGGAAGTTAGGGCATTTGCCCTGTGTACGAATTATCTTGTATGTATCTGCAGCCTTTGAGTAGTGGAAGCGGTGGATGCGGCTTTCATCCCGACATCACACCGCCCGCCAGACCCCCACACCAGCTTCGAGGACGTTCGCGCTGACCTGAATCCCAGTGTATTTCTAGTATTCTAGTCAGCATGGCCTACCAAGGCATGGGAGGAGGCAACGGCCTTAGATCTCCTCGCGAAGAGTCGTCCTTCCTTTCCTTGAATCGCGCCGCTCAGAACAACGATGGCCGCGCGCAGCTGCACCGACGCTTCACCACCAACAACATCCCGACCCTGAGTACTCCATTGTCGCCAATCGGCCAACAGCGTAGACAGGCGGCAGAGCCGACCGAATTTACAACAGCGGTATGTCGGTACTCTCGTACAAGTAGGATTTGGAAAGCAAGTGCTGGCGCTCGAGAACGCCTTGCAACTTGGAGCGGCGCAGCTTCCACAACCCATGTGGATAGACTTGGAGCCATGACCGACCCAAGACATGGCCTTGCGCTGGTATTCGGGATGGATGCTGTCCAGTTATGTATTGCGCGGTGAACAAGAGTTTGGGCTAACGACCAATCCCGACAGACCTACCACAAGCTCCAAGTTGTAAGTCTGCTTCACTGCGCCTTTTAATATCTCTCACCCCGCTGCCCCTCATTTCCCAGTGGAAGTAAGATTAAACCCGCCAAGCTTGTTTGCCTGGCCGACTCTGCGACGCACAATTCCATAAACAGCTTTCCTCGTTTCTTCCTCACAGACAAGACAAAAGCCCGCCTGCAGACATCAGTATTGCTGCCGTTGTACCTGCACATCTCCTTGTCTCGCTCTGAGATTCATCCTCCATCATTTCTTTTTCCATCTGTTCCCGTCTCCGCCCATCCTACATCACCAGCGACGTTGTTGCTTCACGTGAAACGCACTTGGCGGACCGCGCGTGACTAGCTAACAGCTTGCAGCTTGAGAGGAAAAGGATCGAGCACGAGTATCTCAAAGAAGCAAAACGGCGCTTCGACGCTGAAATGGAGCTGCTTAACTTGCAAGCCCAGCACGGCGAAGCTGATATGAACCGCTTCTCGAATGAAGCCAACTACGGCGGACCCGCCCATAGCCAGCCGACGACCCCGCCTGAGTACAACGAGGGCAACGGCTTTCCGTCTGCCTTGTCGCGTCCGAATCGTTTCAGTATGTCTAGCATCAACCCAGGTATGACTACTCGCGGTAGCCGGGCCAACTCGCAAGTCACTTCACCTCCGTTGAACACGCATGGCAATGGCGGTAACGGCAACAACAACTTCCCCTCCCAGTCTATGCCAGGATCCCGCCGTAACTCCGACGAGGATCACGATGACTTTGAAAACGACGACTTCACCCCGCTCAGCCCAGCAGCCCGCAAGTAAGTTCGCCCGAGACATACCTTTACTTCTTCAGAGCTATTGACTGAACTCAACAGGAACAATCGCATGTCGATGCCAGTTACACGGATGGACTATGGCAATCGCTCGGACCTGCCAGATCTTTCCTCTGTCCTTGGCCACATTGATACGGCTGGCTTTCTGTTTGGTCAGGATGACAAGTCTGCCGCTTCACAAGAGCGCAAGGCCTTTCTCCAGATGGGCAATACCAAGGATGATTTTCCCGTCTTGGTCCGTCGTGACGGTGCTGGTAATGGTACGAAGCTCTCCGCCTCTTCCACTGCACTTGATTTGGCCCTTTCCCAATCCCCTAGCCCGGATGCCCAATCCACGGGCTGGAGCGGTTACCGTCACCGTCAGGCTCAGCAGTCACTTCCCGCTAACACTTTCCGTAAAGCTCCCCAGGTAGATGAATACGAGTCTGGCCGGTCCAACGGCAACGGCAATGTCGACACGACACCGAAAAAGAGCATGGCCGGCAACCGTCGCTCCGTCGAGTTCAGCTTCGCTAGCCCCACCAGCGCCATGCCGAAGTTGACTCAGTCGTATTCTACAAACGATGTTCCGACGCTGAAGAACGGCAATGGTGTCAACGGAGCCAATGGTATCGGTTTCACGTCCCATGCCCAGCAGCACTTCCACAACCACAACGCCAGTCTCGGCCGCATCCCCCAAAACGTCATGTCCAACCGTAACAGCCGTGATCTTTCAATGGGCAATCGGGATGCGGATTACCGTGGCGGACAGTCTGGTCTACATGCCAGCGCTGCTCCATTTGGTCCTTCTGTCACTTCAGCTGCTAATGGCGGGGTTGCAGCAAGCGTCGGGTCGCCAGCCATGTCGCAATACTCAAGCGTCTCAGCTGCCAACCCTGGGTACTATGGCTACGGAATGTCGATGCTCAACGGCGGCATGAACAACCTCAACCTTGGAGGCGGACCTGGGCCTGGACATGGACCTGGGCCGCAGTACGGTGGACCGCCGACTTATGCGCCCAACAACATGTACGGCAGTGGCTCACAATACAACCCATACGCTACCTATGGACCAGGCGGTCGTGTACAAGATAGCCAAGCTCGTGTGATCCAGAGCCGCCGCTTACAGAACGATGCCAACAAGTACATGAACTACGATTTGAAGACGATGCCGCGACAGGAGATCTACAGTTTGTGCAAGGATCAGCACGGGTGCCGCTTCCTGCAGAAGAAGCTTGAAGAGCGCAATGCCGAAAACATCCAGATCATCTTCGACGAGACTGCCCCCCACGTCGTCGAGCTCATGACTGATCCGTTTGGCAATTACCTCTGTCAGAAGTTGTTAGAATTCTGCAACGATGAGCAACGCAATGCTCTTGTTCGCAACGCTTCCCCAGCCATGGTTCAGATTGCGTTCAACCAGCACGGTACTCGAGCTCTGCAGAAGATGATCGAGTTCATCTCGACCGATGATCAGACACAGATGATCATTCGAGCCTTGTCGGGACAGGTGGTTGATCTCATTCAGGATCTGAATGGCAACCATGTTATCCAGAAATGCCTAAACCACCTCAAGTCACCCGAGGCTCAGTTTATCTTTGATGCGGTGGGCGAGCACTGTATCACCGTGGGCACTCATCGACACGGCTGCTGCGTTCTGCAGCGTTGCATTGACCATGCGTCGGGATTCCAGAAGGTCGACCTCATCCGCAAAATCACTGCCCACAGCTTCCACCTGGTGCAGGACCCGTTTGGCAACTATGTGGTTCAGTACATCTTGGACCTCAACGATGCTTCATTCACAACGCCCATGTGCCAGGGCTTCCAGGGCAAGATCTGTGAGCTGTCCAAGCAGAAGTTCAGCTCCAACGTCATCGAGAAGTGCATCCGCTGCGCTGAGCCGCACGTCAAGTCGATGATGATTGAGGAGTTGCTTGACGTTGAGCAGCTCGAGCAGCTGATGCGCGACTCGTACGGCAACTACGTTATCCAGACGGCACTTGAGTTTGCTCCTGCCGAGTTGTGCATCCACCTTATTGAGGCCATGCGCCCGATCTTGCCTTCGATTCGACAAACTCCTTATGGTCGGCGGATCATGAGCAAGGTCGGAGAACGCGAGAGCCGACTTGCTGCCTACACAGGCCGTACCTCTTCTGGTCACGCCTCTTCGGGCCATGCATCTCCAGGCACGGCGCAAGGCTCTGAGTCGAGCTCAATCTATGCTCCTGCCCCTCCTCACCAATACCAGGCGCCCATGTACACGGCAAATGCAAACTACGGCCCCAGCATTCTTTCTCCGCAACCTCATCGCCAGCCCCACCGGTTGAGTAACGCTTCGGCGCCACAGCACTTGCAAAACCCGTCTGTCCACAACAGCCAGGGCTATCAGCAGCACCAGTACGGTGTAGCGCAAGCTAACGGTGGTCATGGACAATGGTTCTAGGATGACTTGAAGATCTTCGACGAAGTTATGACTTGACGAGCTATGGGACGGTCAAAATCAGATGGACTCCTCGGCATACATGACTACGCAACACGTTTCCCAGTACACGATACTGATGTTGGGGGCTGTCATTTCCAAGGGGCCCATGTTTCTATCTATCGGTCTTGTCTGTGAGGGTTAGGTTGGACGGTTGGACGGTCGACTATACCCTCGTTCATCGGGCAGATTGATCTTGTACAGTACGACTACACGATCATCAACATCAACATCAACATCATCATCATCATCATCATCACCACCAAGGAACCTAGGCATCCTTGGGCATCTTACGGCGCACGGGTACGGGAAGACTATACATGGAGTTGTTTTTCTTTTCTTTTTCCCCTTTCACCTGCTTGTATTTTACCCCCTTCACCTTTTGGCCCCCTACCGTTTGCATTTATCCCATTGCTTGTCTATACAATCATGGCACCTTGGTGCACGAAAAGAAGACGTTTAGCATGAGCACAACAAGAACAAGTACGAGCGCGAGCAATTGTCGCCACGTCGACGACCTCTTTTTTTTTTTCTCTTTCTTTCTTCCCTTTCTTTGACGAACATGTTGCAATGGCACTTGTCGTGAGCCTGGAGCTAGGTGGCAAGTCTTGGGTAGAGAATAAACGATTAGTATGACATGGGTGCTATCGTGAACGTTGTGATGTGACGCAGCGGACGAGGTTCGGAACATGGGCCAATTGTGGCGTGAGGCTCACCAATCACGACACAGCAAGGGGATGTAAAGTATCGCGCGTTTGCTTGATTGATTGGATAGAGTGGTTGCCAAGGTGGCACTGGCTGGCGGAGGAGTGATGGATGGTGCAGCGCTGCTCCCCGAGGACGGGGCCGAGGCGATGACGTTTGCTTCCGCCTGCCGCTTTGGGGATGATGCGTCTGAAACACTGACCTTCCTCCTTGCACCTAGACACTTACAAGGCGCTTGCACGACGGTCGAAACTTTGATAGAACGTGCAGCAAGTGATAAAGACACGGAAATTCGTCGCCGCTTAAAAAGACCCTCTGTAACTCACCTCGGCACGCCCAAAAGCTCCTCGCAGCCCCCTACAAGACGCACGCCCGCATATTCCGTCGCATCGCCGCGTCGCCCAAGACGATTGATTATGATGCGCTTCGCTATCCTTTCGGTTCTCATCGCGCTCTTTGCTACTTTTGTTATGGCGACGGCACCTCACCGGGCCGTCATCATCAGCTGGCCCAACGATACGCCGGATGAGATTGTGGAGCAGAGCAAGGACGCTATCAGGAAGGCTCAGGGTAAGAGACAGTACTCACCGGGCCCGTGGGCCACGCCGTGGGAATAGCGAGGGCGCGAGCGAGGCATGGGTAAGAAAAGGCATGCTAACAGGGAATGTGTGCAGGTGTCATCACCCACGAGTACAACATCATCAAGGGCTTCGCTGCTACCGCCCCAGCCTCGGCGCTCGAAATGGTGTCGGCCATGAGCGACGTGTACAAGTGTGAGATTGAGGAGGACGGTATCGTCACGACGCAGAACGACAAGGAGTAAGGTGGCAGGGCAAGGTGGTGGTGGTGAATATGGGCACGAAGCAGACTGTATGAATGACTACTATACGATTTGGAGTTTGGGCTGGGGGCTGGAGTTTACGGACAGGACATCATTACTATACATGGTAGATTGAAATGGGAGATGCGCGCTTGGAGGCATGCTTTTTCTGACAGCATATACGCCTAACCGCACACGTGTCTTTGGCCGCCGCATGCCTCTCTACCCAATCGTCTTTCTCTGTCTCTCCCCCGAGTGAGGCATGCGGCGGCCAAGTGAGGCACCAAATAGCATGCAGCATGACGGTTCCTGTCGTGGTGCGGTGAAATGGTGGGACCCTGCAGCGGCACCACCTTCCCCGCGATGCCTGCCGCCAAGGGACGTGCATGTCGTCTCAGCACAACGGCCTGTGGTGATGGGCGTCATGTCAGTCGGGACATGTGTGGTAGACTGACTGCTGACTGCCTTCCGCCCTGCCCTCATCTTGCGATCCGAGCACACTCAGCGGTGAAGACGGCGGCCCCGCGGAAGTTGCTGCATTTCGGCCTAGCGTTCGGGACACCCAACCTCACCAAACGCGTCGACACGTCCCCCGTACAAGGAACAACCTGTGCGTGGTGGAGCACCCTCTACCAGACATTGCAACACCGCCTCCGCGACATGCATGCCCGCCAACGCATGCACTCAGGACCGCACATAGACATTAAGACGCACACCGGCGGGTCGTGAGCCCCCCGCGACACAAACCATGGACGACTTCAAGCCTGAGCTGCTCAAGGCCCTCTTGGACTGGGTATGTCCAAGTCATGCACTGGCGATGTGCCGTCCGACTATAGACATGTGATTTTTTTCTTTGGCTGACGACTGACGCCCAGGTGAACACATTCGACCTGCCCTTTAGGATCACCTCGCTCAACCAGCTCGAAGACGGCCAGCTGCTCTGGCAGATTCTCGCCGATATCGACGCCGACTACTTCAACGAGTCCCTCCCCAACTTTGAAGAGAACCACCGCCGCCAGTCGGACAATTGGATCCCACGATGGCAGAACCTCAAGCACATAGAGCGCACCACGTCAACGTACATCCGGGAAGAATGCGAGCAGTTGCCCGTCCTGACGAAGCGCATGATACCAGACCTCAAGACGGGCGCGAGAGATGGCTCCACCATGCTCGTGGCCAAGCTTACCATGGCCGTGCTCCTCGCTGCCTGCTTCTCGCCTCGCAGCAACCAGCGGATGCTCCAGGTCATGCCCAAATTGGGCACCAAGACGGCTGAGACCATTGCCGAAGCCATCCAAGAGATGCAGGCGTTGGATCAACGCATGTCCGAGCTAGGCGTCGACGCAGAGCTGACTTCAGAGCCCGTCCTTCCAGGCTATCGAACGCCCACACGAGCCCTTTCCGGCCAACCACCGCCAGCAGGAAACGAACTGGAGCAGGAAGCACAACTATTCGAAGCCAACAAGGACAGACAGGCGCTGAAGACCCAAGTGGCCAAGCTGAACGAGGAGCTCAACGCCTCGCGAGAGCGGATAGCCAAGCTTGAAGAGGAGGTTGCCGAAGCAAGTGCATATCTAGACGTTCGGGCCGGCCAAGCACAACGAGCCCAATCCGACGATGTCGAAAACCTACGCAACGATTTGCTGCGCGACCGCCAATACATTGACCAGCTCGAGCAGGACCTGGCGAGTGCGAGAGAGATCATGGACAGCCAGAAGCGACGCCTCGATCGCTTACAGGGCGAGGAGGGGGCGAAGCAGGACCTCCGCGACCAACTGCAACTAGTCAAGGCCGAGCGCGACGAGCTAAGCCAGAAAGCAAAAGCAAACGAAAACCTCAAGAAGAAGATTGAGTCGCTTACCAAAGAGACGAAGCAACTGGAGACACTACGGGAGGACCATCAGCAAGCACGCGAGCGACTGGCACAGCTTGAAAACGTCGAGGAGAGGATCGAAGTCCTGCAAAACATCATCAAGGAGAATGGCCAGACACTTGCTAATGGCGAACAAGCCATTTTTGAGGAAAAGGGCAAGCGGACACGAGTCGAGCATGAGAACCTGCTCCTCATGAAGCAGCTGGAGCAGACCCGCGAGCTGCAGTACAAGGCCGAGGATGCCAAGCAGGAGCTGGAAGAGCGGATACGAGAGCTGGAATCGTCCAACCATGCCGACCGTGGCGACAGTCTCGAGGATGAGCTGACACAGGACGAGAATGCGAATCAAGAATCCGAGAAGCCAACGTCAGAAGGACGGCTCAGCGCAGACGCTATTGCTTTGCAGCAAAGGGTGGATATCCTCACTGCCCGTTTGAAGTCACTGGAAAGCGAGACACTCAAGCAGATGCAAGAAAACTTGGGTCTACGGTCTGACATGATGGCAGAAAAGGATGAGACCAGTCAAAAGTAGGCTACTTTGACAGAATTCCCTCTTCTATGCTAACAAACTCCAACAGGCCCTTTCTCGAGCAAAACGAAAAGCTACAAACCGCCCAGTCCGAGTTGGAGGAGCTCCGTCGCCGGTTACGAGAGCAGGACTTGCACATGGCAGAACTCCGGAACGAGCTCAATAGGAGTAGGTTGCCCAACACACACCCATGGAATCAAGTTGACATGTTCAGAATCCGACGTCGACGATGATGCGCGGGCAGTCAGCGTTCAGAAAGAGCATGAGCGTATGCTAGTGTTGCAAGAGAGGACGAACGACCGACTGCGAGAGCTCGAACTCGCAAATGCCGAGAAAGCAGGCCTTTTGCGGGCAGCATTGCTCGACCGTGAAAATCTCCCACCAGAACTTCTCGAGCTCAAGAGAGCCGAGACGATACAGGATATGCGCGAACGGATAGAATCGGTTCTCAAAGCACCTGCCGAAGCACAAGCCAAAGTACTGGACACGACGAGCTTAGAAATCGCCGAGACCGTACTCTCCTCGGAAGCGGCTCTAGACAAAGCAAAAAAGGTAAGTACTCGGCAGATTTCTCATACCAAATCACCTTCTTCTGCCTTTGAGGTTGCCGTCTCTGCCATGAGGCGAAGTCGGCTTGAGCCCTCGTATACTGCCGCAACTCTGGTGTCGCCAGCATCACCACAAAAGAGATGCCCCGGGAAGAGCAAGTCGCTTTCAGAGAGGTCTACTTCGACGGCGGGTACGGGACAAAGTACATGGGATCGCATCACGCAGCTTGTCTCTCCCAAGAGGACAAGACCGTCAGCAATCTGCGATGCCGAGTACCACGTGCTGCCGAAGCCCAATGATGGTGTGGCAAGTTTGTCCCTGGCCTCGCTGCCCGAGTATAATTATCTTTGCGACACAATCTTCTCCACCACCCCGCGTTGCAAAAGCACAAGGCTGATACATGTAACAGGACCTCCAAGATCAGATCAGCACAAACAACACCCTCCGCGAGCAACTCGAGCAAGCAAAGGCAGAGACGGCAGAGAAGGGTTCGGTATGTTCTCCCCCCATCTTCATGCCAACCTTTTTCTCGCACAACATTCTAACGCACATATCAGGCCGAACTTCAACAAGAAGTCGAAAACCTCCGCCGCGAAAACGCCCTAGTCAAATCCATGTGGTACGACATGAACCAACGATTACTGAGCAACACCGTCATCCTGCAAAGACGCAGCGAAGCACCCAAAGGCTGGCTCGGAAAACAGCGAGCCGCTGTTGGAGGAGGCGCAAGCGTCTTAGTACGTTAGCTTTCCCTTCTTTTTTACCATTGTTTCTGCGTCGACTTGTGTTTTCAAGAAGCTGACGAGTTGGCACAGGGCGGCCGGAGGTAATCGGAGCGGGAAGTGGTATTGGTGGTGTACACCATCAGTCCAACAATATTTCGCGTGCCGACGGACCGCTTGTTTCCTTCCTCTTCATTGTTCATCTTGTCGGGCCGCAGAATCATGTCTGGTTCAGCATTGCGCAGGTTTGGTGGCATTTATCTTGCGTCAAGATGTATAGACGGATCGTCTTTTGTCACTTATACCCACTTTTATTCATTTGCATGTAGCGTTGGAGTTTGACTTGTTGCTGTTGCTGGTTGTTGATGTTAGCTAGATTAGTTTGATGATTGATGGATTGGCTGGGGGATGAGGAATGAGGGGGGAGGGGGGGGGTTTTTTTTTCCGTGCGTTATGGCATATATAAAAATGATAAGCGCTGATGTATGTTATGCTTTTGTGTGTGTGTAGGAGGAAGCGAGAGAGAGAGAGAGAGAGAGAGAGAGAGAGAGAGAGAGAGAGAGAGAGAGAGAGATAGAGGGGGAAGTGGAAGGTATGTAACATGCATAAGCTACGTATACATAAATCCAAAAGGGAAACTTGTAGGAGTAAAAGGATATCAAGGCCATTACAAACGCCTGTGCTCATCACACCAGCATTCACCCTTGTTTGCCTACTTCCTTGCTTCCTACAGCGAGTCGTCAAGACACGCAGCATAGCGCTCTAGCGATGGCTGCAGCAACCTCGTTCGCCCAGTAGATTGCCGTGTAGTTGGATGGCTAGTAGGAGCGCTATTCGGTTTATGTTGTCTAGCAAATAAATACATAAATCAATAAACAAATACAATTTTTGCCTGGTCGTCCTGGGAAAGCGCGCTCGAGGCGTGTTTAGAGGGTGCTGTAGTAGGAGGAGGAGGCGGGGGGGAAGAAGAAAAGGATCGGGCTCGGGTCCATCCGCACTTGGGCCTCGACATGTAGACGCACGACTTTGGGGGAAAAGGGTCGGTGATTGGGGGGTTGTTCGTAAACCTCGCTACAGGCTTGAGATGAGGGTTTGACTATTTACCTGCGACGGTGGTGTCTTTGCGACAAGTTTTCGTCGGGTACTTCACCATGCGCAACCTGTGTCTTCGTGCTTGCCTTGGCTGTTGGTCGCGAGTGCAGCTGGCTTGGAAAAGTGACTGTGGAGCTGGCTTTGCGTAGCGCATTGCAAATTGAAGTTGAAGATGGGTTGAGAGGAAATGTGGATGTGGTCGCTTTTGGCCGTGTGCTGGAGGGCTGCTTTGATATTCGTTGACGCATTCGGACGGGCGTATTACATGCCTTTTTTTTTCTATCAGGAAAAATCCTGGTGGCGCTCTTAAGGGATAGTGGAACGTGTATCTAAAGTAATGTCATAGCAACTGTGATACTACCTCTTTCTGAATTGGCCGTTGCTTACTCGAGATGTTTTCTGCCTCTGCTTGTGTGAGCAGCAGTGTCAACTTTGGTCATGTCGGGTCGTAAGCTGGGGACACGAACATGAACGTGAACTATTTCGTTATACATGTACTACCCTCTGTGCCCATTAACGCGAGTACTATGCAATAACTTTTCATCAAGCGGCGAGCGTGTGTGGGCTTGGATCCCGCCCGATCAAATGCTCGATAAAATCACCCCGTTCGCACTCTTGTTTGGCAGTAGTGGGCACTCTCGAGTTGGGACTACTAGCGCCTGAGACACGGAAATAGACAACGAAGACTGTTGCAAACACTTGGTCGTATGCTGGTCCAGTGAAAACCCAGTCTGCGGGGAATCTCGGCGACAAGGCGGCCGGCCAAACGGGAGGGGTACAATGCGTTCTACATGACGCCCCACCACCTCGCCCTCTCACTTGTAAAACTCTGCCATCCAGCCTCACAAAGTCCAAATCACATCCTCGCGTTTTTCGTCGCCATTTTTCAACGCTGGATATAGTGCAACAAACTCCTCTTCTTTCCATCAAATTACTAAGCAATCACTGGCCTAATGGCCCAATGGCAAGGCGCTTGACTACGATTCACATCTGAAATCAAGAGATTCCAGGTTCGACCCCTGGTTAGGTCACGCTTCCAATGATTCTTCATCTCCTTTCAAGCATCGGTGGTTTAGTGGTAAAATTAGCCGTTGCCATCCATCTTCCTCACTACGAGGATAGATAGATTCGACAATCGGCTAGCCCCGGGTTCGATTCCCGGCCGATGCATTCTATTTTTGCGCTGGCGTGGAGTGGTGGGTGGTGTGGGTGATGTGGTGGAGGCAGAGGTGTTGGGGGTGAAGGAGATTTTTTGGGGGTTGGGCGGGACTGGATCATGATTTTTGAACGGACATGCGCAGGAACACCAAAATTGGTGGGCGACTACAGTGGCATTAGGAGAGTTGACACACGAGCGCATTTGCTATTCTGACCAGTACAAAGTGCGACAGTTGACAGTTCTGTTGATCGGGCTACGATGGCTGCTGCAAACAACCATGTCAAACGCATCTTTCCCATGGGCGTTGGAGACAACAAGAGATGCGACGTAATATTGCCAAGAACATTTAATGCTATTTTAAAGAGCATTCGTTTGTTGCGGGATGTCGCTAAACACCCTTCGGTTGCCTAAGGCAAGTCGTAGAGTACATCCAGGCCAAGTGCAGCTTACTTCACCAACACGGTGCGCGAGCCAGTACATTAACAATTCCGCACAAGATTTGCGGCTCTCAGTACCCTTGTAGTGCAGCTAATGAGAACCCTCGCGTTGGAGTGGAGTTCGTATGTCACCCAAACGCCGATCGCACGCTGGCCTAGCCGGCACGCAGCCGGCGCGGCGCGTTGTTCTCGCATTCCTGGATGGGTGGTCTACGTGCTTCTGAATAAGATGCCAAGACCAGATGGTAGTGAAGGATCGGAAATGCGGCATTCATTTGAGTGCGTGTGACTGATTGCTACTGCGCGCGGTAACAAGTTATCTCATTGTCAAGACACACTTGAAATGCTCCACTCCGCCTTCCCCTTGACTTCCTCATGTCACACCAAACAATGGTCAGCTTCCGATTATTTCGCAGTTTGTTTCTAGCGACAACCCTGTTGTCTACCTGTCTCGCACAAGCGGAGAATCATGCCACAGGCTCTTGCGTTGATCGAACAACAGCCTTCAACTCTACCGGACAGGTCTCTTTTCAATTCGAAGCCTTCCCCGATCAAGATTGGGACTTTTCGCTCATCATGTGGGACATCCGTGGCCGTGGCCCGGTACCTGTTCATCATAACCATGTTTTTGAGAGCTACATCAGCGCTCCACCAAGAGCGCTTACTAGAGGCTGTTGGTATTCATTTGGCGGAATCAATGCCTCGGCTTCAGGACCGGGTGCGAATGGATGTGAAGGGGTGCTAAGCGGCGACTGCATCGATTTGCTTAGTGAAATCTCTTATCCCACCGGGCTCACGGGAGACGATGGTGAAGACATTCGATGCGAAAGATTTCCTGATCATGACCGGATCAAGGATGCATGTCCAGACGAGATTCTGACTTCCAATCTAGTCTGTATGCGCCTCCATAGCCTCTCGCCATGAACACGCGGCTGCTGACCTCCTGCATAGACGAGCACTTCGACTTCTCGGACCAGACATGCAACTCATCATCACCACCATGGGCTTCAGTCCCAGACCAGTACCAGACGTTCAGCATTGGCAGAGTAGGATCTGGCCCCCACACGTCAGACCGCAATGTCGACAGCTTCTTGTGGTATGATCTACATGTTCAGAGACCCATACCATTTGTCATTACGATACCGGTGGATGTACGCAACTCGGAAACTCAAGTCGTTTGTGTTGCACCCGACCACGTAGCCGAAGGGAGTAGGAAGCCGGAGCAGGACGAGCCGTGGGAGAGTTCAGGGGTGGGTGTATGCACGCCTGCCGCAGGGCAGCTTGCTGCATTTGCGGCAATTGCAGCAGCTGCCGCCTGGTATTAAAGAAGGTTGTCGACTTCCAGCAAGCCTAGAATTGGAATAAGCATACTCAAAACAAATGACAGCGCCCGCCTCGTCATAGTCCAGACAAACTTGACAGCTTCCGCCTTTGTGAGACGTTCTAGAACAGCTGAGGCTTTTCGCTGAGGCCCCGCGCATTCGAAGCTGCGAATATCTGCAAATAGCTTGTGTAGCCACGGTGTTTCTCCACCGTCCCACAGATGCAGTCATTCCCACAGATTGCGCCCTCAACCATGCCCGGTTGCAAACGGACTTTTCGGAATTTCTGCCAACGTCATGTTCACCAGGGGACGTTGGTTACGACGGCTTTTCAAATGAACCAAGAAATGCTGTAACCGGCCTGGCTATGCTCCGAAACGCATGGGCGCAGATGCGTTCGCATTTGTCGACGAAAGATGGCCCCAGAGCGGGCGTTGTTGAACTGGCTACAGTATCCGTGCACTCAATGCCCGCCGTCGGTCAATGCCCGCCACCCCACCACAACAACAAACCTTCAACGCGTCACAACTCCACCAATATGGATCCGATTCAAGAAGCGATTCAAGAAATCGAATCGCGCGAGCCAGGAGATAATTTTACGTATACAGAAGTTGCGCGACGATACAATATTGATCGACGTACGCTCGCTCGAAGACACCAAGGCGTAACTGGCCCGCGCGGGCTTCCCCATCGATCCCTACACCCACAAACTGAAATCGAACTCAGAAACTACTGTAAGACGCTTACTGAACGACGTTTGCTACTGTCAAGGCTTATGATATAACGCTTTGCTTCTGGTTTGGCTGGAAAAGACGTTTTAGAAAGCTGGGTTACTTGGTTCCTCTACCGACACGACGATCATCTAATCTCTTGCTGGAACAACGGTTTGTTAAAATAACGAGTAAAAGCGGATTTAGCTGCTAAGTATAACTTATACTTTAAGCTTTTGTATTAAAAGATAGAGAAGTATAACGTCTCACTAACCTATATATTTAATATAGATAAAAAGGGGTTTTAACTTAGACAAGTTAGGAGAATAAAGTGTATCTTCTCTAAAGCTCTCTATAAGTAAAAGGGGGTACGCTAAGTGCTTAAGGATAGCTTAAGCTAGTAGATAACTATTATAGCTTGTATTTATGCTAATAGCAAACCTCTAAGTCCTATACTTATCTTCTAGAGAGCTAACAAAGCTATTTAATTAAGCTAGGTTAAAGCTATATTAGAAGGGGAGCACTTAGTCTTTGTAACCTTATCTCTCTCTAGCTAGAGTAATAATAATATTAGGTTAGCTTGGCTTAAGGAGGTGTTTAAACGAGAGACTAGACGGTACGCTTTAACTAGGTATTAATTACTACTCTTTGATAGCTATAGATTCTATGTAACTATAAAGTTTATTAAGTATTGCTATAAGCATAAGATCTTATTAGCTGTACTACCTTCTTACGCTACTTATACTCTTTAACTGCTTAACGTTTATATATTCAAACCCCTGGCGGACGCTTACTTAACTTGGCTGTAAGGATTTCTCTAGAATAGCTAGGGGTTACTCAATTTAACTAAAGAAGACTTCTTCCCGCTCTTCTAGAGCTCCTAGACCTCTATATTTAAACCTTAACTTATCTAGAGGTCGTTTAAAGCTACTAGAGTATACCTATCTAATCTAGACGTTATACTCTAGAAGTTTGCTAAGGAAGCTTTAAATTCTAAGAGTAGCAACTTAGTACTATTAGGGAGCGATTAGCTTAAGCTTAAGTTAATCGTACGCCGTAAGGTGAAGAATTAGGGTAGTAAGGACGTTAAGAAGCTTTAACGAAGCTTGTGCTATATCTTAGCTTAAAATTAGATTCTTCACGACGAGGTATAAGGCCTTAGGAGGGCTCTATCTATTAAAGAGAGCCGTCCTAAGACGTCGTACACTCTCCAGCTTGATGAGGATAACGAGTATAATAGGGGAGCTATTGTATGGTCACCTAAAAGGATGCAACAAGCTTAGAATTGTTGGGTAGTATAATAATAATAAGCTGAGCTTAAAAAGCTTTAAAAAGCCAAGCAAGCTGAGATTAATAAGGCAGCACGCGATTGTGAAGCTTAACTTAAAGCCGCGAAGCGTATAGAGCGTGAGAAACGTTGGGAGGAGAAGCTGGTAGAGGACGCTGCAAAATAGGCCAAGAAATAATACTAGTAGCTTATTAATAATACTAAAAAGCTTACAAAACTTCCTTAAAAGGGTAAGCGTAAGGCTTCACAATCCCATACGCCAGCTGCAAAGCGTCAAAAGCGTGTTGGGGGTGGTACAGCGTCTGGGGAAGCCCGGGTAGTCGCACAGCCAGTTCCACCCAAAACCACCAGAACGCGTATAATCCGCCGCCCAAAAAAAGATTTGGACTAGCGCAAAGTCTTCGCAGGCTATTATATAGTATAAATCCACTTTTGCGCAATATTATCACAATTTGTTGAGGCGTTACAGCTGCAATACTCATGAAGCTGTTGTGTTGTTGCCCGGGCATTGACCGACGGCGGGCATTGAGTGCACGGATACTGTAGAATGCCAAGATCGGCATAACGAGGCTTCCCCGCCGCCGTCATCTTGACCATCTCCCGTCATAGGCAAAGCGTAAGCCACGCTCCCAGAAACCCAACTTCCTCACTGCAACTGGGCAGATGATTTCCATCGCTTCATTAGCAAGACGATATAGACTATCATTCATGTTGCTTTTTTTTTCAGGAGTGTGTTTCACAACACAGCTGCGCACCCAGCCGCACCTGCACGACGCGCGTGGCTGTGGCTGTTGCGGCCCCATTCAGCTATCAGAATCTGGATGGTCATAATTCCGAGTGTGACCTTCGTATCCCAGTCTGGAGGAGAGCCGTCATCTGGGAGGTGATGCTCGGATAGATTTTATGTACCACGCACACCATCGAGGCGTTGTGGATTCGCAACACCCGTTCGTCAATCTGACGATCACGAAGAAAAGCAAAAACCGTCTAAGGCGTCCTTTCAGGGGAAAAGTGAGCCGCCCTCCACAATTACTGGAGATACGCAAATCTACCCCTGCCCCAGCGTTCGCCATGTTTTTCATTCTTTTTTCGGATCGGCTTTGCCAGAATGCACCATCGCCAGCCCTGTCCGATTCCTCAAGCCACCATGACTAGCAAACTCTCATGATATCTGGGGAACGGCTCGACGTTATCGTCGTTAGGATGCAGGCTCCCGCTGAATTGGCAGCGCGTTTAAGCAAGCCTCTAGTCAGCGGGAGCTTGTTAATGCGCCAGTGCTGGGAGGTAAGAATATGCCAGTCAGCCTTCCAAACTTGGGAAGGCACGTTGCTTTTTTGTATCCTACTGCAGCCCTTCATGGGTGTCTCTGATGATGTCCTTGGTATGATGATCAACCCTGCAGAAAAGCACATAATCGCTAGACACCTCCAAGGCAATAGCTCGTCGTCCAATCTCATACGAGTACCAGACACCATCACTACGGAGACGATGCCACCCCTTGGAACGCTAACAACCCTGTAGATAAAGGGCGAATCCTAGGAGCCAGACGCTACCACACGATACATCCCGGCCCGTGTACCTTACATGCAGGCAATGACCGATCGATTGGCCCCGCACAGTGCATGTACTGCCCCTAGATCTTCATAGCGAAGTCGGCGATCAACCGTAAGCCATATGCCTGTGGTACGACTGGGGGCTCAAATGCCATGATCAATTCGCCGTACAAGATACTGTCTTCTAGACATCCCGGCCCTCCCAACACCACCACGCTCTTTTCTTCTCTTCAAACGCTCGTTTCGCGATACCTCTTCTTTCAGCTGTCTGGTAGAGTCGCATGAACTTCACGAACCATCGCGACACCATTACCGTCACAGCGCATCATGGGAGATGATGCGACAACAGTCTCACCTTCAGCACTGCCTCATGAATCACTCGCCCATGACCAAGGTCCTCTCCATCTTGCCATCATCGTCACACTGGTCTTGGTTTCGCTTTTGCTATATACCCTACGGGTTTTCACTCGCGCGAAGATACTTCGCTCTTTCGACATTGACGATGGACTTATGCTCGTAGCGGCTGTACGTCCACCAACACTCCCTTGGTATAACCCCTCGACTGACACCTCATTAGTTATGTACCATCGGGATCTTCATCACATTTAGTGGTGTAGTAGAGCTGGGTCTCGGACAACAGTATGGGGATGTCGCAAGTTCAATTGGCAAGAACGCAAAGATAGGACCATGGCTATGGGCCCTGAAGTCTTTTCTCATCTTCGGGCTTGGGCTGGTGAAGCTTTCAGCGGCCTTCACACTCCTACCAGTGACTGACTCCAGGTTTCACCCCTACGTGTACATCTGCCGCGGAGTCTTGATCATTGGGTTTATCTGTAAGTCTACATATCCAGGAGGCCTATCAGAGTCTTGCTGACAAGTAATCAGTGCTGGTTTTCTGGCATACGATTGAGTGGTTCCTTGCTTCTCTACTCCAATGCATCCCTCTCGCAGCCGCCTGGGATCTTTCATACGGCCAGCGTCCAAACTGCATGTCGGAGTCGGAGTCCCGGCATTGGGCCATGGCAAATCACCGTGAGTAGTGGTCCGTCCGACATTAATGAGCATGCGCTGACAATGTCTGACAGCAATCAATGCAGCTTCCAGTTTATTGCTGGTCTTCTTCGCGCTTCCAACTGTCATTGGCCATTCGTATAAATTGGGGCTTATGCTATACTTTGCCTTGATAGCCCTCTTGGCACTGTTGTAAGCTTCACACCCTCTACAATGCGTATTCGTATCGCTAATATTCCTTAGTGCATGTGCAATTGCTATCACCCGGAGTAGAATGGTCGCCACTTCGTGGGCCGAGATAGGGGCTCGTGGAAAGAACGATCTATCATTCATGACCTTGGGTATTGTCGAGCTCCTGACAGCCATGATAGCAGTAAACCTCAGCACATTACTACCTCTTAGCAGCGCCATCAAGCGGCCACAACCTCCACGAACAAGCCCAAGCAAGTCTCGCCTCATTTCCGGTCCCGTAGCGGGTAGCGCTGTTCACGTAACCCACGGCGACGTCGAATCCATCTTCAGCGCGAACGCAAACGGCAACTCCAACTCGCAAAACTCTCGCTTCTCGGGCCAAACAATCATCTACCGACCCAACACCGCCTACTTCCCCGCGAGCTACAACAACCGGCAGGATAATAACCTAACGCGCTTCCACGACGACGAATCAAACCTCGACTTCGACATTGAAGCCCCATCCGTACGCTCGACACGCAAGCTCACCAAGCCATGTCCCCCATCGCGCTTCTCTGGATCGACAACATACACCAATGAAACGTGCAGAGTGAGCGACTGGTCGCAATTCAGCGGTTTCAAATACTACACCAACAACTCCTCGGGCGACATCGACACCACAAAAGAGAAGAAAAGCAGAGCACGATTCAGCGCAAAAGAGCTCACGGAAATTGCAAAGTCGCTCGGCGTACGGCGGCAGTTCAGCAACGGCGACTACGAAAAAGAGATTCGCGTTGTTTCGCAGAGGAGTGAAGATTCCGAGTTCAGCAGTGACGCTTTTCCCTCAATCTTCCTGGAAGACGATTCAGAGCGTGTGTATAGCCCGCTGGGGCTGGACTTCATGGAAGACAAGGACGATCAAGTGCCTGCGACGGCTGCGCCTGTGTGTACCTGTTCCATTTTCCAGATACAGTCCAGTAATTCGATTGGAGTGCGGGGCAGCGACGCTGTTAGTCTGCAGAGCCAGCCCGACTCCAGCGACATTACTGTGATTCGCGCACGAGCGGATGCGAGATGTGCTGTTCATGTCAGCAGCAGCGATCATGCATGACACTTCACCGCCCTGGAATGGGTTGCGCGTGTGTGAGGTACATTTACTACATACCACATGTCTTTTTTTTCGGTTCTACATTTTCATTATACATCTTTTCCTTTGTTGATAGCGAGGCAAACGGCTAGCCAGGTATACATTGCGTAAAGCGCAAACGCGAGGATGGTGTTTTATCCCCCCTTTTTCCTTTCCGGACAAATATTTCCTTTCTTTGTAGTAGTACTAGTTTCATCCCGATCTTTCTGATCGATCACATCACTCTTCACACAGCAGGTTGTGTTTGGGCGAGAGAAAGCAATACCATTTTCCTTTATTCATCTTATCTTATCCATCTCCTTAGCCATAGCCATAGTCATAAATATATTCACAGTTTCTTGCAAATCCCCAAATAAGCTTCCAGTAAGGAAGTCTAGTCAACCCATCTCTTCTTCACATATTGCGCCTGATACCCACCCGGCAGCTCACTCACCCAGCCATCTATATCCTCCTTTACAACGCGCGGAACAGTGCATTTGTTCATGGCAGCTGCGTCCTGCGTCTTGAGCGTGGGACAGTTTTGGTAGCAGGGCGAGTCGAGCGCGCGTTGCAGCGCGTCGCCCTGCCAGCCGAAGATGTAATCACCGTGGTTGGCGTAGCCGGTTCTGTATCCCCCCCACAACAAACATGACGTTAGCAACGCTTTCAATCTTATCGCGCAGACTTCAAGGGGCAAAGGGAGAGAGAGAGGATAAGCGTACCCGTCGCCAAAACTCCACACAAAGGGTTGACTTCCGTCTTGGGGCCAATCAGCCGGGTTGTTGAATTTACTCGTGTCCCAGATGACTTCGTAGAAGAGCTGGCCCATGCGCACGGGGTGGCTGGCCGGACAGGGTCCGCCGGACTCAAAGCTGCCGTGTTCGGGGTATGCCATGTGAGTCATGTGGTCGGGAGAGTCGAGGTTTACGCCGTCCCAGCAGCTGCGGTGGCGTTAGTCGGTGGTTGCGCCGCATGGGCAGTAGGAGAACAGGTGAAGGATGGAGGGAGGATCTTACGTGGGAAAGCGGACAGCGGTCATGATACCCGTCTTACATGGCTTTTCGGGGAAGTCGAGCGTTTGCGGATCACGAGTGTTGATGTTGTCCAGGCAGGTGAATGTAAGCTGTCTGAAGCGCTCGGCTTCTTCTTTGGTGCGCGCGTTGACGTCGCCGATGAACATGCGGAAACCCTGTTGCTGTTCGTTAGTCGCTTGCTCCAGCTATGATTTGCGTGAGCTGATGTGTGAGGGGTGAGATTTACCGGCTGGAAAGCCTGTACTTTCGAGGTTTGTTGGAAATTGTATAGGCCGTCTTGCATGTAGTACACGGTCATTCCCCCATTGACGCCGTTGAAGCCCGAGTTGGGGATTTGGGGCACGCGTTTGTATGTACCATTTCTGGCTTTGAAGTAACTGGCACCTCATCAGCAGACACCTGGCGAATAGGATGTCACGTTTTCTTACAGAATGGCCGTCCAGTAGTTCGAAAAGTCTTCGCTGAATTGGCACGATGTGCATGTTGACTCTGCTGCCATATCTTTTTTGGGATCCATGGTGACGTTGAATGAATTCTGCATGTTTTAGCTATGGTCATGATAGATATTGAAATCGCTCACCCCTCCTAGGATCTGGTGAAGGTGTGGCGAAGGAGCCTGTCCAGGCGTCACGAGCGGATCCAGTCTGTCGATGACTAGCTGAGCGCATGGAAAGCGCAGCAGTGCCGTTGCAGGTGCGATAAGCGCGAGAGTGGTGGTAGCGAGTATCTTCATGTTGGCGGGAAAGACGATAACTCTAGTCGGGGGTGTTGAAGACAGACTGTGTTTGACTTTCCGATGCTTGGGAACTTATACGAATGTGCTGGAGGTGCTTAAAACGCCGGCAGAAGCGAGAGTGGCGATTTCCAATGTGATACTATGATGCAATGATGCTTAGCAATATCCAGTCGCAAGATAGATCTGGAGCACTGTTTTCCGGATCAAAAAGATGATGGTGACAGCGTTCGCCCAGAAGGATCTAACAGGTATCAATGCTCTTCAGCTGCCACATTTATCCAAGTCAATACCAATTTTCATTCTCCTCTATCGACATGGGCGTTGACGTTCACCGAAGAGTGTCTGATACGTTACTAGATGCTGCATTCTCAGCAACTTCACTTGGCATAATATGTCGGTGATCAACAGGAACGCGCGAGGTCAGTCAATGAGCCTTTCATTGGACGAAGTCTTCCTGGTGCCCGAGCAAGTCTAGTCGCCTTGCGCATTGGGTTGGTATTCGTTCAGTCGTGGATGTCTTGACCTTTGGCCGGCAGTTGTGCTGACAATGACGAGACAGGGCGACGCCCCACCTGTATTGTACTGTTTCGTCAGAGCGAGAAAGTATTACTGGTTGGCTTCCTAGTCTGCTCGCTTGCAGTCGGTGGAGGTTGTGACAAGGTCGCACGAGCCTCAATCTATCCTACTTTACCGCCGCGCCAAGTTGTGGGGTACCAAATACTCCCATTTGTTTATATTGTCCACCCACGTTGTTCATCAGCACACGTCGCTTGCGTGGAGATTTAAAGTATTGCACGTGTAAATTAGACAACATGATTGGACGGGTACAATGCGCCCAGCCGGGGAGAGCAAGGACGTGACAAGTATAGCAATGCGCACTGACAAACCCATGGTGAGGTTACGACCGGTTGAATATCAGACTGCTGAAGATTGTTACAAGCGTCATAGGCAAGGAATCCCGATCAAACGGGCACACGCCCTGAGGTCAATATAGTCCATGTGGTGCTGTCAGCTATGGTTCCCAAACCTTTACATATCCTTCTAGAAGGGCCATTCTCCGTTGCATCGAAGGTTTCCTACACGTCTTCATTGGACCATTTTGTTACACCGCATCTTGTCGCGTCATTGGGGGGTTTAGAACAACCATGAGAGTCGCGGCTCTTGTTAGTGCCACATGCTGGGCGTCGGCCGTATCTGCCGCCTTCGACCTCAATCGGGGAGGCGCGGTACTCAAGGCGCCTGAAGGCGACTCGTTCAGTACCGTAACAGGTACCTTCACGGTGCCTAATCTTTCTGGCCCAAACCGGCTATCAATCTGGGTCGGCATCGGGGATGCACTCGAGCAGGACAACGTTCTCGGTGGTGGTATCGTCTATAACAGCACCTTGAAGAGCTTCGCTGCGTACTTTCCTGGCCCAACAACGGACACAACGTCTACTGTCCCGGTCGCCAACGGGAACTCCATCACAGTCACTGTCGCCGTTTCTGATGCTGGAGGCACGGTAACCATCGAGAACAAAACGCAGAACAAGAGAACCACACAGACGATGGCAGGTTCGACAGGCGTCGACCCTTCGGCCCTGATGGCGCTTGCCGCGGACTGGTTTGTCCAGGCCTATCAAGTGATCCCTGGTCAACTTGTTGCAACCCCAAACTTTGGAACGATATCCTTTACCGCTGTAAGGGCGACAAGCAAGAACGGAGTGAACGTTCCGATTTCGGGAGCTGGCCGGTACGAAATCCAAGGGACCAGTGGACAGGTCAGTTTCTAAATGGTTTTGCTCTCAGCCAAGCTAATGATGAGTCAGATGTACTCTCGGACGACAATCTCCAACAGTGGTATTTCGGTGCAAAGGCAGACGGTGTGAATGGTAGATACAAGCAATCGGAAGTCTTGTCGGCTGTACTCGGAGCCAGGGTAGGGTAGGAGTGTGTTGTATCTAACTCGAATTGAATAAACGTGGTTAAACGCACCGTGACTGTCCTCCACCTGATGTCGTTGAGTGCGAATGAAACAGAGAGTGATGGAGGAAAGTGGGTTGTCTAGGGCTGCGAGGTGGGACAAGGATGACGTTCGCGCAGGCGCACCTCCCCCTCCATAATTTCCGACGCGTCGCGACACCTCGCGTATAGCACGTGCGACAGGTGGACAAGATGCGCTTCAAGGCGTCAATACAGAACATCACCACCTTTACCAGTATGGATACAATGCCTCTAGCGGCGTGTTGATGTTGACCCTACGCAGAGCTCACGGCATCGCTCAACTCGCTCGGCCCGCTTGCGTGGGTGAAGCTCAGCGAGGAGCAGGTATGCTTCACAATCATACCCGAGCAGGGCACCCAAGTATGGGCGTGAGTTGATGCCTGGCATCTTTTTTCCGCTCCTTCTAACCAGACGCAGTGTCCTTTCGATAGTAAGCAATCCCTGCCAACTCGCCCAAGTCGAGCCTAACACGCTGCGCAGGACTCCATCTTTGAGACTATCAGCGTGCAGTCGGCGGCAAGCAATGTCATCAACTTGGAAGTACCGCTGACGTCGCTCAATCGCGCCCTCAGATCGGCACTGAATGCCACGTCCGCCCACATACGCCTCACCAAGAAAGATAATCTGCCCATGCTCGCTCTCACCATCGTCACCACCACGTCGTCCAATACCTACAGCGCCTTCCCTACCGCCACCGCCAACAACGACCATGGCTTCGATGCTGCTTTCGACAACGACTTTGGGGGAGGCAATCGTGAGACGATTGTCACTCAGGAGATACCAGTCCGAGTGCTTGCGCCAGATACTGTGGCCCATCTGCACGAGCCGGCCTGTAGAGAGCCGGATGTGCATATCATGCTGCCACCTCTGATGCAGCTGAAGAGTATCAGCGACAGGTTCACCAAGCTTGCACTGGCAGACAACAAATCAAGTAGTGCAACGACAACGGCTAGGACCCGCTTAGAAGTAGCGGCGAACATGCACGGCTGTCTCAAGATGAGCATCAGATCTGACGCTATGAGCATATCATCCGTCTGGACTGATCTGAACAACCCCGAGCTGGATCCAGGTCACGTAGCAGGAGGTGAGGACGGCATCGCTGAGCATCCGAGTACGCGTATGAAGCAGCTAGGAAGTGCCGATGGCCGCAGCGACGAAGGTTGGGCCATGGTCCGGATTGACGGCCGTGACTGGGGTAAAGTAATGAGCGTGGGCAGGCTGGGAGGACGTGTCATTGCTTGTAAGCGTTAATATTGTGTTTGAAAGCGCCGGGCTGACACTTCGCAGGTTTCTGCCATGAGCACGCCTTGATATTATATGTATACCTGCCGAACGACAATGGCGAGGATGAGTCGGTTTTGACAGTAAGATACCACTGTTCTGGCTTGAAAACAAGATACTTATTTATTTTAGTACTTCATCAGTTCTTACAGCGCATAGCCGTTGAGTCCTTTGAGTTCCGACACGTCCACGAGTTACGATGTAGATATATCAGGTTCAAGAGGAGCATCGTATGAACAGCCTTCATCTCAACTGCCAGATAAGATCAGCCTCCATTTTGCACCATCGCCATGCCACAAGATTTGGTACATGCCCGCACAGTTGAACAGGTTGGCTTTTTTTTCGCCTTGATCTACGCATAGTCAGGCCAAGTAAACCGCGATTTCGTAGCGAATAGTACAACCACGAACCATGTGTATAATCTCACACAATCGGTTCACTGCCAGCTCTCCATCTAGGCGCTTACAAGATGGCCCAAGCAGGCTCAGGCGGAGCACCCTAATACCCCAAAGAACCAATGCCCTCCATTCAGAATAGTTGCCACAACTGCCCTGTATCAATGCCTCAAAAACAAAGAGACAGGAAAAGTCAAGCGCGCGAAGCCTCAAAGGCGCAGGTAGCTACCATACCGAGTTCCCCTTCTGTCCAGCCTCAAGATGGTCGTCTACAATAGGAAAGGACAACTGGCGATCTATTGCCCTCGGCCCCCCATTGTGGATTGTCGATCACTCAGCCCTACCCGCAGAACCCTGACTTTCTACCCCAAAAAGGAGAAACGAATGAGGCTGAGAAACATGGGCTTCTGCTCATTTGAGCAAAAAGGAAGAAGATGAGGAAGAAGGGCAGTTGTGTCATGTGCTTGCAGGACTAAATATGTAGTGCAAGCGAGCAAGTCTATCAAGGAAAGGGTAACAGAAGGATAGCTACAGCAATTTCAAAGTAGACTCCAACAGCACCTCACCTCGCTATAGTATACAGCAAAGCCCGTCCAGACTCCCACTACCCGCCGCCGTTGTACAAGAGAGTCACATGACAACTCCCTCCCTGCATGCGCCGTCTAACGCTACACAAACCCATCTTCTCACAATCCCCGTCGTCATCTCATCATTACGATTCACGTCTGCGCCACGTGGCGTAGTGACACCCTGCTACCCATCCGTAGCTCTGGTATCGCAAGCGCAAGGGGGGGCCGGGGCACTCATCCCGTCCCATCCCATCCCATCTCGTCCTCGGTCCTTTTACCATCGGAACGCAGAAACGAGAAAAAGAAAGAGATGCTGTGCTCATCTCGGGTACGAGCGAGGACCATGTGTTCGGCGATTGGGGCGTGGTGGGTTATTGAGGTAACGTGGCGGGGTTAGGGTAGTGGTAGCAAGGCTGTGTGTGGTTAGTTGGGCGTGCCATGCAGCACCCGTGTCGCATGTGACTATGTGCATTCTGCATCGGGGGAGAAGGAAACATGTATGAGTCGAAGGGAGGGCGAGACGAGGAGAAGGAAGAAGAATGGATGGCAAGGAAAGATGTAACATCATGCAACTCTCTCTCTCTCTTGTCCTAGCCATCCATCCCACATCGCGTCCTCTGACGTTTCCAGATATCCGACTTGTCCGAGTAAACCCAGATCTCGGCTCTAGGATAACTACTAGTACACATTCCTTCTCTTGTCTCTTATCTCTTTGCTGCGCTGCGCCAACCATTCACAATGCCGGCTGGCGCTTCTTGACATGTGATATCGTCCCTAAGCCGTTCTTTCCCAAAAGAGAAAAAAAGAAAAGACCCCAAAATAAACCAAATACGTGTCCTGGGAAAGCGAAAAGTGCCCAAATAGCTCCCAAACAGGTAAAGCTTCATCAGAGGCCCAGCTGACGATGATCCCAAAATATCTTTTCTCGTACGACTCTACTCTTTTTCCGGGGGGATGAACCAATGAGCTCCTTGGTAACGGCATAGCAATGCGGAGTTACCATTTTGGGCGAAATGTTGCTACTGCTGACACATCTGACGGAGACGGCGCAGTCAGCCCTATGAGCGCTTGTCGCGCTTGTTTGAGGGGGAGAGAATCGTAGATTGGTGTACGTGTTATCCCGTGTGTGGGGGGGTTCAAGCAGAAAAGACGAGCCGTGCCTATTTTTGGGGGGCTGTGTACATGTGTAAGCGAGTAGTGGATGGAGAGAGAGTTGGTCGGACCTGCAGATTAGCCTTGCAAGTAACCAGCACGAACGGAACCAAGTCCCAACCCCCCACCCCAAGCCAAGCTGCGAGATGGGCGCGTAGGAGGTTCGGCGATAGAAGATGCGTTTGGACAGGCACAAGCGAAAAGGAAGGCATGAGCCCTATACCGAGGGTGTGGGAAGGGAAGCTTATGGGTGATTATACCGATGGGACTATTGCTGGAAACGGGTCTTTTAGGGTCGTATTTTCTGCGTTTAACAGTATGCGCTGTTTTGACTGTGGTTCTGCCAATCGATAACGATGGCGCTCCTACACCTGCCTGCACGATTGGATCTACCAGTGCGTGCAGCCTCGTGGTCGTTATACGCTGCGTATGGATTTGGCACATCCGGCCCAGCTCATCGCTTGTCTTTTTTTTCCCTTCCCATTGCTCTGGATACCGATCGTACTCGGAGTTCATACATAGTCCCAGGGGTCTTTTCACTGCCGTGTTCTTGCTGGTGAGACTTTCTTTTCCCAAGTTGTCGGAATGCCACGCCCATGACCCTTGCTTGTCTCGTACCTTTTGTCGTCCGTCCCGTCATACTAACCAAGGCGCATTTCCCGATGCGGAGATGCCTTTGGCCGGGAGGCCGAAGGAACGTGAATGACATATGCGAGACGTATTGGACAAGACTCGCATTTTTTCTCCTAAATGGTATAGTGGGATTGGTAATGATGAGAGGACGTGTCGGTATATGGACTGTGCGAATCACGACGCTGGTTAAGCTTCAAGGCGTACATCGCCGTCCGAATTTTGATTAGAATTTGCTGTGCTGTGCTGGGTGTTTGTGTAACTGGAAGAGGAGTCGGATTATTCTCATCCACTAGTTTCGGAACTCCATGCGAGGATTGTTTCCTTGCTCGGGCGAGTCACAGCCCTTCGCCGGTGAGGAATGACTATAGAACCCTAGTGCACAAACTACGCTGGCTTTCAGTTGGTTGACTGCAGTAGGCAAGGCCCTGTTCCTGCATCTCGAAATACAACTGCGGAGCTGTCTCCGATGCATCTGGTGGTGTGGTAGCGGGAGCTAACCTACATCAAGGCATAGAATTGCGCATTATCGCAATGAGATGGTGTTCAAGCGCAGCACAGCCGAACGGTGTGCGCTGAAGATACCGGGATGTACAGAGGCCGTCTGGCTCGGGCTGCACACGTCGCCGAGCACTGCACGTCGAATGCTACCGATCTATGGCTGTCTGTGACCAGCATCCTAGGCACCAACGGTCGGGCATGGGAGTATGCTCCACACGGAACAGGCATATGGGCGTGCGTGCGTACGGGTAAGGCTCAAACGCACTGCCATGCACTGTATCCCCCGGCGTGGGCTCGAAACAGCATGTTTGCCAGCCTAGGCGACGTCTATTCGCTACGTCAGAAGCTCCCCAAGCCCCTGGGGCGGCCTCCAAATCTGGAACGGCACGTTGCAACGTTGCCCAGAAGGAGTTCGCGCTCGCACATGGCTGGCAGGCATCTGAGTGCCGGCACAGCATTGCCCTCGTCCACGGAATACGGCCCCGATCAAGCGAAATGCAGACGAGGAATGAGTAACTGCGATAATTGACTCGAGCCTGCACGTCGATCTAGTGCGAGCATGTTGGCTCTTCCGTCTTTGTCGCCTCTTCGGAAACGGCATCTTGCAAATCTTGGGTGGCCTCGATTGGTGTCTTGTCCTGGAGTGGGAGTGCACTGCGCAGGTACGCGACAGGGTGAAGAGTAAAGCGTTGGCGATAGTGATGTTGTATGACTGTGCCGTGCGTCTCGATGCCCGTCCAATGGTAAACGAAACCGCGGTTGTGGAGAACGACCCCGTCGGCAAGCTCCACTCGTTCTGAGAGTAATAGCGTGGGGTGAGGAAGTCGCTGGACGGAGGAAGATGCTCGCTATAGGCCTCGTTGCCTTCGTCGTCGTCGTCGTCGTCATTGTGATCACGGTCGTCACCGTGGAGGCAGGCAGAAACGTGACGAGGATATCTCGCATCTTCATCCCTTGTACAGAACCATCACGAGGAAGGCAACTCTCTCTGCTTTGCAATCGCATCCCCGCACACTCACCAATAAAAACCCGCCTGTCCCACGGTTCTGCACGCTTCCATGTAATCAGCGAGCAAGGGTATAATCAGCCGCGCACGCCCATCTACCCTACATGACATCCCTGCCATCGTGGCCGGCCCGTGCATTGCATTGCGGCTCTGACCCGCCGGCCCTCCTCTCTCACTGCCACGCACCCCACCCACAGACGCTGAAACTTATTCCTGTCTACCCAAGCCAACCCCATGGTCATTGCTGCGCAGACTTAGGCGAGTGACGGGTATGATGACTAGATGCCTTAATCGTGGCTTGAACCAGGGTCCCTCCGTCCGCCACCGTTCCCGCCGTTGTGGTTGGTGGTGGTAGGGGAAGGAAACCATGACCTGTGCGTATAAAGACAGTTTAGATGCCTGGCTGAGAGTAGGCAGGGAGCAAGTAGTCACAGCACAGCAACACACAGACACTCCACCCGAACGCCCTTTTTTCTTCTTCGCTTTTCCCTTGTCAGCTTCTCGGTTTTCTTGTGTCTTTGTCGGCCTCTTTGTTTCATTTAAGTCGAGTCCGCCTCTCTTCTTTGAGTCAACGTTTCAGTCATCTACCTTTCTACACATACACACTTTGCACAGTCAGACCACCGTTGTCTCTTGTTTCATCAGCAACATCAGTTCATTCGACACATCCTTTCTATCATTGTCCGCATTGTTTCCACTCCCAGACGAAACACCAGCTACAACACCTCATTCAGTCCAGTCACTCAATGGGTCGCGGTGGATACAACTAGAAAAATCGAAACCTACACGGAGAGCACTCAGAAATAATTGAAAGAGTCATTCATCGAGCCCCCCGCCCCCCAACCTGCTCAAACAATCAACACCAAGAACCACAATGTCACCGCCCACCACCCAAGAAGAGTCGGCCAACATGGGCCGCGGCGGCTACCAATAAGCCCCAACGGCTCCTCCCGCACTCCCTCCCGCTCTCTTGAACAAAGGGGCACTTCAAACATCCTCCGAACATGATCACCACGACAACGGAATACGACACTTTTACCGACACCCTCACGACTTCGAACATTGTTTTTCTTTGACCGAGGCCTCGGCCCAGTGTACTTTTACCCGTCCTGTTTTCTTCCTTGCGCAGCGTTTTGTACCACCATCACCAGCATCGTTTCTCTTTCTTATTTTCCGGATATGTAGCACCACCATGTTTCTTTCCTTTCCGCCATCACGCGCGTTTCCATCATCATCTTCTCCATATTATTTTCCGTGTTGCATTTCACATTTTGGCATAGCGAGCGACGGAGTTCAGGGGCAGCACGTTTTCGTGCTTGGATACAGCATTGCAAAGGGCATTTTCTTGGGGCATAGGATGGCACTGGGTAAGCATGATCTTGCTCTTCATTGAGCTTTGTGGAGTCATGGAGCACAACGGTTACTGGGTATCGGGTCTGGCTTCTTAGATTGCAGGCGTTTTGTGGGTGTTTTGGCGTAGTTTCTCTGTGTTCTTTTGTATTTGCTTCCTTTATGTTTTCTCTCAATGAAGAATACCTCTTTTGATTTCTACTTTCTTTCGGGTCGAGACCTTGATTTCTAGCTTCCCCCACCTCCCTCCTTATCTCTTCGAGTATTGCAGTTGCTCTAGCCCAGGCTCTGGTAGCCAAGTTTGCAGCATTGGGGTTTGCTTAGTCTATAGATTTTGGGAAAGCCCAGGTGGTTATTCATCAGCCGTAAAGCCCAGTGGTTTCATTCGCCGTATCGTTCATTCGTCTCAGCTAGTGAAGAGATGTGCGCATGTCTGTGTTACTTTCCAACGCAAAACCTACGAAACAGCAATGTTAGCGGAATAGCTCATCACGTGAATCTACCAATCATGACGACAAGTAAGCCGGCATCCACCACGGGGAAGCCATGTCGGCTGTTTAAACTCCCTGTACGACAATCGATACAGCACAGACGAAACAATGCTATAAGCGTTGTGGCTTTCCCCAGCACACGGCCGCTTAGCCACCTCTCGGAGGCTACCGTCTGACTCTCGCGGGGCCAAAACAAAAAGCGCGGTACCGATGCTTCGAGAAGGTCGCACGAGGGGCTACAGGGGAAAGCGAATGGGACTGAACTTACTTCTCGAAAACAACCCCCAAGACTTCTTCTACGTCTCCGCTATCCCCTCGGCCTGTGATGCGGGCCAGGGCATCGGCGGCAGAGCGCAGGCATTCAGCAGCGACCACAATATCAACCTCTTCTATCTCGTCTGGTGTTGCCTCACCGGTTGAAGAACCATCTGCCGAGGGCGCTGTGACAGTTGCAAGGAAGGCGGAGAGGTGGCTGAGACATTCGGATAAGAGGAGACGCTGGCGCTCGGTTGCGCCCAGGGACTCTTGCCAGATGCTCGGATCAGGGTCTGAGTCGGGGACTAATGCCGCAGTCATGGATTTGAATGTGTCTTGCAGGGTAGCGAGGAAAGACTGGATCTCGCTGGAAGCAGATGTCGTGATATCTTTGCAGGAAATGAAGCATATCCGGCCCTCTTCTAGTCCCAGCGCAGCACGAATCCTCTCCTTCCATGCTAGCCGAGCAGTGTCTCGACTAGAGAGTTGATCGCTCTTGTTAATAGCCACTATTACGTCGATACCAATGTCGGCGCACTGCTTCGCTGTCTCCATGACCTCGGGGTCCATCTCGGCCGTAGCATCCTGGACAACAATCACAATGTCAGACTCGAGCGCTCTCTGCTTAGCGCGCTTAATTCCTTCTTGTTCAACAGCCCCGACTACGTCTGCACCCACGAGGCCAGCTTTACGCAGACCAGCCATGTCTCCAATCTTGACGAGCCAACCACCTAGGTCCAATCCGATCTCGACAATGTCCCTGGTTGTGCCAGCTTCCTGGGAGACAATGGCAGCATCTCTACCCACAATGCGGTTGAGGAGGCTGCTCTTACCCGCGTTAGGTGCACCGAGAAGCGCGACGCTGATACCGTTGCGTAGTAGCTCTCCTCGAACCGCATTCGCAATGTGAGCCTCCATGTGCACGCACAAGGCTTGGACTTGCGATGCGACAGAAGCGCATAATAGAGCCGGTGACTCGTCAAAGTGTTGGTCTTCTGAGAAGTCGATCAAGGCCTCCAGCTCGCCTCGTGCCTGCAGTAAGAGGTGGCGCCAGTGCTCGTAGCGGACGGCTAGCGAAGAGGTCGTCCCCCTTACAGACAACTTGCGTTGCTGTTCGGTAGAAGCCGACAAAGTCTCTCCCAGCGACTCGATCTGGGGTAGGTCCATGCGATTGTTGGCGAAAGCGCGTCGAGTAAACTCCCCAGGCTCTGCATACCGGATATGCGTGCGCATCGACGCGGGGCTTCCGGACGCGGTATCGCATTTCGGTATGGCTTCTAAGACTGCGCGAACAATGGCTGGGCCGCCGTGCACGTGAAGCTCCAAGACATCTTCTCCAGTCACCGTGTGCGGGGCTGGAAAGTACAAGATGAGGGCGCCGGAGTCAAGTATCGTGGTGGGAGAAGGGGGCAAGTGCGGGGAATACAATTTTCGGAGCGCCGCATGTCGAGGCTTTGGGAAGGCGGTAGAAGGACAGAGACGTTCATATATCTAGTGGGCGTTCAGCACTACGCTATGCGACAAGTCTTTGGGGTCGAGTGTCACCGACCTGCCGACATGCTGTACCAGAGACGCGGATAACCGCTATCGCTGCGCGACCAGAAGCAGTAGAGAGAGCATAAATCGTGGGCTCCTCAAGGCTTGCATGGTATAGACGATGCTGTGGTATGCTCAAACAAGTGCGCGGCCCGCAATGGAGGGGTCCATGTCGCGCCTGGGTTCGCGAGACAGTGGGCGAGTTCCACAGGCGAATTGATGCTGTTGAGTGCTTCCAGACTTGGTGGTGGAGGTTGCGACTGAGAGCAGAGGCGATAGCTCTCATACCGAGCGGAGTTGGCGCATTGCTGTCATGTCTCTGGTGTCTGTGGACGATGCAAGGGAAGGCTCCACACACCTCCGCAGTGGCCAGTGCGCGCGCTAAAATAATTTCTTGAGATCGTCGCCGGCCTGCGCCTGCACAACAACCTGCTCACCTGTTCACTCTGCGCCAGGGCGAAACATTGGTCTTTTCCTGGACAAAGATACCTTCACACCTTAGCGCATATCAGACTGCCTCGTTTGACCCGGAGACTTTAGTCGATAAGCGCACCGCCGGCGACGCGCACCCCACGACACCATGGCTTCCGACGACCTGGTGTGGTCTGTGATAGGCACCGATTTCTGTAGTTTCAGTACGTGTCCCGCCTGTAACTCATGTGCGAACTCGTTGCTGACTTTTTCCAGAGCTTAAAACCACCAAGGATCAAACCTTTTGCAGAAACGAGCACAACGTATCAGGTTACTGCTCAAAGCAATCTTGCCCTCTCGCCAATTCTCGATATGCCACGATCCGCTCGGATCCCGCGACCGGCGATCTCTATCTCTACATCAAAGCCATCGAACGCGCTCATCTTCCATCACAGTGGTGGGAGAAGATAAAACTTCCCAAAAACTACGCTCAAGCTCTTGAGCTTGTAGACCAACATCTTGCATACTTCCCCAAGTTCCTGGTCCACAAGAACAAGCAGCGCCTCACTCGTCTTACTCAGGTGAACCTGCGAATAAGGCGGTTAGCCAAGGAAGAAGAGCGGCTGGGAGAGAGACTCGTGCCTAGGCTCGCACCCAAGGTCCGCAGACGAGAGGAGGGCCGCGAGCGCAAGGCACTTGCCGCCGCAAAGGTCGAGCGCGCCATTGAGCGAGTACTCATCGATCGTTTGCGTAGCGGAGCATATGGTGACAGACCGTAAGTTGCACCCCACCCTTTCCTTTGCATCTATTGCTATGATTATTATCTTTTTAACCCTGAGGTCCTACTGTGACGACCAAAAACAACAACAACAACTTAACATTCAATGAGCATCATCATGCCTCCTAGCTGTCATTGCAACTTTTCGCACTGAGACTGACTTGGACATAGGATCAACGTCGAACCCAACGTGTGGCAGCGAGTCATGCGCGGTCTGCAGAAAGAGGGTCAGCTCAAAGGCGATGAAGATCTGGACGAGGGTATCGAAGATGAAGACGAAAACGAGTATGAGCAAGAGATGGAGAACGGCGCCGGCAATGTCGAATACGTCAGTGACATTGAAGGCGAGTCAGACGATGAGATGGAAGACTTTGAGGATTGGATAGGGGGCCAGAGCCCCGACGATGGCTCTGGTGACGAAGACGAAGAGAGTGGCAGCGACGAGGAGGAGGATGAGTCTGAGGATGAAGATACCGAGGCACTCAAGAAGACGCTGGCGAATCTCAAGCGCAAGCGCCCCGCTGGTCCCCCTCCGAAGCCCAAGAAGAAGCCATCCAAGGACTCCAAGGGCCCGAAACGCGAGATCGAATACGAGATGGAGAGAGAGCCTGCTGCAAGAGAGGCTATGCGCATATAATACCCATATGGTCATATTGTTGGCGTTCATTCACGGGATGCGGAGTTTACATCTCGCTGCTTCAACGACAGTAGATATTAAAAGCTCGGAATTCGCCCCGATTTTATGTGTGTATACTGAGAGCGAAAGCTAAACTGGTGCCACATTACATGTAGGCTTTCGACGTAACGTGTAGTATCAATTGAGAGCACTGTGAGACAATGTGAGACATAATGTGCGGCTCATTGTGTGATTATCTTCACAACGTCCAACAACAATTCGTTCAACAAACTTTCCAATCTCATTTGTCCTGTAGACTCATGTTTTCTTGATCATCATGTATTGCAGCCACTTACTCTGTCATATCGCACAGTTTCTATCTCGCCTGCCAAAATGAACTTTTGGAAGGATGTTGTACCATATCATCCTAACGCTGATGCGCTGGTTGATGCAGAATGCGCTCAGAGCGTCTGGGGTAGCGGGGAGGGCTCTGGGCCCGCCGTGGAGTCGTCACTATCACCCACAAACAGCATTTCCTCTCTTCCAGGCCCGCCTACCGCCGAGCAAAGATACCATACCGAGCCAGACGAAGAAGAGTTTGGTGACTTTGTAGGAGGCTCTACTGATCTATTTAAGCGGCCCATCTACAACGCATCAGAGGATGTAGATGAAACTCTTGAACTATTGAATACCCGTTTCACGCCCGAGTGGCAGACTGGTTTCTTCGTTGGTGTGGGTCTCGTTGAGCCGGTGCGCGCGAGGCTGGATACATCCACGCGCAACTTACGAAAGGCAGGCAAACTAGTTCTCAGGAGATTGAACATGGAGCGGGAGAAGGATATACCAGATACTAAAGATACCGAGAGCAATGAAGATACCGACAACGGTCTATCGCCTGCGAAACATGGTGTGTTCGAGCCTAATCAAGTTTTCGCGGGCCTTGATATGTATGAGTATGTTGAGTCGGCTAGGCCAGCAACCCCCGATCGGCCTTTGAACGGAGTCATGCGACCCGTTTCTTTTTCGCGACCCGAGTCGGAGGAACTACAATGGATGGGAGCGATGGATGGGATCACGGCAGAGGAGCGCAGGATTCGGGACTGATCATGCGACGGTGGAGAGTTTTTTTTCTGTTATCTAGTCGTCGCAGGAATGCATTTTGAATTCAACAAATTATAGTCTGGGGAGCGAACGATGGAAAAATGGACTTTGACTTGGCAGGTGGGAGTGGCTACCTGTGTAGGAAAACTTCCTATCATGACACATGATGCTGCCGCCAATGGTGCTTCGAGATGCCTGATAAGATCGCGACATGGAAGAGATCGGGTGCGTTTAATGCGGTCATCGCGGTTCAAAACGGTGTTTGAAGAAGCTCGCATGTGAATCTGGTGTGGTCAAGCGTTCTCCACAGAGCCTCCAAGCTACCGGCCCCACAGTCTTGTTCTGTCCCGTGCAAACTTGGCCGTGTCGCGTGGCACTGTCCCCTGATGATCGATGATGCGGCCGTTCAGCGAGCGCGCAACCACCACCAGGTACTCGGTTCCAAGAAGCTTCGAAACTTCGACACGAGCAGCCCTATAGTCTGTGGCTGCATCCATTGCCGCCAGATGAGCAGCGCGGCCTACGCCTTTTGGCAAGCCGACAAGCAATTTCTTGTATGTGCCGAAGCTTCGGTCCATCTCTCGGCTTCGCAATGCTTAGCAAGGGTCCGGGGCAAAGCACCGCCTTGGTGGCCTCACGAAGACACGAATTTCAGCCGTCCCCCGACATCATAGTCGTATCGGAAATGCCTAACAAGGCAATCCGGTCTGCAATCCAGAGCAACTGGGGTAGTTCAGGCGGGACGCGACGAATCACGACGGGGAGACCCTGGCATCCCCCATGGGATCGGGTAGTGTCCTACTCCGCACGCCAAACTCCACGGGGTTTGGGAGCATCAGAGACTCTTACCACCAGACGTCATCGCCTCAAAAAACTGTGGGGACAACGCCGGTAGCCATGGCATTCTGGCACCAATACTGGGGTATAGTGTGTGAACGGACTCTATCGTTACATTGACTTGGTGTCGCGGGTGCATCTCTTAAGGAGAAGGGACGTCGCGCTCGTGGTCAAACCTCATCGCACCTCGCACGAACTCCCACGCGAGCCAATTTTGCCTTGGGCCAATTGCCGTCGCTATTCCCGGTCAAGACGCGTAACCATTCACACGGGCATCCTTATCCACCATGGGGAAATTTTACGGCCTCAAGGGCACACAGCTCAACATTGCCATTGCGGTAATAGCAGGCACTGATTTCGCTCTTTTCGGCTATGGTAAGCGCATGCACATGATTAGCACATCTTTACTCTAACACACAATTAGATCAAGGTGTAATGGGCGGTTTGCTCACATTGAAGTCTTTTGTCAAATACTTTCCCGAGATTGACAGCAACAACCCACCACCAGGAAGCTCTAAGAGTCATGCCGCGACCATCCAAGCAATCACTGGTCAGGACTCTATTTTGACACGATTTGCATTCATTGCTGACTCTCTCCAGTTGGTGCATACACCCTTGGCTGCTTCTTTGGCGCTGTTGCGACCATCTGGCTCGGAAACATGCTCGGACGGAAGAAGACCATCTTCATCGGCTCTGCTATCATGGTAATCGGCGCAATTCTCCAAACCGCATCCTACGGACTTGCTCAACTGATCGTCGGACGATGGATTACTGGTTTCGGAAACGGCATGAACACAAGTACAGTTCCGACATGGCAATCGGAAACATCGAAACCACATCGCAGAGGTCAAATGGTCATGATCGAGGGCTCCATGATTGTCTTCGGTGTCATGTTGAGTTACTGGCTCGATCTTGGTTTCTCTTTCCTCGAACCCAGCAGTATTGCGTGGCGCTTCCCAATCGCCTTCCAGATCATCTTGGCCTTGTTCATCCTTATCATGATCCCCGGTCTCCCAGAAAGTCCACGTTGGCTGGTACTCAAGGGCCGAGAGGATGAGGCTTTGGAGGTTTTGGCTGCGCTGAGCGACCTTCCTGTTACCGACAAGAAGATCGAGTCGGAATTCCAGGCTATGAAGGATGTCACTGCGGAGATGGCGCAAGGTAGTTTCCGCGACTGCTTCAAGATGAACAAGAACCGCAACTTTCACCGTACTGTGTTGGCATATGTCAACCAAATGTTCCAGCAAGTAAGTTATTTCACTGCCAAACTAGTCCCCCTGTGACTGTTCTAACGTCTGCTCTAGATCTCCGGTATCAACCTTGTCACTTACTACGCTGCAACTATCTTCGAGAACTCCATCGGTCTCTCGCCCTTCCTCAGCCGTCTCTTGTCCGCCTGCAACGGTACCGAATACTGGATGGCTAGTTGGATTGCCATTTTCACCATTGAGAAGTTTGGTCGACGATCTTTGATGATGTTCGGTGCTGCGGGTATGTCCGCGTCCATGGCTATCCTAGCCGGTGCTACTAGCGATTACAGCAACAAGAGTTTGGGATTGCTCGCGGTAAGTCACTTGATACTGTTCTATATTCTGCACGAGACTGATTCTCTTAGACCGTCTTCCTTTTCGTATTCAACTCATTCTTTGCAATTGGTTGGCTAGGTATGACGTGGTTGTATCCTGCTGAGATTACGCCGCTGTCTATCCGTGCCCCTGCAAACGCCATCTCCACTACAGCCAGTAAGTTTTTCCACGAAGCCATCATTAGTTTCCATACTAACCAATCTCCTAGACTGGATCTTCAACTTCCTCGTTGTCATGATTACTCCCCCCGCCTTCGCAAACATCGGCTATCAGACCTACATAATCTTCGCCGTTATCAACGCCGCCATGGTTCCATCCGTCTACTTCTTCTGCCCGGAGACTGCCTACCGCTCTCTGGAAGAAATGGATGAGATCTTCCACAACACTACAAACGCATTCGATGTTATCAAGGCTGCGCATAACCTACCGCATCGCTACGACAAGCGCGGTGAGCTACTCATCAACTACGAGGACACGGAGCAAGCGCATGAGGCAGAACGCAGGAGGAGCTCTATTGTGGCTATTCAGCAGAATGGTAGCTCGTACGAGAAGAGCTCAGAGAAGGAGACGAAAGAGCATCTGGAAAATGGGTCACAGTAAAGAATGTTTGGACTTTGGATGAAGCGACCTATGATACCATCTTTGCGAAGACCTAAATGAATCTTAACGTTCAATTAACCGCTCTCTTCATTTCCCAGTATCTGTCCGAAAACAAAATCTTACAGCTAACCTACCTCATAGCGCAGAAGTCTCCCTATAATACCCCAGCTCCCCACTTTTCCTCAGCATCCTCACACAAGCCACAAGTTTCTGCGCCAGCTCCTTGGTACTCAGCCTCTCATCCGCATCCGCATCCAAGTAAGCCTCAACATACATTCTCAGCTCAGCACTATAGCCCCGATACCCAGGCCAGTTCTCCTGATGCAGAAAACACACGTCCTTCACGTCGAAAGCCGGCGCATCAAGCCCGTAATACAAGCACGACAGCACAAGTCCAACCTGGTAGACATCCGTAGACTCGGTCGGAATCGCAACTTCAGGGGGCAGGTAGGCGGTCGAAATAGGCGGAAGTTGATCGTCAAACCCAAGAGGTGGATCGTCTGGAAACAATGTAGGAACTGCATGCTCTGAATTACAGAGTTTGGCGTTGAAAGTGTAGTCTTTGGACACTGAAGAAGAAGAAGAAGAAGAAGAAGAAGAAGAAGAAGAAGAAGAAGAAGAAGAA